>OY813001.1:45606018-46206018 GCA_963681545.1 Germaria angustata
CGGCATTTTTTGTGTCATCTTGCATTGCTGTTGTGTTAAATTGATGTTGTCTTAAAATTGCTGACGCCAAATAGAATAAGGAAGAATAATTACAACAAATAAATTTCTCCCTCATTTCTCATACGTGTAGGTTGTCTTGTAGAATTAACGTTAAATTTTTCTTTACTCCTTCGGAACATTATCTCATGTCCGATTCTTTCTTAATATTAAATATCAAATATTGAAGTTATTGAATTAATTAATCTTGATGTAAATTTCGAACTATTACCGAGCACTTCTATCTGGAGTCTAAAACACCTAAGAAAATCATAGAAATATTAGAGGCCCTCGTATAAGCTTCAATCTAAACCACAAATTGAGCTTCCTGTTAATATGGTGTGGCTTAGTCAATAATACATGAGTTAAAAAATAAAATAAACTCACAAAAAATTTATAGCAAAAATTTAAATTTAGTTTCAATGGAGTAACGAGCGATTGTTTTGCCGAATTTTAATTTAATTTTTCGTTAAAAGTAAAAATCTCAAGTGTCCTCCACAGGATTCCTTAAGGCTCATTTGAACTTGAAACAAGAAAACAAAATCTCCATAACAATTCGAGATCCCTTTAACTTGGCAATGAAGCCAGTTAAATTCACCATGAAATACACTTGAATTTCTAGACAATTCTATGGCAAAAATTAAATTAAATTGAGTTGTATAACGAGCGAAAGAAAAAAGAACGAAAAACGATACTCCCATATTTAAAACCAACTTCAAATGTGCATGTAAAGCAATAGCAAAATACGAACTGCTGTTGCTATGAAACTCCTACATGGATATTGCAACAGTCCTTTTTTCCTTTCTCTCTTGTAATTTTAACTTGTGTAGTTTCTCGCTTGAATAAATCAATTTGTAAGAAATTTAAAGTATATAGTTTTTTTATCTTTTATTTTTACCTTAAACATATTTGTTCGATTTTATTTAAATGTTGAGTTTGATTGAGAGCAGCAAATTGTACGTGATTAAAGGGCAACATTTAATTACATCCAAATAAGCAACAGCTTCTCAGGCCACACTTGCTACTAAGTAATTTTGAGACGTTTAGAGAAAAAACAATAACAAAAATTTAAACTTAATTAAATTATGACAATAATTTAATTAAAATTAAAATAAACTATTATGACTCAATAAGTAACAGACGTTGCAACGATTTCGCGATTTATTTGCAATTGAAAGCATTTGACGGCTAATGAACCACACAAGCGTCGTCAAGAAATTTTATTGAATATTAAAAACAACAATTAAAATTTTTAATTAATAAAATAAGACTTTAAATCAAGATTAACTGCGGGCATACGACTACACACAAACAAAACAGGACTGATAAGAAGTCTATAATCAAATCAATTTAAGTCAGAAAAAAAAGAAATCACCACAACAAAGTATTCTAGTTGAACAGCATGTAAAGAAATCCATCCTATCCACTCCCCCAATATGTTGGTGAATAATAACAACAATGGAGAAATCTTGTGGGGAATGATCTTTTCTGAAAAAAAGTGCAATACTTTGATCTTTAAAAAAAATTTAATTCGCCTACAGGATTTGCGTGCTTCTTTTTAACAAGTTTTCCCTCATTGAAGAACAATTTGTTCTCTTTTTTCTTTTTGAAAGGCGACTTTTGTTAGAAAAGAAAACGCTTTTAGATACTCTACACAATGTAAAAATTATTATTCATGGACAGATATTTATTCTATTTTCCGCAACAGCAGCTTCCAAATTATTTAAGCAATTAATCGAATATTCCAATTTATTACTTTTCGGATCTTGATTGCAGAATCAAGCACAAGTTGATATTCAAAAATTGTTTTATTGTGTCTGGTGAACGTGACCCATGTAGAATCAGCTGGATCTTATTATGAAGTTTAATATCCATTATGCGTTGAAGTTTAATGTCTGCAACGTCGGTGATAATTCGAATTCGGGAGATCCTATGGCAAATATTTGTCTTCTTGCTATTCCAGAATAGTGATACAATAAGTGTTATATACTTTTTTCCTCATCTATATGGGCAGAAGTCGTTGAGCTCAACTCCTAATTTCTGGTTGTCACAAACAGCAATAATTTCAATATTCTTATTTATAGAGAGCAGAAAGGTCGTCTCCTCCATGTTTGAGCGAGGCCATAACTGCCTTGAGACTCTATAGTGCAGTGATCCACTTCCTAATATTTTCCTCCTCAATCCTGCGCCTAAGTCTGAGATTATTAAAGGGCGATGGCAAACCCAATTTTGGTTCAATCTGTAAGGTTGTGCCATGCCTAACTAGTTCGTTAGCCGTGTGGCGTGGTAACCACCGCCATCTCACTAAGAGATGATCGGCAATTGAGGGCAGTTCTTGAATTCAGAAGCGGGGATTGCAGGGCCGTTATCGTAGATATTTACGGCGGTGGTGGATATAATATCAATTCATAACCAATTTACCACATTTTTAATAGCCAGAAACTTTTCATGGAAAGCACTATAGTGATTCGGCAGCCACTTCGAAATAAATAGATTTAAGTCCCCTGAGCATACTTCAAGTCAAGTCATCGATGTAGAAGTTCACGTCTCGTCTTCCTGGTACCATTATTACATGTGACATGAGTTCATTTCATTTAGTAATTGTTCCAATTTTTCGAGTGTTTACGGCATTTTCGCGATGAAAGGGTCCTTTAACCATTATTACACAATTTAGCGATTTTCAATCAAAAACAAACATTCTATAAAAACGTTCAACATTTGATTCAAAATTATTTCTAACTTACTTGTTAGCGTGAGTAAGTCCTCGTATGTTGTGTATGTGTTTGGTAACAATTTGAAATGTTTATAACTCTAAAGAAGCAATTTTAATAAAACACACATTGTCCACCTCTGAACACATATACATTTGAAACCAATTTGTTGTGGTTAAAACGTTCACATATGAAATATGTACATGTTCTTGTACATATTTCATATGTTCTTGTACATATTTAACTACAGAAGAAGATCTATATCTCATAATAGTATTAAGTACACAACCAATCGAATGGAGTGCATTTCCTGAAAGCATTTCTTATCATTTCTTATAGTAAAAAAAAATATTATTTCACTATTGGAAAATATTCTTCTACACTTTCTGCATTCAGCCTGTGACATCTCCAAAATAATAAAATAATGACTTCTTCAAAAGAAAAGAAAAAGCATTTAATACGATTTTTTTAATTCTCAAGAAATCAATTGTTTGAGCCGGATTATACTTTTTCTCATTTGCTCAAACAAATAAGCAGTTAATTCTAATACGATTGTTGCAAATAGATAAAAACTTGGAAATATTTTTTTCGGAATATTGCCTTGTGAAGAATATTATTAGACTCGACCGTTGTTTTATTTACGAGGATCTAATGTGTTCAAACGTGCGCCAAATAAGGCCCATGTATAAAAAAAATTTGATTGATTATTACCTTGATAGTATATATACGTGTTGCAAAAATACAAGGGCTTGGAATAAACTTGACTTTCTTACAATTCGACGATCAGAAAAAATGAGAAAATATATGCCACTATATATTCCGGTGAAGTAAAAAGCAAAAGGAAATTCATGTTTTAAATAATTGAAATTTAAATATGAAAGAGCAATATTTCATAAAGGGCAGGATTATAGATTTTTGTACAGCATCAACGTTTTGTATCACAACAATGATTTCATATGACCTTTACGAACGCTTATAATTGTAATTTAATTTCATTGTCAAATATATGTAGGAAGAAAAACAAATTGAAAACTTAGAATTATTTGCCAGAAATATTTTGTTGGTGCATTAGATATTTTTATTTAAATTATAGAAAACGCAATAATATAGTGTAACTTTCAAAAATTCCCGAAGGGCCATGTTTATCCTGTGGTGGGAAACGCACGCATTAGATTGACTTTTATACGCCAGTGCTATCAATGGGGCAAGTTATATATATTTTTTTCAAACAGCCACTTATTTTATACCATCTATTTTATGAACTTGTCCAATTCTATGAAAAAGAAAACATTACCTGGCCATAATAAAACAGCCTTTCATGGCTTTTGGATAAAAGGCATGAAAGGATTCTTCATTTTAATTTTAATCACATTAATCTTATGGACTTTTCTGTAAAGAATTTAACTTTCAGTTAAAATATTTTGTTGGATTGAAGTAAATGCATTAGGGCGAGAAAACGTAAATAAAATATAAAAGTATATATGTAAATGGCCAAGTTTGTAAGTGAAAAACTCCTAAAAAGAACAAAAATAAATATATTTTATCACTTCCATAAGAACAAATACCCATCTAATATTCCTACATATATAAAAATATATTTATATAAATATTTACATACATATAAAAGGAAAAGCGAAACAGAACAACTCACAGACAGACAAGATAAAATGAATGCAAGACCAGCAGGAGGTCAGGGTTATCATGATGCTACTTTCGCATAAAAAAGGAAAATTTTATTCAACCAGAATAGTCGTACTGCCAAATTCGTAATGTACACTACACTATTTTATAATATAATTATATAGACTGCACACGAAAGAACTAGATTTAATTACAGACAGTGCCCACAGGGCACTAAAAGAAGAGGTCAACCCAGGATAACGTGGCGCAGATCAACTGAGGCAGAATTGTATTCCAATGGATTGTCTTGGCTACAAATTAGGACCTTCCCCCAATATTGGACTCAGGAACGATTTCGAATAAATTCCAATAATAGCTTATCATAATAAATAAAAAACTATTTTGAGATTTTTGCTAATTCGTGGGAAAGAGTGTAATTCAATAATTAATCTTATTTAAATAGTTCAAAGTTCGATTTGGAATATTTAAGAAAGAATGAAAGATAACAAACTCCTATAGTCAATAATATTTAATTAATTACTATTCCGTGAAATTAATGAGATTTTTGAACGGACGTACCCGACGTACATATGAGATAATTTGTATATAAAGTGGTTGTTGACATTAGCATGTACATATGTAAGTAAATATAAACATTTATTTTGCTTTCATTTCCTAATATAATCGTATTTGTGAAATTTAATCCAAACAAAGAATCAATGCGGACGATTTGTTCTCAAATAAATAATGACGGAGAATGAATCTTTTGTTTTCTTCTTTAAGAACATAAAGAAATTAGTTAAAAGACAAGGGAAACATTTAATTCCCACAACACTTTTTATATCTTTTATATTGTTTTTTCTTTAAGTCATTACAAATAAAGTGTTTTTTAGAGCTTTTATAGAAATGCATGACATCTTTATTTGAGTCGATAGAACGATCTATAATAATTCAAAGTTTAAAGATGATTTCATGTAAATAATGACAGCGGCTATGGCTCAAATGGTTCATACGCTGGGTCCAATTTTGGCATACTCTCTCCAATATATCGGCCGGTATCTAACGAATAAATTCTTCAATATTAAATTCCAGTTTGTCAACTGTTGCGGGCTTGTCCCTGTAGGTGTGAGCCTTAACATATCCCCACAAAAAATACTCTAAAGGCGTTAAATCACATCGCACACCCAGTACAAAAGTGACACAACTCAAAATTTTAATTTTTTTTGACACAACTAATAATAAATCATTTTTATGAATTGCAAATTTATACCAACTCAAAAATAAGGGAAGACAACTGTTCTTTAGCAACAATAAAATACACAAATATTTTTCTTAAAGATAAACAAGTGTATTGTGCATAGTTTAATTATATAAACCCGAAAAATTAAAATTTTGAGTTGAGTCACTTTTGTACTGGGTGTGCGACATGATCTAGACCGGTCCCAAACGTAAAATTAACTGTTAACCAAACTCGCCTCCAAATTGAGTCATTGTGTGGCATGTGGCATCGTCCTGTTGAAACCACATGTCAGCCAAGTCCAGCTCTTCTATTTTGGGTAAAAATTTTTTGCATATAATCATCGCACGGTAGCGCTCTCCATTCTCCTTCTTCGTCTTTGAAAAAGTACAGTCCAATGATCCCACCGGCTCATAATCCACACCAAACAGTGCATTTTGCTTCTGGCTGCTCTTCACACCAAATACGGCAATTTTGCTTCTTCACTTATCCATTTAACCAGAAATGAGCTTCTTCGCTGAACACTATTTTTTGACAAAAAAACTGGACGATGCACTTTATTAATCGAGCATAAGTTTTAATAAAAAAATCTGCAAGAGTTGCTCGTTTGTAAGTCGATTTATGGTTAAATTATAGACCAAACTGAACATATTTACCAATAATATGTTACACGAGCTGCAAAAAACAGTGTTGCCAAAAAGAAAGTTGCTAAAAAATCACTCTTCACTAGGGAACAATATATTTATGTATAAAATGTAATAAAATACACTGCGAATGATGTAGCGACATGAAAAATATTAATTTTAGCCATTATTTTGGTGTTCGACTGTAGTACAAAAAATAACGAATACAATTTTTCTCCTAGAACAATTCAATACTGCTTCAAGGATATAAGAGTCATGGGTGATTTTTCCAAAAAAGAAAATTATTATGGGTAATGGATCGCACATCTACTCGTCAAAATTTTCTTCTTTTGAGTATAAAAAATTTATAGATTTCGCTTTTCACTTCCAAATCAATATTTAATTATAAAATGACATTTTTTGTGTAAAAGAAATATATTTTTTTTCCTTTCAAAGGGAATTTTGAATTTCGTATTCTTAAATAAGCGAATTCTTATTAGAAAATAGATCGCATTAGTGTAAAGGAGTTAATTTTTTTTAATTAGAACCTTAATTTAATTTTTTTTACAAATTGATCAACAAAGTGTTGCACTTTTTATAAAAATTATAAAAATTATAAAAAAGGCTTAAATGTGTGTACACTGAAACTTCGTTTAACGCCACCACGAGTAATAGAAATTTACTTGGTTGTGAATACAAATTTGTCACAAATTTGTTTGAGGCAACTGTATGTTGTAAATGCGCGTATAAGTTCTATTTAACGACTTATTTCTAAATGACTTCACGTTTCATATAAAAAACAATGTGTTCATTCAGTTTAAAATTTAATATAGAACTTAATATTGAAAATTTATTTTTTTAGGAGTTGAATGTTTTGAAACTGCTTAAAGTTCACTGACAATTTGGTTTAGCGATCAATGAAATGTCGGCATATGAAAAGCTAAGGCCACAATAAATAAAACATTTATTATTTCCAAAAAGTTCCCTTTACACAGCACTCATCAGATTGAAGGTTCCCTCTACAAAGTGTCCCATGAAAGAGTTTTTTCTATCCCCTCGATCCAGTAGTTCTCTCAGTGCTGCGTTCCCTTTAATGCGAGTCTACTCCCGAAAAAGGTGGTATTTGTGCTTTATGAAAAATTTATTATTTAAAAAACATACTTTTTGTAAAAATCACCTTTGCTTTTTATAAAAATACTTTTTATAAAAGGTCCTTTCTTGAATGTGTTTTTTAAATAGATTTTATTTTTAATTTCAGCTTTTTTCAGCTACAATATTTGCAAAAAAAGATCGATGCTGGATCTTTTTATAATTAATTTTTATGAAATTGTGAAGATCATTTATTCATTGCGATCTTTAAAAAACATGTGCAGAAATACATTTTACGTACCACAAATATAGTTGCAAAATATTAAACGATTACGAAAAACGTTTTATCTCTTAAAGCTTATAAAGTTATTTTATTTCCAATTGGCATTTGAATTGTAATAAAATTAATTATTCATAACAAGTTCCTCTTGAACATTTTGTTGAAAAATCTCAAAATTATGAAACAACATTTTCATGTGAAAACATTTCTATTGCTCGTTCATCCGTTCATACGTTTATCCATACTGTCATGTTGCATGCAACATTATTTTGTTTGTTGTTTATATGTATGTAATTTAAACTCATTTACTGGGTATTGGGGTGCATTAATGGCTCAATGGTTGGCTGACCGGCTGAATTGATATAAAATTCATTCAGAGTCGAAATTGAATCGAATGATTTCGTATGTTTGTATTCCTAATGGTAATGGTTTGAATTAAATAGATATAAAAAAACCTCAGTTAAAACAACTTAATGAACTGAAAACTAAATATAATTAGAGGTAATACGAGCATGTGTGTGTTAACAGTGTGCTAAAGATTAATTACGACAAAAAAGAAATTATATAAAAAGTATATATTTTAAACAATTCATAGAAGAAATTATATATACTATATTATATTTTAATAAATTGAAGCAGCAATTAGCAAACAATGTATTCATGTACAAATATTCTAGGGTTGGAGTTTGAAAAAAGCAGTGTTTGATCTTCTTTCTCAAAAAGTATTCACACCGCCTGACAGTACCTTTAGAGTTTCCATGTGTGTTCGTATATATATCGCCCATTTGGAGCCAGATGTTTAGCGAGCAACACCTCAAAATGCCGCGAAAAAGGTGCAATTATGCACCAACTCGTAGACTAGCAGCTAGTGTTCTAGACTATTAGTCCAAAGGTCGCAGGTTCGATTCCTGTCGAAGACTCTGGGGGTTTCTACAGACAAGCCAAGTAGTTTCGCAGTTTGTGTTTATAAATTGTAATAATGTCATACATTTTTTAACTTTCAAATAAACTCTTTATGAAAACAGCTGTTTTCTTTTTTCATTTATAACAAAATAGCAGCCAGTTCAAATTACGCAATTACTTTTGCGCCACCTTGTATAAGCCGCTTGTATTCGAGTTCGTAAAATATGAAATTTTATTAAAGCCAAATCCATAATTTTCTATGTTTATACATGGCCTCTTCAACATTTTTAAATGAGTTATAACTTTACAATTGCCAATGCAATTGTATCATTTAATATCTGTTACCCTATGAATTCATGTTAAAAGAGGTAAATGTCTGTGTAAAATAAAGTGGAAAAAATGTACTCGTATTAAGCCATTAGCAACGAAACGTGGTTATTTTAGGCATTAAATAAAAATTAAAAAAAATAATAACTATTTAATAGTTCTTGTTCTTGTTGAAGAATTTATGTAAATGAATTCATTTACTGCACAAGTATTCCCATGGCTTTGATATCTCTTCTGCAAATCTAAGCTGCAATCTAATTCATAACAAGAGGAATATGCGATTATAAGGCGGCCACTCAACTACAGTGAGTTTTTGCTTTGTGAATAATTTACATAAATACGAGGGTAGTCACAGACTATGCTGATATAAAATTAAACATTTCCCAGCTAATGGGCTTTATTACGGTTGGTGAACAACGTCTTTGGATTTGATATTTTGTACTAGATTAAAGAAAATTGTTGCCTACTAAGAATTGTGGAAGTTGAAGTCGAAAATCGCCTGCCACAATAAGTCCAATTTTTCTAATTATTTTCTAATTATAAAATTTCCTCAGCGTAGTAGTATTTTCCAGCCATAAAAATAAGGACACAGCCGCATATTGCAAAAATTTTTTTTAAACTTTTTTGTTAAAAGAAAAATGAGAGCTTAACAACAAAAAGAGTCAAATGTAATCGAACAATCAAATTAAAAAAAGTAGAGAGGAATTTCATTCCGGAAGAATAATACAAGAAACATTCGTGCAACATGTAACATTTGCACCGCAAAACTAAGGACACTCATGCAAAAATTAAAACATTAACTTTCAATATTTAAGTTGATAGTCTTTCTATCTCTAAAACAGAATTCCAAAATTTATTTATAGAATTTATCAATATATCATAATTTCTGTTACTCATCCAGAAGGTCCTGTTTCACTTGGGAGTTTATTTTTCTTCAAAAAATTCCAATTATAGTTCAATGGGGTAGATGCCGGGACTTTGAGCAGGTGTTTCTATAGAAACCATGTTTTCACATTGTGGGTCGTATGCTTCGAGTCGTTGTCTTGTCAGATATCAGTACAATAATCACCATCTAGAGTCATTTTAGTTGTACTTTCTTTTATATTATTTCTTAGTACATTCAAGTGGGCATATTGATCCATACTATTTCCAATATGAACAATTAGCATTACACCTCTTGATCGTCTTTGGATTGAAAAGTTCTTCTTTTCTGGGCCACACTTTTAAATGGCCATCTATAAAGATCCGATCATCTGTAAAGGTCTGAATTATATGAGGTTTCGGAATTTATTTAAATGCATTTTTTTTTAATGTATGCACTAGCGTTTGCTTATTTTGTTTACAACTGATTTGGCCATTATATCCTGATTTGCTAAAAACATCGTCAACATTTTCTCTTTCATATTTATCGAGATCATCGGCAATTTTGCTGCACTTGCAAGCAGATTTCTCTCCACAGTTCGTTTCATATATCGCTTATGTATATTTGTCGGTAAATATTTGCGGGCGGCCTATTTCAGGATTATTTTTAATTGATTTTATGTTTAATGATTTCTCTTGCAGTTAGACGACTACGAGATACTATTTTACTGATTTGTCCTTGGGATTTATGTCCTTTCTCATACAAATTTATTGTACTTGGTCTCTCCTGATTTGTGAACTGTTTAAGTGTCATCATCGAAGTTATTCCTAAAAGAATTTGATTGATACTTCTTATGCAATACAACTGACATTTAATTCTCCACAATTTACGTGGATTTTAAACCTGACAGAGCTGTAAACGAACGATTTTTTTTAATAAAACAGCGAACCATTCAAACAATGAATTGTAATATTTTGGATAGAATGTACATGTGAATGAATAAAGTCCTAAATGTCTTCATCTTTTGACGAAAATGAATTGAATTAAAGTTTGACTGAATTCATGATGAATTCAGTCAAACTTTAATTCAATTCCACGTAAATTGTGGAGAATTAAATGTCAGTTGTATTGCATAAGAAGTATCAATCAAATTCTTTTAGGAATAACTTCGATGATGACACTTAAACAGTTCACAAATCAGGAGAGACCAAGTACAATAAATTTGTATGAGAAAGGACATAAATCCCAAGGACAAATCAGTAAAATAGTATCTCGTAGTCGTCTAACTGCAAGAGAAATCATTAAACATAAAATCAATTAAAAATAATCCTGAAATAGGCCGCCCGCAAATATTTACCGACAAATATACATAAGCGATATATGAAACGAACTGTGGAGAGAAATCTGCTTGCAAGTGCAGCAAAATTGCCGATGATCTCGATAAATATGAAAGAGAAAATGTTGACGATGTTTTTAGCAAATCAGGATATAATGGCCAAATCAGTTGTAAACAAAATAAGCAAACGCTAGTGCATACATTAAAAAAAAATGCATTTAAATAAATTCCGAAACCTCATATAATTCAGACCTTTACAGATGATCGGATCTTTATAGATGGCCATTTAAAAGTGTGGCCCAGAAAAGAAGAACTTTTCAATCCAAAGACGATCAAGAGGTGTAATGCTAATTGTTCATATTGGAAATAGTATGGATCAATATGCCCACTTGAATGTACTAAGAAATAATATAAAAGAAAGTACAACTAAAATGACTCTAGATGGTGATTATTGTACTGATATCTGACAAGACAACGACTCGAAGCATACGACCCACAATGTGAAAACATGGTTTCTATAGAAACACCTGCTCAAAGTCCCGGCATCTACCCCATTGAACTATAATTGGAATTTTTTGAAGAAAAATAAACTCCCAAGTGAAACAGGACCTTCTGGATGAGTAACAGAAATTATGATATATTGATAAATTCTATAAATAAATTTTGGAATTCTGTTTTAGAGATAGAAAGACTATCAACTTAAATATTGAAAGTTAATGTTTTAATTTTTGCATGAGTGTCCTTAGTTTTGCGGTGCAAATGTTACATGTTGCACGAATGTTTCTTGTATTATTCTTCCGGAATGAAATTCCTCTCTACTTTTTTTAATTTGATTGTTCGATTACATTTGACTCTTTTTGTTGTTAAGCTCTCATTTTTCTTTTAACAAAAAAGTTTAAAAAAAATTTTTGCAATATGCGGCTGTGTCCTTATTTTTATGGCTGGAAAATACTACTACGCTGAGGAAATTTTATAATTAGAAAATAATTAGAAAAATTGGACTTATTGTGGCAGGCGATTTTCGACTTCAACTTCCACAATTCTTAGTAGGCAACAATTTTCTTTAATCTAGTACAAAATATCAAATCCAAAGACGTTGTTCACCAACCGTAATAAAGCCCATTAGCTGGGAAATGTTTAATTTTATATCAGCATAGTCTGTGACTACCCTCGTATTTATGTAAATTATTCACAAAGCAAAAACTCACTGTAGTTGAGTGGCCGCCTTATAATCGCATATTCCTCTTGTTATGAATTAGATTGCAGCTTAGATTTGCAGAAGAGATATCAAAGCCATGGGAATACTTGTGCAGTAAATGAATTCATTTACATAAATTCTTCAACAAGAACAAGAACTATTAAATAGTTATTATTTTTTTTAATTTTTATTTAATGCCTAAAATAACCACGTTTCGTTGCTAATGGCTTAATACGAGTACATTTTTTCCACTTTATTTTACACAGACATTTACCTCTTTTAACATGAATTCATAGGGTAACAGATATTAAATGATACAATTGCATTGGCAATTGTAAAGTTATAACTCATTTAAAAATGTTGAAGAGGCCATGTATAAACATAGAAAATTATGGATTTGGCTTTAATAAAATTTCATATTTTACGAACTCGAATACAAGCGGCTTATACAAGGTGGCGCAAAAGTAATTGCGTAATTTGAACTGGCTGCTATTTTGTTATAAATGAAAAAAGAAAACAGCTGTTTTCATAAAGAGTTTATTTGAAAGTTAAAAAATGTATGACATTATTACAATTTATAAACACAAACTGCGAAACTACTTGGCTTGTCTGTAGAAACCCCCAGAGTCTTCGACAGGAATCGAACCTGCGACCTTTGGACTAATAGTCTAGAACACTAGCTGCTAGTCTACGAGTTGGTGCATAATTGCACCTTTTTCGCGGCATTTTGAGGTGTTGCTCGCTAAACATCTGGCTCCAAATGGGCGATATATATACGAACACACATGGAAACTCTAAAGGTACTGTCAGGCGGTGTGAATACTTTTTGAGAAAGAAGATCAAACACTGCTTTTTTCAAACTCCAACCCTAGAATATTTGTACATGAATACATTGTTTGCTAATTGCTGCTTCAATTTATTAAAATATAATATAGTATATATAATTTCTTCTATGAATTGTTTAAAATATATACTTTTTATATAATTTCTTTTTTGTCGTAATTAATCTTTAGCACACTGTTAACACACACATGCTCGTATTACCTCTAATTATATTTAGTTTTCAGTTCATTAAGTTGTTTTAACTGAGGTTTTTTTATATCTATTTAATTCAAACCATTACCATTAGGAATACAAACATACGAAATCATTCGATTCAATTTCGACTCTGAATGAATTTTATATCAATTCAGCCGGTCAGCCAACCATTGAGCCATTAATGCACCCCAATACCCAGTAAATGAGTTTAAATTACATACATATAAACAACAAACAAAATAATGTTGCATGCAACATGACAGTATGGATAAACGTATGAACGGATGAACGAGCAATAGAAATGTTTTCACATGAAAATGTTGTTTCATAATTTTGAGATTTTTCAACAAAATGTTCAAGAGGAACTTGTTATGAATAATTAATTTTATTACAATTCAAATGCCAATTGGAAATAAAATAACTTTATAAGCTTTAAGAGATAAAACGTTTTTCGTAATCGTTTAATATTTTGCAACTATATTTGTGGTACGTAAAATGTATTTCTGCACATGTTTTTTAAAGATCGCAATGAATAAATGATCTTCACAATTTCATAAAAATTAATTATAAAAAGATCCAGCATCGATCTTTTTTTGCAAATATTGTAGCTGAAAAAAGCTGAAATTAAAAATAAAATCTATTTAAAAAACACATTCAAGAAAGGACCTTTTATAAAAAGTATTTTTATAAAAAGCAAAGGTGATTTTTACAAAAAGTATGTTTTTTAAATAATAAATTTTTCATAAAGCACAAATACCACCTTTTTCGGGAGTAGACTCGCATTAAAGGGAACGCAGCACTGAGAGAACTACTGGATCGAGGGGATAGAAAAAACTCTTTCATGGGACACTTTGTAGAGGGAACCTTCAATCTGATGAGTGCTGTGTAAAGGGAACTTTTTGGAAATAATAAATGTTTTATTTATTGTGGCCTTAGCTTTTCATATGCCGACATTTCATTGATCGCTAAACCAAATTGTCAGTGAACTTTAAGCAGTTTCAAAACATTCAACTCCTAAAAAAATAAATTTTCAATATTAAGTTCTATATTAAATTTTAAACTGAATGAACACATTGTTTTTTATATGAAACGTGAAGTCATTTAGAAATAAGTCCTTAAATAGAACTTATACGCGCATTTACAACATACAGTTGCCTCAAACAAATTTGTGACAAATTTGTATTCACAACCAAGTAAATTTCTATTACTGGTGGTGGCGTTAAACGAAGTTTCAGTGTACTCACATTTAAGCCTTTTTTATAATTTTTATAATTTTTATAAAAAGTGCAACACTTTGTTGATCAATTTGTAAAAAAAAATTAAATTAAGGTTCTAATTAAAAAAAATTAACTCCTTTACACTAATGCGATCTATTTTCTAATAAGAATTCGCTTATTTAAGAATACGAAATTCAAAATTCCCTTTGAAAGGAAAAAAAATATATTTCTTTTACACAAAAATGTCATTTTATAATTAAATATTGATTTGGAAGTGAAAAGCGAAATCTATAAATTTTTTATACTCAAAAGAAGAAAATTTTGACGAGTAGATGTGCGATCCATTACCCATAATAATTTTCTTTTTTGGAAAAATCACCCATGACTCTTATATCCTTGAAGCAGTATTGAATTGTTCTAGGAGAAAAATTGTATTCGTTATTTTTTGTACTACAGTCGAACACCAAAATAATGGCTAAAATTAATATTTTTCATGTCGCTACATCATTCGCAGTGTATTTTATTACATTTTATACATAAATATATTGTTCCCTAGTGAAGAGTGATTTTTTAGCAACTTTCTTTTTGGCAACACTGTTTTTTGCAGCTCGTGTAACATATTATTGGTAAATATGTTCAGTTTGGTCTATAATTTAACCATAAATCGACTTACAAACGAGCAACTCTTGCAGATTTTTTTATTAAAACTTATGCTCGATTAATAAAGTGCATCGTCCAGTTTTTTTGTCAAAAAATAGTGTTCAGCGAAGAAGCTCATTTCTGGTTAAATGGATAAGTGAAGAAGCAAAATTGCCGTATTTGGTGTGAAGAGCAGCCAGAAGCAAAATGCACTGTTTGGTGTGGATTATGAGCCGGTGGGATCATTGGACTGTACTTTTTCAAAGACGAAGAAGGAGAATGGAGAGCGCTACCGTGCGATGATTACAACTGATTTGGCCATTATATCCTGATTTGCTAAAAACATCGGCAGATTTCTCTCCACAGTTCGTTTCATATATCGCTTATGTATATTTGTCGGTAAATATTTGCGGGCGGCCTATTTCAGGATTATTTTTAATTGATTTTATGTTTAATGATTTCTCTTGCAGTTAGACGACTACGAGATACTATTTTACTGATTTGTCCTTGGGATTTATGTCCTTTCTCATACAAATTTATTGTACTTGGTCTCTCCTGATTTGTGAACTGTTTAAGTGTCATCATCGAAGTTATTCCTAAAAGAATTTGATTGATACTTCTTATGCAATACAACTGACATTTAATTCTCCACAATTTACGTGGATTTTAAACCTGACAGAGCTGTAAACGA
Source organism: Germaria angustata (assembly GCA_963681545.1). Lineage (NCBI taxonomy): Eukaryota > Metazoa > Arthropoda > Insecta > Diptera > Tachinidae > Germaria > Germaria angustata. Next base: position 45,621,826 of record OY813001.1, read on the forward strand.
ACGATTTTTTTTAATAAAACAGCGAACCATTCAAACAATGAATTGTAATATTTTGGATAGAATGTACATGTGAATGAATAAAGTCCTAAATGTCTTCATCTTTTGACGAAAATGAATTGAATTAAAGTTTGACTGAATTCATGATGAATTAAAAAATTTTTTTGAATGCATTCATTTGGCAGAAAATAGTTTTGAATTAAAATTTGAATTAATGTATCATACGCCAACAAAAACAATTTAACGCAAGAACAAAAACTCAAAAATTTTTGAAGTTTGTTCTTACTTCCCAATATCTTCTTTCGCGGCACAAATGTGCAGAAATGCAGGCCTTTTTATTTATTGTTTTTTTATTATTTTTATAAGAAACAAGAACAATTTTTTGAAATTGAAATTTTATTCTTGTGTTCTAAAATTCTTGGTATATAATCGAAATAATTCAAATTTTAATAAAAATCAGTTTTTTTTTTGTAAAATGAATCCGTTCAAAATAATTTTAATCCATTGTCAATTCATTCAAATCTTAATCAAATTGATCCAAGGATTGTTGACTCATTATTTCGTCACGAATGGCAAAAAATAAATTTAACGCATTGTTTTTTGCCATTCGTGACGAATTAAAAAACAAATATAAATCATTCTTTTGCAGCTCTGACCTTTAACAATAACAATACATGTACACTTTTTCAATTGTTTGAATGTCATGAAAGTTTTGAAAAGACAGTAAATCTGACAGATAAAGAAAGATAAAAAGAGAAAAATAAAATCTTTTAATAAATGAAAATAAGATAATTTTAATTTAGTTATTTTGTTTTAAGTAAATGATACCGGAGAAATGTTATTACTTATCATTCATATCATATTATTATCGTTCGACATTTTGCTCAAAATGCTTTGTCATAATTATTATCTGGACGCCTACGTCACGACAGACGATTATCAGTGTTTTTGACAATTAACACGTCTTCTTGTGGCTAAATATTTTTTTACTGTCAAAAAGTTCCGCCTTTTCATCGCTGAAAGATGAAAAGTAATGACCAAAAAATGTTATATATTTTAGTAAAAAGTTATTGATGTCACCTCTTTAATTGAAAATAAAACAATTGTAATGGATAGAGAAACTTTAGCAAAAAGATGACATAAAAAGTTAAGAATTTTAATCACAGACTTGGAATTTTCTTTATTTTTTATTTAAGAATTTGCATCACTTTCAAAATAAGCCGCTAATGTATTGTGATTTTTTTCGAACAGTAGTTTATTTTACAATTTTTTTTAATACATACGCAGATACGTACGTATGTAAATCAATCAATATTTAAATTCTTAAGCAGCATGAACAACAATGTATGACTGAGGGAATGACTGATGTGACTGAATGATAAGTCAATTCTTAAGTCAATATAGAATATTGATTTTGGCTAAACATGTTTGTTTGCTGCAGCTTTACTTTTGATAGTGCGTCATTGTTATAAGGGCAGCAGGTTATATTTTTATTTCCAAAATTTCTGACACACATTCAACAAAGTGTTATTCTTTCTAGACAATTTTCTCCTTAATAGGTTTTTTATTTATTTCTAATTTCTATGTATTTGTTTATGAAGAGGTTTTTTTCCAAAAAATTGTTGGTTGGTGTTTTGAAGTTTTTATCATGTCTACACATAAAAAAACACAAGTAATGAGCTAAAATTTTAAAAAATTTATTAAATTTGATTTCAAAACGTTTGTCTCTTGGAGCCAAAACCATTTCATACTGTAATTCAATAAAAAAAATTCCTAGCTGCCATTAAGATTATCAGCGCAAAAAATACTTATTTCTTAGGAAATTTTAGTATCTGAATTTTTGAAAAATTAACTGAAAAATTTTTCATTTTTTTTTTTAATTTTATTTGGAAATTTTCGCAATTTTTGAATTTACAACCATTAACAAATGTAGTGATTTTTTTTTCAAAATTTCGGGTCTGAATGAAGATGGGATGGACAAACACAAGATCAATGTTTGTTGAAAATTTTAAAATTTTTTTTTAATTTTGTTTGGAAATTTTCGCAATTTTTGAATTTACAACCATTAACAGATGCAGTGATTTTTTTGAAAATTCCGGCTCTTGCTCTGGAAGAAGATTGGATGGACAAACAAGATCATTGTTTGTTGAAAATTTCTGAAAAAAATTTTTTTTAAATTTGTTTGGAAATTTTCGCAATTTTTGAATTTACAACCATTAACAGATGCAGTGATTTTTTTTTGAAAATTCCGGCTCTGGCTCTGGAAGAAGATTGGATGGACAAACACAAGATAAATGTTGGTTGAAAATTTTTTAAAATATTTTTATTAATTTTGTGTGGAAATGTTTGAATTTGCAACCATTAACAGATGCAGTGATTTTTTTGAAAATTCCGGCTCTGACTCTAGAAGAAGTTTGGATGGAAAAACACAAGATCATTGTTTTTCTTATATTATTAGTTTCGTTAAGTTACATTAGAATTTCTTTACAATTACAACATTTATAATCGAGTTCAGGAATTTTTCTTAAATTCCAGCTTAGAAATTTCCTTAATTTATTATTATCCCCAGTGAACTATTTTTTCATTGGAGGAAGGAAGAGAAGAACCCATTACGGGAATAACTTTTTTATTTTCATTGGAGGAAGGAAGAGAAGAGCTCATTACGGGAATAACGTTTTTATAATTTTTTAACATACAACACGATAAGGAATTATAAAAACTTGTTTGTAACTTACCACCGTAATGGATTCCAACCAGTCGCCTTTTCTTTAATAGTTCAGCACTCCGCCCACTTGCCCATCGAGGCAATAAACATAATCAATGAAATCAATTATTTTAAGCAAAAGGATGAGCATTGTGCGTTTACGGAATTGAAAATAACCTTCAAACGCAAAAAAAAATTAAAAACAGACCTCTTCTCGGTAAAATTAGTAGACAATATAAAATAGTGTTTAGATAGTTCTCTAAGGAGTAGGTAGTGTCGTACTTCTGGAATAATTTTGGTCCATAACGACCACAAATCTTCTCGAAAAAACTTTAAAAAATATGACTTTTTTCAAATTCATTTTTCTAAAATCAATAGAGAAATACGACATTATCTGCTGCTTAGAGGACCCTTTGAAGTACCATTTGTATAAGTGGTATATAGCTATAAAGCACTATTTTATCTATTTATCTATTTATTTATTTCAAGTCTATGAATTTACAATTCTTACAGACTGATTACATAGGTATGTATATTTTTATATGTATGTAAGTTTGTTTATAAATACAAAATTTAAAAGTATAATAGTTATTGAAAATTATTCAAAGCAAACAAAATATTACGTTTTATTACATTATCATTTAATGAGAAATCAATATAGGAGTAAAGTCTATTAAATTCCCTGCAACTCTTAACGAAGGGATCAGAATTAGCATAGTTTGTTCTAAAGAATTTTATATCTAATGGAGAGTAGTTGCGGGTAGGACGTTGAGGTACACAGAAAGATATATTTTCAACTAAATATTCAGAGCTCGATTTACCATTAATTGTGTTTAGAATAAACATTACATTTAGCATAGATCTTCGACTACTCAAAGATGGTAACTTAATTAGAGCAAGTCTAGCTTTATACGTAGGAAAACAAAGTGGGTTCCATTGTAGTCCACGAAGACAAAATATTAAAAACTGTTTTTGTACCGCTTCAATTGCATTAATATGTATATTATATGTCGGATCCCATATTATTGATGCATACTCCAAAATCGGACGAACGAGCGACGTAAAGAGTTGCTTGGTGATATACGGGTCATCAAATTCCTTGGCCCAGCGCTTGATGAAGCCAAGTTGACATCTTGCTTTACTTACAATCAAGGAAATATGTTGGATGAAATTCAGTTTTGGGTCCATTAGAATTCCAAGATCTGTGACAGTAGAAACAGTTTCCAGCTCATAACAACCCAAAGGGTATTTAACGTTCATATGGCTTCTTCGGAAGAAACACATATGTTTGCATTTATTAAAGTTTAGTTTCATTAGATTCAACTCACACCAGGAATATAAGGAATTTAAGTCTGCTTGAAGAAATTTATGATCATCAAAGTTATTGTAGGATAGAAATATTTTTACATCATCGGCATACATGAGAATGGAAGAGTTGTTAATAGCGCTAGGTAAGTTATTGATAAATAATGAGAAAAGTAATGGACCCAAATGGCTTCCTTGCGGAACACCAGATGTAACTGATATTGGCTTGGATATAGTATTTTTAAACAGCACATTTTGTTTCCTGTTAGTGAGGTACGATTTAATCCAGTTTAAACAATTTTGTGTAAATCCCATTTGGTGAAGTTTATTCAAAAGAAGTACGTGGTTGACTTTATCAAATGCCTTACTGAAATCTGTGTAAACTACATCAGTTTGCATTTTATTGGTAAAGCCACGCTTGACCAAAGTTGTGAATTGTAAGAGGTTGGTTACCGTTGAACAGCCCTTGCGAAAGCCATGTTGACTAGAAGATAATAACGACGACACTTGATGGCTTAAACGATCAGTAATTAGTTTTTCAAAAAGTTTTGGTATGGTACTCAATTTAGCAATTCCTCTGTAATTTTTAATGTCAGATTTACTACCAGATTTAAAAAGCGGGATGATGACAGAATTCCTCCACATTTCAGGAAATATTCCAAATTTAATTGATAAATTGAACAGTTGCGTAAGAGGAGCAACTAAAGCTTCAGCACAATTAATAAGAATACAGCTCGGGACTTTATCCGGTCCACTGTTATAAGAATATTTCAATTTCTTTAAACCGTTAAGAACAGACAATTCATCGATAAAAGGGATTAAAATAGACTGACTTCCAATATTGGAGCATGGTAGTAGACCAGTGTCACTAATTTGATCGTTGGCATAAGTAGATGAAAAGAAATCTGCAAACAAGTTACTATATTTCCATAATGGCCACTAATCTTCCCGAGAGGGCTTCTGTTTTTATTATTGCTTTTTTGCATTGTTTGGAATGTTATACATATTCTCTTCCTTTTATTTTGCGTTTATCACGTAAACTCTGGGGTACCTTTGACATGTGTTGTTTAAGATGTATGTGGTTCCTCATCCTAATTTATCCAAATTATGTTAAATTTACTGTGACTGTTAATTGGTTAAAAAGCTCTGTTAACTTCGAAGTTGGCTCTGCTAAAAAATGTGGTTTTTGTCTCTGCTAATTAAATTTAAATTTCTCTTTGTGCACATCGGGCAGCCGTGTTGTCATGATTTAGTTGGAAAATATGATTGAAAAATGTGCCGAAAAAAATGCTTATAAAAATATATTCGAAAAGGCGTTTAATTGGTTTGAGATTAAAATATTAGTAGTTTTTTTTTTCTTTTCAAATTATATTCATTTAATTTTTAGTTTAGTTTTTAAACAAAACTTAATTACAAAATATATTAAAAATAATTAAAAATTCTTTACAAATCAAAGGGAACCGTATTATAATAGTATGTACGTACTTTTGTTGTCGCTCTGTATAAATTTTCGTTTTTGTTTTGTTATTGCCGTACAAATCTGTTTTAATTGTGGATTACATTTTGTTTGTGTTCTTTTTTTTAATAAGAGATATATTACATAAACAATATTAGACTTTTTTCCCTTAATTTGAATGTTTTTAAATTCATAAATCGTCACTTCTGTAAAAAAAAGAGAAAGAAGGGAAGGGGAATAAAAAAAAAAAAACAATACAATATACATAAATGTAGCATCCACACATTTTCATGTACATATGTATTTATATGTCTATTCACGTGCACATACATACGCTTGAATGCATTTTACAACACATCCCTAAAATATCGTTTATAGTTATTTTTTCAAGTTTTTTTGGAATGTAATAAAATATGATTTAATGGCGAAAGTTTCTACAAAAAATCATTTTCATCTTTGCATTCATTGGTGTCAATCTATCTAAATAATTAAAATATAATCATATAGAAAAAAGCACAGTGCATAATTATAGGCAAAACTAATCAGCTGTTTATTCGCGATTTTAATTAAAAAGGAAAAGCATGCCGAAAAAATTTAAATCGCGTGATTTGCAGAACACCATAAATTCACGAAAGTTATTTCAAATACTGAATAATTATTTAATTAGTTTTTATTAATTTTTCTTATGTGGCAGTATACAAATAAAAATTTTAAGAAATATGTGTAAGCATCATTTTTTTCCGCACTGTACATCATACAACGAACCCATAAGTGACTCAACACATACCGCCAATATTTTATTATGCCTGCATTCTGTTGTTGCTGATTTAAGCTTTAGGTTATCAACAACAAAATGATAAAGCAAAAAAGAAAATTAGAAACCGCAACAAAAGTAACTATTTTTAGCAGCTTTTCTTGAAGTTCTTTGCTTTTTCCTTCGTCTTTTTGTTATTCTTATAACAATGGCAGTGTAAGTGTTCTGTTTTTTTTTTTTTGTAATATTTATTGCACTATTATTCTTGTCAAAAACATGTCTCCATCCAAGTATCATGTTGTAATTTATCTGTGTGAATTAAGCAAGGTAAACTCATCAGAGCAGCTAATCATCACATGGATGCAACCTCAACCCTCCCCATCTGTATACTGTGTATTTGTATTTATTTTAGTAGCAGCTAAAGATCTAGGAAGGCGACATAGCTCGGAAAAAATATTCAAAATTGGTTAAAGTGTTTTTAAGCCTAGAAATAAGAGACGAAAATCGAGGTCAATAATTTAAAAAAATCAAAGTTAGAATTTACAATAACTCTAAATTCAAAACATACTTTTTTCAAAGTTCTTGGAATTTTTTTTAACTAATTTAAAAAAAAAAAACAATTAAGTTGCAAAATATCTAGCTTAAATTTAGTTTAGCGAAGCTGCAACACTTAAAATAAAAAAGAGCCCTTGTGATAGAAAATTAATAGATAAGAAAACAAAGTCATCCATTGAGTTGTGTAAGTGTCAAACTCTATACATGAACAATTTCGTTTCTAGTTTTTCATATGTAATTTGAGAACGTCACGCTGTTGACTTCCATTGACCATATTTAATAGGTCTTAGCTTGAAATAACCAAAATATTAATGAATAAATGCGTTAGCTACAGAGAGGTTGGAGTTAAATCAATTTATTGGCATAACTGCCCTATGCCAGTTCAGAGCAGAATAAATTCCAATCGTTTTATTTTTTTTTGCAAAACCAATGAAAAAAATACGCTCATATGTTGTTCTCTTGCAGCTTACATGCATGAGTAATACGTGTTTAGACGCTCAAACTTGCCAAAATATTGAACCGATTTTTGTTTTGCAGCGAATTACCTATAAAAATTTATAATTTTTAACAAAATCGACGGTATAATGTGAGCGTAAAGGGAAGGACACAAAACTGCCTTGTCTATTAATTATAATATATGTTGAGATTTATTCCTAACTTTCCTCTCTAAGCAAAATTTTTATTGTCACTGTAAACTCTAATCAGCTGAAATAATTGCTTTTATTTATTAATTATTTTTATTAATTTTCTTATATATTATTACTATCAAATATTATTATATATTATTATTATCAAGAAATACTTCATTAGCACCTGCATATTGATAGCCGCACCGTTGATAGAAATAACAACCTGCAACAGCTGTTGCTAATAGACAAACAAAAATAACATAAACATTCAAACATTTGACATCATCATAATTAACATACAAATCTTAAAACTTTTAACAATTCACATGCTTTTTTTATATACAACAATTTTTACATTTTCAATGTGTGTGAGACACAACAGGTGTTGCCTAATGTGGCAATTTGTTTTCTAACGTGGCGATATTCACACCTTCCATCCCACTTTTCGAAGCATTTGACGACATGGCGAATTGCACGCGGCTTATCGATAGATTCGAAATATAAATATACATGGTCAACTGCGAAGAGTGTGCCTCGCTGATGCTGCAGATTGCGCCAAATGTGAAGAGCAAATGTCTAAAAGAAAAGAAATATCTGTGGCAATGGAATAAATAAAATGCTTAAGTCAAGCTAAGCTAAAAAGGAGTTAATAGCATCATTGTGGCTTGCCATTTGAAAATTAGCCCTGAACAAAATTTCACTCATTTTGCCAAATTTTTCAGAAAATTATAGCGGAGTGAATTTCTGCATGTCCTTCCTTGATGCGCAATATCATTCGTATTCCTTTTTAAAAATCAATTTCAAAATTTTAAAATGCTATCCTGTAAAACTACGAAATCAGACGTAAGAACTTTTCCCTTATTGTCATAGATACAAGGTGGTGCAAAAGTAATGTCATGACGTAAAAGAACTGTGAAAATATATGTATGTATATCTACATCTTCGGGAGCTTTTTTAATATCCCAAGTCTTTACTTTACTGTAACTCTTAATGTGCTCCTTAGATGCCCGTCTGGGGCACTATTTCTATATAGTGGTATACCTATGACACACCTTTTTCCAATAAAGGCCCCTTATCTCTCCGAGATGATGTTTATTTCTATTATTGATTTTTTTATTGTTTTAAACGTTTTTTGCATGTTCTTTAATTTTAAGTCCAACACCTACATATATCCAGGTTTTCTTGATTTCCTGAAATTTACTATGACTGTTAAATGGTTAACAGTGTATTTAATAACCTTAAAAATGAGAACTGTTATGGAAATTGGTTGTTGTCTCTGCTACTTAAATTTAAACATATCTTTTAATATAATTTTATTGGCCAAAAGGGTACATGTAAGGATTGTAATGTATTAAATAAATTAATTAATGATTCAACGTAATGCATATAAAATTATTTTGTTTGCAAACAACGTGAAGGATCTCATTAAAAGCGAACTTCTTTCAACGATAAACCCAAATTAAAATCATAAGTAATCATTCGAACTTCTAGTACTTTCTTATTGCATTTTTATGAATTTTTTGGAAGCTCTTTCTTCACTGTGGTAAACATTAGAACGTTCACTATATTCTTACAACTAAATCCAACATGTGACCACGATAATAGTCCTCAAACATTATCTATCATTGATTACGACAAAAATATCCTTCCTAAATGTTAATTTTGATTTTCAAAATTCTATTCAAATCCGTACAGAGTTATGGATTGACATGTGAACACCTAAATATTTAATCACACAAACTTTTATATTTACAATAGAATTTTCTTTCCTTCTTTCTTAAAAAAAACACACATTTGTGTGAAGAGTTTAGTTTTATAATAAATCTTTTATTGCGAAACTTACTTCTACGATTTATTCCAAAAACTTGGCTTTTTAACTTTCATTGGTAATTGTGGCTCTTGTAGTATAAAAACATAAACATGGGCAGTGGCAGCCTGTCTGCTGCCGCAAGAAATGTACAAAATTATTACAGTACAGAAAGTTCCATTAACTTTTTTAGGGGGCAGTTTAACGTAAAAAATAGGCTGTTAAGAAAATATGTAATACGGTGTATGTGCAACAACAACAAACTCTTATGAAATAACCACACAATTCCAATATTTTATGAAACAATTTATAAAAATTAGGCGAAGGCGAGTGCTGGAGCAAAGAAAACAGGTCATTCGTTTATTTAAGCTGAACAAATAAATCGGAAACCAACAAAAACAAGTGGAATGGGGCTTCGTCACCACTCATACAAAATCAAGGGGTAAACAAAGAAACGATGACAACGATGACGTATTATGACAGCTTTACATTGTATGTACATACATACTTTAAATATCTCAAACGGGCAGATAAAAATAATTTTTGCGGCAGATAAATAATTTTTACTTACACCTCCAAAATGCGATCGCCTTTTTTTATTCCTGCCTTTTCGGCGGCTCCATTTTCTAAAACAGCACTCACATGCTGCAGAGGGGCGTATAGTTCGCCATTGATCGAACGTAATTGACCACCTTCGGAGACTTGACCACGTACGTTAAAACCAAAACCAGTGTCTGTTTTATAAATGGTTACAACACGGGGTCCCGCATTGGCCAACGTTGACGAATCGCCCATGGTTCCTTGCAAAAAAAGATTTTTCTTTAACGTCACCGAATTATTTTATTTATTTTCTACACCTGCTTGCAATTTGACCTGGGTAAAGCCACAAACTACATAAACCACTAAAAAAAACACTTCTTGAGCAGAAAATCCAGCCACCGCTATTTATGATTTCTTTTTTATTTCTTTGTGACTGGTTTTTGGTTTGGCTGTATTGAATTTTTTAATTATTACTTCACACTAAATTTTTTATACTTTTTGTTGTAATTCAATGCGATTTTTATTTGCGTAACTCCTTTTTTTGTTGTCAGATTCTTTTTTCCAATCAAGCCATTCACCACCTCTTCGTTTTGGTGTAAATCACTTTTTTTGTTTTTAACCTGCTAATACGAACTTTTCTTTATGTAAACAACTTCTTTTCAAAGAAACTTTTTATTTCTACATAATTCCATGATGTGATGTTCTGCTTTTTGACCTTTTATAATATTTAATTAAATTATTGTTTTATGTATTTATTTGGATTATTTTTCTGTATTGTTTTCCGCAAAACAGTTTTTGCTGCCTTTCTTTTCTTTTAAATGCAGGCAAATAAATGCCAATGAAAGAAGAGAAAAAACCAACTGGAAAAATTTAATAACTTTGTTACACTCAGCAAAGTGGGCGAAAGAGCAAAATCAGAGGGTGTTGCAGAGAAATATAAATAAAATTAATGTATGTGTCGAATAATATTTTGAAATATATGGGTATTGTAAGGATAAGTTTTGAACACAATACATACATACCTATGATAATAAATTGCAAGCTCTAAGAAAAATATCATCAACAAAGACAGCAACTGCAAACGTAAATGCAATTTGAACGAAGAAAACAGAAAAAGGGAATCAAGTCGCAAGTGTAGACTTTAACATACATATGAAAAAAGCTATGCAAAATAAATTTAAAGTCTGTTTTAGACAGAGAAAGGATTCGTCTGGCATTAGGTTTAGCGACTATCGTGCACAACTCTCATTTTGACTCTCACAAACTGCCCAATGTGGTCTTTTAGCATCAAGCAACTTTTTATTTCGTGCTTCGTAGAATAACTCCATTTTAAAGGTTAAACAATGAGTTAGAATATAGTGAAAGAAAATTCTCGATCGGCTAAAAAATTGGATTGCAAAAATATAAATTTTAAATACTTATGAATTAATCTCTGTTTAAATGTTTGGCAAAATATTGCGAAATATAAGGTGTTTAAATAAATATTGATATTCAATAGAAAAATTGTATAAACCTTTAGGTATTGCAAGCCTTAACTTTCAAAACCAGTAATACCAGAGGTGAAGCTTTTACATTAACTGCCCCTCTACAAGGTTATAGGGCTACTATAAATTTGATTTTGCTTCACTTTATATATCCATCTTTAGTATTTGAAAATGTTTCAAAACTAATTTTATTGATGATGAATTATCGCAGAAAGCTGAAAAGCGAAAATCGAGAACTATGCCAGTTACGTTTATTTTTTATGTTAAAAGTACGATTGCGTTGCTGCGTAAGCCTACAATTACATGTAATAAATAACGCAGAGCTCTACAATCAGTCGATATAAATTTTAAATGCCGGTAGCACTGTGCACTACTCAAAGTTAATTGTAAAAAAAATATGTATTATATATTTATATATGTATGTAGATTATTTTGTCAAGCTATTTACATATTCTGTATATTAAATTTCTCTTTTTGATTATAATAATCAGCAAAATTATAATTCAGCAAAAATATTTGTGTTAATATAGCATAGCCATTGCATATTAAACTGCGTGTGGGTGCAGGTTGCATATATTTTTTTAAATATATATTTAATTTAACGGTTTATCTGACCTCGTATAAATTTAATGATAAAGCAGTTCGGTTTTAACTTAATTCTCTTGTTTTCTCATTCTTTATTTATTTGTTTGCTCCTTTGTTCATATTTGTTCAAAGTAAATTCGCCTTGGGTTTTCGCCTTTATTTTTCCTACTATGTCATTCTAACGTTGTTTTGTTTTGATTTCTACTTTATCATTGTTTCTTTTCAATAATCGTGTCTCTTTTGTCTCTGACAAGGCGAGTTGTTCTTTTCATGGAAAACGACAACACCACGAACGTCAACATTAGAGAAGAGTAATAAACCAGAATCGCATACGTTCAAAATGGCGTCGGAAGTTGCATCGGATGAAATTCAATTTGTAAGTGAAAAAATTATTAATATTTATAAAAATTCTATTATTGTATACAATAAGACTGTGTAAAAAATGAAATGGACTGTTTGTATGATAAACAAAAGCCAAACTGAAAAGAACTTATCTATTCAGTTCTAAGAAAATAAATGTGCAAGTGCCAAATATCTCTATTTACAGATGCATGTGTGAATGTTCATAAACCCAAAAAGAAAAACAAGTGTTTCTACATTTGCCCACACCTCCAACAAGAAAATGAAAACTCCTAGTGTTTAAATATTGTGTTTTTATGAAACTCCTGTAAAAGCTAAGTGTTTGAAGCTGATGGGTGTTTGTTCTTGAGATTATTCATTTGAAAGAAAAATTCCTTAACATGTGAAGTATGTACTTATATTTATCTGTATGTGTGTCGCTGAATGGATGTTCTTGAGAAGCGCACTGAATTATAATTATGATGGTGACTTTTTGATGCTGACACCCATGTTTTGAAAAATTAAATAAAATTGTGTAAAACTTAAAATACGAATGTGGGGTGTGTAGATAATGAAAAAGAAAACAAGAAATGCCGCTTGTTGAGCAAGTGGTTTTGTTTATTGCTCTTCCATCAAAGACCGAATTAATTCATATCGTTACAACAAAATTTGCCTCTTAATATTTGTGAATTTTGAACAAGGGGTTTTCCTTGATGACTTGGTTAATTCATTGGTAAATCTTCAGCTGTTCCTTGTTGTAACTTCTTGTTTTAGTTTGCCTTTGTGTTTATTTCACAATTCCAGGTGCCACTTTACAATAACTTCCTGTGCCTAGTGAAAAACACCCCGCAACAACCATCAAACTTTAATATACATTCTACAAACATGCAAATTAAATGAAATGCACTTTTGTTGTTCTCTTTTGCCTCCTTGTTTTCATATTTTTAATATTAAATAGTTTACAGTGTTGTCAGGTTAGTAGATTTATGCCGTAATCCTAGATATTTTAAAGAAAATTCTCAATTATAACTGCCGAAGAGAAAAAAAAAATAATTTAAACAGTGTGAAGCTCTTGATATGAATGTCTATAAAAAAGAAGTGACAAGGCTAATTAAGCCAGAAATTTTAAAAAATCTAATTAATTAGTCTGTATGATGAAAATTAAAAAAAGCAATGCAAAAATCGACCGTAATCCATATATTACGAGTTATAAGCCTCTCAGCTTTTAGTACATAATTGCGATTATAACTATATCTTCGAATAGATACAGTAAATATTTGTATCATTCAAAACTGTTTGAAAATATCTTTCAGCAGTTGCCAATTTTATTTTTAATTACTAAAGATTCCTCTGCGCAAAGTTTTTCTTCTCTGTAGTTTGATTTTTTGATGCCCACAAGGACATCCTCTTCTATGATAGGACCAACATTGGCTTACCTTGTTAAATATTGTCTGAGTATTATATATACGAGTATGTGTACATCAAAAATATCTTAATGGTTGAAAGATTTTCAAAAATTTTTGCACCACCTAAAGAATATTCTTCTTAGCATCGATTTTTGTAAATTAGTTAGTTAAAAAATTTAAATACATTGAAATTTATTAAAAATAAATATTGTTTGTTGTGGTTTTAGCTGTTCATATACCGACATTTCATTGGTCGCTAAACCAAACATACGATGTTGAATGTTTTCAAACTGATTTAACTTCACCGACCAATGATATGTCGGGATACCAATGATATGTCGGGATATGAACAGCTAAAGCCACAACAACCAATACATTTTGTAAAACTATTATGGTTTAAACAGTTAGTTTGGGATTCACAATTTTCGGCAGAGGGAGTTTCGATACCTTTAAAATAAAATTTATTTTTCTTTAAATGTGTTAAAAAAATATACTTTTCCTTCATGTGGTTTATATTTTTGTAAAAAATTAAGAAAACTTTTTAATGTCGACGCTTAGCGAAGACTTTTCGCCCGCTTTTAGCTTAAAGTAGACTTGTAAGAATAAAAACCGTTTGTCTGCCCGATAAAATTCTACCTTTATTTAACGCCAAGTTATAGTAATAGTCCTTAGCCTTATATATTTGCCCACATTTGGCAACACTGCTCATTGCACTTTTATTCCACTCAAATTTCTTTAAATTGTTGTTTTTGGTGTTGATATGATTGTTTTGTGTATGAATTGTGCTTATTTGGCTTTGCTTTTGTGTTGTTGCTTATGAACGTTTGTATTATTTACTTTATTATGTTTAATGTTGTTGTTGTTTTAAAGGGGAAAGTGTTCATCATTTTGCATTTGTGTGTACGGATAGGAAATACAAACATACGTATGTACGTATGTGAGTACACAAAACTTGTGTTCCTGATTGTTTTGAGAAATAAATTTTGTCTTGCCAATCAGGATTTGTGTTTTTTGTTTGTTGTTGTTGTTATCGTATAAACATTAGTGTACCGGATAATTTTCTGGAGCAGCTATAACCCTTTAACAAAGAGGAAATTTGTGTCATGTATTAGTAATACCATAAAAAACAACTTTCCGGTAAAGATAAAGTTGTAATGAATGTGGGTCATCCTTCTCTGGAGAGGCATTTTCTCCATCGGCATTAACAGATCTAATGGGTATTTAATTTAATATTGAAAAGTTAACCTCTAAAAATTATTTTAATTCTCAGTAAATTTTCAATTCGAACAAAGTTAGCGCACTATCACCATTAGAAAAAAATGTATGACGTCATAATCCCCTTTTTATCGAAAATATTTTTATGTACATAGTAACTATGTACATATGTAGTTATTATACATGGTCGGTATGTACATATGTATGTATGTATAGAAGTACATAAGTATCTTAAATAATTGTTTTCCTTTTAATTTACATACGTTTGCATGTCATTCTCATATACAAGTGCATGAATCAAGTGCATAAACTTTATTTTTATAATGTATGCATGTGTATAATTTTCTGTTAAATCGCTTTTTGTTGAAACCATCATTCTTTTTCAAATATTTATTTATTTATTTATTTAAAAATACTACAGTACAACAAGACTTAATCCTAGCAGAATTGTTGATATAATAGCAAGTTTTTTAGGCATTTGCTCAAAATTACAAAAAATATATGTATATACAGTGGAGGCTCATAAAAGTTAAGACGCGCAAAAGTTAAGAATACGGAAAAGTTAAGCAGCTTTCTGTCACCATACGGAACTCTAAAAAGTTAAGTGCTTCTTAACTTTTTTGAGTAATTTTTGTTTTTATTTAATTTTTCTGTTTTTAACATCATTTTGAATTCTTATATGTATGTCGATTGTTGCATTAATATATGTAGTACATGGGTAGCATAAAAAAATTCAACACATATTCAATCGTCATTTACCGTTAAAAAATTCTTTACATTCGTACGTAATGTTTCATACTATTTTTGCATCAGTTATTAGTTTTCTTTTGATCGTAAGAATGTCAGCAGCACGTAAGCAAAAAATGTTATCAGTTGCCGAAAAATGCAAGATTTTAAAAAAATTAGATGAAGGCGTTTTGGCTAATCGATTGGCCATGGATTTTCATGATTCTGAATCTTCAATTTCTAAAATTAAAAGAAACAAAGCAAACATTTATGCTGCAGTGTCAGGTACATGTGACGAAATTGAGAGAAAGACTTTACATAAGGCAGAATTCGTAGATTTGGAGAAGCAGCCGTACAAATGGTTCTTATATCAACGTGAAAGAAACTGTCCACTAAGTGATCCTATTTTAAAAGCTAAAAATTAATACATTTGCATACAAACATATATACATGTGTATTAAATACATATTAATAATATCTATATATACAATGTATAAATACATGTATAAACACATGCATTTTTCATATCACGGAAAAGTTAAGAATTCGGAAAAGTTAAGCACCCTCAAAACAAACTACTTAACTTTTTCGAGCCTCTACTGTAATTAAAAAAAATTAAAAAAATATGAATTAAAAAAATAGTATAATAAATAAGTTAAAAATTTTATTAAAGTGAAATGAGAAAAAAAATTGCGAAGTTAAAGTGCTTAGCATTGCTTAAAATTTGTATATTTAGTGGAAAATCGTTCCAGAAGTGTCTCTCTGATATTAGTTTTCTATATCGGATGGAGTTTACCCGGTAGCCTTTATTGGATTTCGAAAATGTTATGATTTTGTAAAGTTACTCAGGTTGTTTACTATAGATTAGTTTATGTAAGAATAGTAGATTGTGGCATTTTAGTAGATTTAAAAAAGATACTACATAAATCTGGTAAGAAAACTGAGATTCTACTATATCTGGTTCGATCGTTGGAAACATTGTTGAAAGCTGTGTTGAGCTTATTCTAGCATAGTGAATCGCAACTACAAACTATTTTATAAATAAGGGTCGTCAGTAAATAAGTATGTCTTGGCAAAAAGAATAGACATATGAAAATTGGTGCAATTTGAATTATTTAATCTGCCCACCAAAAATTTTTTAAATGCCCAGACGAAAACAGAATTATACGCGAATTTTCTTAAATTTGTGCGATAAATAGAAGTTAGAGAACCGCCACAAATTTTTATTTTAAATCTCTATAAACCGCAATATTTTGTCAACACATGCAAAAAGTATTGACAAGAACTTCATAAAATAAAATTTTTTTTAAGGTAGTGACACCTCCTTTTTTCATAGTAAATCTGAACTTATCTACGGTCTTTCTTGTTGCTTTGAAAAAGTACTGTGGATCTTTTTAATTTAGTTGTGTTAATCCGATTCTTGGAAAACAAGTTTGTTTTCTTTTAACCGTCATGACCACCATTTATTTCTTAAACGCTGACTTATGAAACGAAATTCTTCTATAAGAAATGCCATTCGTAAATCAAATTAAATAAATTCAAACGACATTAAAACATTTTCATTGTCCCAATTGTAAATCAATTAACGATTTTCTATCGGCGAATTCGTTGCGCTGTGCGAAATTCCTCATTAGTCTCAGTTGCGTTTATTGCAACGATGCACCAACACATAAATACTATTACAATTATAAAAAAAATTGTTAGAGGCTTAAATAAATAGAAAATAAAAAAAATATTTGTCCACTGTTTGTACACGGAAAAAATATTTCGAGCTTGTATAGAAAAATATTGTTTAACACTTCATTAAATAAAAGTTTGATTAGTTTTTAATTATATCGTCCGAAAAATTTTGGCTAATAGTGAGAGGAAAGCACTTAAACGAATTCGCTTAAATACTAACAAGGGAGGAATCATGCAAATACACCTACATATGTATGCCTGTAATTGCTTCAAAGAACCAGCATGTACTTCAGGCAATTAAACAAAGGAAATTTACTGGAAATTTTATTTTCGGTATAAATCATTTGAGGTAATTATCTGATTGGGGTAATTAAGTGAAAGTTGATGAGGTGAGGTAATTAAACAGTTTACATTTGATCGTAAAAAAGCACCGTAACTTTTCCTTAATACATATACATACATATGTACATACATCGCTCATTTGCTGCAACAGCAACATAACTCAAAAAATCTAATTTTACATAGAAAGAATCTAAAATTTTAAATTTACACACAACTTAATGGAAGAATGAAATAATATTTATAATTGAATATTAGAATAATGAATAAGTGGACTTTCGTACTGTGCGTAGTGTCGCAGGAAATGCAGTTCATTCTAGTGCTAGTGCTTGATAAAAATTACATTTTTGCTGTAATTTAAAAAATTTATCACACAAACTTGAAGCATTTATCGCATCTTTCTTCTCATATAAAAGAAGGCAAAAGTTTATATTATAATTTTTTCTTTTATGAAAATTTGTAAAAATATAGAAGAATTTCGTAAACGTAAATGTGTACATTAGAGTGGGTTAAATTGTATCGATGCCAAAAGAGTTCTAAATGAATTCCTAACCGACATGATGATTGAACGAATATCAGTAGAATTAAACAATAAAATATTTTTTCTTCAAAAAATGACTGTAATACAAGTGTCTTTTTAAATCATATATTGTAATGTAAGTAATGTAATATAATGGGGGTTTGGCCCAGGATGGCCCTTTGCACTGCGACCATTGTTGATCTATTGTGCTTCCCCTTCCCCTAGCAGTCTAATACGTTCGCAAATAGGATCAGCTCCTTCAGTGGAAGTATTAGCAGATCTTCTTCACTCAGCGTATATGCATGTAGAGTCCTGTGTATTCTGTGGCACAATGCCCCACAATTTCTAATCAAATGTTCCATCGACTCCTCATCTTCACCGCAGATGTCCGTGTCAGATAAGCCCATTCTGTATAGGTGGGTTTTGCAGGTGTAATGGCCTGTGAGCGCCCCTGCCAGCGTCCGTAGGCTTTTCCTGTCCAGTCTTAGAGCCAGATCCGCCCTCCCAGCGTCAAAGCGTAGGAATTTCTTGGAGTGACATAATCCATTGATGTCATTCCAATGTTGTGCAATCCTGGACGATGTCCATTTCGAAATCTCCCCTTTAAGGAGACTTGTTGAACCCAAAAGAAGGGGTGGGTCCAATGAAGTTCCCCTCAGCCTCTCTTCTCGCACAGATGTCCGCCATCTCATTCCCGGCATGCCCCTGATGCCCTGGTACCCATATCAGAGTAATCTGATTATGAGTCGCCAGGTCAATGAGCCTGTTGTGGCATTCCAGTAATCATATGTTATGTTGGTATATTGATTATCAGTCAGTATCATGTCTCCATGTATCTAATTTAGTCGTTCTACCCTTGAACAAAGTTGGGAATTATTGTAAAATAATCGGTCATCGAATTTGGGCGAAAAGTGTTAGCATCATTGGCCCATTTTTTTGTTCGAAAATGCTGTCGGAAACGGCATTCCAATAAACGGCTAACGCTACAGATCCATGATTACTCTTTTTTGTATGGCCTGAAATGGAAGATGTAAACTTGGGTAATCTTTGGTTTGAGCAGAATGGTGCTCCAAGTCACACAGATCATTAAACAATCGATCTTTTACGTACTAGGTATGGTGATCGTTATATCAACCGTCTTGGCGATGTCATTTTTCGCCTCATATACATACATACACATTAATTTTTTTTTAGTTTCTACTCTCTTTTGTGTGTACCTTAATATTAAGTTGTTAATATTTTGTAATGCGTTTTTTTTTTTTTTGTATAGATGGACTAGATGAAATAAATAAATAAAATTAATAATAAAATAATAAAAAAAAACTACAAAATGTATAATCATAGAAGGCTTAGAGAGCTTTAATAAAAACTGCACAAGAACAACTTGTATTCGATATGAATCCATTATATTTTTGTTCCAACCCATCATAAATAATAACTTTTTGAAACACTAATTATTCAAATGATTGGCTAAGAAAACATCCCGAATAAATTTCAATAATAAATATTTTAATAATAATATTCTTTTATTTCACAAACGCGGTTAAGGTCTTTTCATGGAAAGCAAATTTATTTTATTTCAATATTTCGACGTCTTCTTCAGGAAAAATTTTTTAATTGGTTTTTTATAAAAAGACCTAAAACTCGTTTATAAAATAAAAGGTGTCATATTAAAAAATAATAATAATAATTGCTTTGAGTAATTTGTGGTTTACTTTCATTAAAAGTCACAAACAAATAAAAATGGTAGTTGAGTTTAATGAAATGACAGAGGTCCTTTTTTTCAAGTGATAAATTAATCTTTTTTGAATGAAATGATAGCGCTGTATCTCAAAAACTGTTGATCGTACATAAAGTGTGGCATGCATAATTTATAGGAAATTCCATTCTCTAAAATATTTATACAGTCAAATCCCGATAATTCGTACCCCGATAAATCGTAATTCCCGATAACTCGTAATAAACTTTCGGTCCCTTGAAAAAATCTCGTTAATTCGTAAAATTTCTATACATTTTGGTCCCTCGATAATTCGTAATTTTTTTAAAAATAAAATCTTTACATCTTATAAATCGTAATTGTATGCTAACTACCACTTATAATTCGTAATAAAAACAACAGAAACATGGAAAGAATGATTTTTTTCTTCAGGCAGTAAGCTAAAGCGCGAAGAACTACCTGAATATCCATAGCATGAAAAGTCTTTAGTTTTATGGTTTACACAGTGCCTAACATTCCGATTAGTGGTCCATTACTATCCGAAAATGCAGTATGTTTTGCAAAAAAATTAAATATAAATGATTTTAAAGCAAGCAGTGGTTGGCTCGATCGCTTTAAAAAACGGAATAACATAACATTTAAAAAAATCTGCGGTGAAAGTTCGGCAGTTAATGAAAATATATGTTCAGAATGGAAAGAAAAACTTAATCATTTGACAAAAGATTATGATGCAAAAGACATTTTCAACGCAGATGAAACTGGTTTATTTTTTAAATGAATTTGTCAGTTTTATTTTTATTTTATTGTTTTTACATGTATTTTATGTATTTATTTTATTTATTTTGTATTTTATTTTTAATAATTGTTTTTTATGTTTTTTTACCATTTTAGTAAATAAATTGAAAAACCCCGTTAATTCGTATTTATTTTATTTTAACCCCGTTAAATCGAACCCCCGCTAAATCGAAAACCCCTATAATTCGTAAGAAATGGATGGTCCCTTGCGATTACGAATTATCGGGATTCCACTGAAATACTGAGCTGGTGGCCAGTGTTTCCCTCTAACGTGCTCTATAATTTAATTTAGTCTTAGAATTATATTCGTTAAGATTAAACAATTATTAGTAATAGCTTATTTTTATTCAGGCTATAAGGAGTAAAACTTTTTTGTTTTATGGTGTTTTTTATTTCAATCAACATCGGTTCTCTTCAGGAATTTTACTAAAGCCGTCTTTTGTGATTTTAAAACAAAAAGACGGCTTTACTCAAATTCCTGAAGAAGAGAACCGATGGTGATCGAAATATACAATAAATAATTTAATAAAACAAAGGAGTTTTACTTAAATAAATGTAAGATGTAGAGCCTGAATAAAAATTAAATTATATTTTCATACCTTAAGGACGAAGAAATTATTAAATATCATAAATAATAATAATTTTTATAATAACATAAAAAAATGTTTTCGAGCCAGAAAATGATTTATTCATTGACTTCTGATGACTCGTCTGTATACAAAATTTGAACTACTTATTTCGGTGTTAAATTTTTATTTGACGGGAGCAGAAAATATGTTTTTTCGGAAAGTGTTTTTAGAACTTTCTCCAGATTATAAGGTTCTGCTGAACGATTTTTCGCGAAATAAAATTCTAAAGACAATAATGTACTCGTACACACGTGTCCACACATGCATACATACATAAGTATATATGTATATAAATATGTATTTCTGTATTATAGAAATCAAATAATAACAGAAAGGAATTACAACATATTTAAGAGAGAAACTGTAAAATTGGCCAAATATAATACATATGTAATACGTTTTGAGATTAAATATTGCATATAAAGTATTTTTAATACTAATAATAATAATTATATAAATAAATAAAAAAAAAAATTCAATCGAATTCACACGCTTGTCGGTTCTATAGAATGCCAAAATATGTATGTAGTTTCATCATATTTTTACAAAAATTATCTGTTTCCATAGGAGCAAATACTCGCTGGCGTTAAAAGTGAAATAAACAGTATTATTGATGCTATTCAGCCGTGATGGCTTTTTCATGCTGGGAACACATATTGATGATGACGATGATGTGGGATGCTGTCAGCGTAGCTTTACTTTCATTTGTTCGTATATATTTTTTGTTTCGCTTTTCTTGTAATATTTTTTTTATTTATGTGATTGTTTATTTTTATATTTTCGCAGTTTTGCTACACTTTTCCACTTAAATAATACCAACACGATTTTGGTTTTATTTTTATTCAGGCATGTGTAGTTGATACTTATTTGGCCTTTTTACACGAAGTTTATAAAATTTTTGCACAGGAATTTTAAAATCGAACAAAAGTTCAATAGAGAAATAAATACAATTTAGCTTCAAAACCGCCAAATGACGTAAGCGCGTGATTTTTCAGGTTTATTTTTATTTCACTTTTTTTTTGTAATAAAAGAAATTTTATTTAGAAATGCCTCTATATTAATTTCTAAAATTTATAAATAATGCAAGCTGTTGTTCTTGCGGAAATTATTTGTATTCTTATGATCTTGATTGAAATTTATTTGAAATAAAAGTCTCACCTTGTAAAAGGATTGTTTGGGGGATTTCTTCCAAATACGTTATCGACCGAAATTTTTGCACAATTCCAAATGAAACTTTTTTTCTCATATAGAGAAATTGAAAAAGTCTATTATTTAATTTAACGTTTTACTAAAGCAGAATGTAAATTAACTAACTTTGGCAGCAATAGATTTTTTTTGTTGATAAGTTCAACAGTCCCATGAAATTAAAAAGATATAAAATAATTACATTGAGTACTGGCAAATGTTTAGAACAACCATTATTTTTTCCATCTTATTTTCATACAAACATACACATATTTTCCTATATTTACATTTAAATTCCAAAACATTGACCTTTTTTTATTTTCCCGCTTGTTTTCTTTATTTTAAGAAAATTTTTGTTTGGATAGAAACTTTAAATTTTGTCTTCTTGCCAAAATTCCTGATCTGTTTCAGTATTAAAAAAGTTTTTTTTTGTTTAAGAACATTTATTTGATGCCAAAAATTATTTATAAGAGTTCATTGTTTTAGTAATTATAGGAAAAAGAAATTATTCTGTTTGCACTTGAAAATATTTTAGATTCCCAACAACTTTAAATGTCTTATTTATTTTTCTAATAAAAGAACTGTTTATGCTCTTGACAACTTTTCTTGTAAAATTTTTTTAAACAGTCTGATTGATTTGTGGAAAACACTTTTTTAGAAAATGTTGATAAGACTTGGATTAAGAAGATTCTATTAAAAAGTTTCTCAAATTGTGATAAAGAAAATAGTTGTTCAGATCCTGAGCAACTTTTATAAGAAAAAGTTTCTTAAATTCTTATGAAATTTTCTACTATAATTTTCTATCTACCAAAAAATTTTTCAGAAACTCATCAACCTTTATGGAACGATGTTGTTCAGATTCTGATAAATTTTCATAGGAAACAATTTGCTTAGACTCCGATCAACATTTATAAGATTCTTATCTACTTTTTTTCAAATAAGTATTTCCTTAGATTCCGATAAACTTGTTTGGTAAAAACTTGTTCAGGTTATAAACCAACTCTCCTATTAAGAAATTGCGGAGATTCAATTTTATATTAAAACGTTGCTTAGATTTTAATCAAACTTTATAATAAAAAGTTACTGAGACTCGTAAAAGGTTTTTTTAGACTCTGAAACAAAATGTTTAGAAAAATATGCTCTTGTTCTGACAAACCTTGGTATAAAAATTGGTAATACTCTGTTCAAGTCATGTATTAAACATTTTTTTCGGGCCCTGATTTTTTAGGAATAAGTTGCCTATATTCTAATCAACTTTTGTAGAAGAAAGAACTAGCTCAGGGTCTGATCAGGTTAGGTTAGGTTAGGTTAGGTTGATTGGAGGGGTGTGATAGCCCATGTCATACGACATACACTTAAGCCAGTGAAGGCTTGTTGTGCGCTCCCTTTAATTATCAAACACAACTGCCAGAGTTCTGCGGCAGGGTTCGAACCTGGGACCCTCGCACTACGAGTCTAGTGCACTACCTACTAGTCTACGAAGGTCAGTTTTTCACCAAAAAAAAACTATTAGTAAATTTTTCACTGGAAAGGTTTAATAGAATTAATGCGAGTTTATCAAAGTCTGAGTAAATTTTTATTACAAATATTTATAAAAAAAACGAGCGACATTTTCCTAAAATTATTATTTCAGAATCTAAACAAATTTTTACTAAAAAAGTTCGTATGGAATCTAAGCAACTTTTTACTACAAAGTTTTATCGGATTTCGATCGGGTCTGATCAACTTTTCTAGGAAATTTATTACCGAATTCTGCTAAAATTTTAAACGAAAAAGTTGCCTAGATTCCGATAAACCTTTTTAGGAAAATGTCCCTCATAGTTTTATTAAAATTTTTTTCAGATTCTGAAATAATAATTCTAGGAAAGAGATGCTTTTGTTCTGATAAATCATTATATTACAAAATTATTCATATGCTGATAAATTTTTCTTAAATATAATTTTTTTTCTCAGATTTCTTTCAGCTTTTTAATATAAACTGGCTTGGATTCTGATTTACTTTTGTAATAAAAAATTTGTCTAGATTGTAAGAACATTTTGTAGTAAAAATCTGCTGAAATTCCCACTGATTTTTTTTTAAATAAACACCTGTTTAGGTTACGATCACGTTCTTTAGAACCCCCCGTCTAAACGAGCAATTATAGTTGCTGCAAATTTCAATTCAACTGGAAGAAAGGTGGGAGAAAATATTTATTCTTCTCTCTATCTTTCTTCGATATGAATAGCAGTGCTAGTGAAGAGGGGGAACTTTGTGAGAGTTTTTTCTAGATCATGTTTAATTTTTTTGCTAGTAAAAATTTCCTGCAGTTTGGCTCAGTTGTTATGGGAAATAATTTTGTCAGACTATGATAAACTTTTCGACTACTAAAAAATTTGCTTAGATTCTGGTAAACTTTTTTCCAAAAAATTTACTTCAAATCCGATAAAACTTTTTTGTAAAAAGTTGCTTAGAATCCATACGAACTTTTCTAGTAAAAATTTTGTTTACATTCTGAAATAACAATTTTAGGAAAATGTCGCTCGTTTTTTTATAAATATTTGTAATAAAAATTTACTCAGACTTTGATAAACTCGCATTAATTCTGTTAAATCTTTCTAGTGAAAAATTTACTAATAGTTTTTTAGTGAAAACTTGCTCACATTCTAATAAATGTTTTGGGTAAAAGTTTATTCGGATTCTTTATATTTTCTTCTCATAAAGTTGCTAAAATTTTTAATAACTTATAAGTAATTAATTAAAAAGTAATTAATTATAACTTATAATCAGCTTGAGTATAAACAAACGATGCACTTATTTTCTTCATAATTGTGTTAAATATAGACCAAAATAGTCCGGAAATAGAAAGATCTATCACACATATGTATGTGTACATAAATTTAAATATTCGTATAAATAATTCGCAAAATAATTTCAAATAAATAGGCAAACATCTAATTTCCAAAATTCTCTCATTAAACAAATCGATTGTTTAGAAATAATTTAAATAATAAAAGAAACTCAAAGGTAAAAGAAAAATATTTACTTTTCCTAAATTTAAAACTGTTTAAACATGAATGAATAATGTGTAGAATAAGTAATTGAATGGATACAATCTGTGAAAAATGGTTGTGTGTTCAAAAACTATTTTGCAGGTGTTAAAAGAGCAAAATCATGAACACCATTTAGAGTCGCTGCATTGCAACAGTCATGGCAGTGGAAATGATCTTTGCATTTTAATGTTTCATTACTTACAGTGTGTCGAAAAACAATTAAAATATTTTTTTATATTTTATTTCTTCTGAAACTAAAACTAAACAAAGCCATCATATAATTAATTCCAATTCACACAATTGTTTTGTGCATAATTTTTAATTATCATATGTTCTCGTCTCAAATAAATAATAATAATAAGTAACATTAAAAAATAAATTCACAAACATAATTCATGTTTGTTTAATGTCATAATTAGTTTCTATGAGATGAATAAAAA
This sequence comes from Germaria angustata, assembly GCA_963681545.1. Classification (NCBI taxonomy): domain Eukaryota; kingdom Metazoa; phylum Arthropoda; class Insecta; order Diptera; family Tachinidae; genus Germaria; species Germaria angustata. The sequence continues at coordinate 45,647,663 of OY813001.1, forward strand.
AAATAGTCGGAAATAAAATTATTTCATTTTATGAGTCTTGGGAAGTTTAAAAAGCTTTTTTGTTTTCTTAAATAGACTTTTCACAGGCAATTTGTGTCGATGGTAGAGATTGAATTATTGCTATTAATAACGTTCACAATGTTGTCAATTTCTTAATTAAAATCAGACAGTTTTCTAATAATATTCTCATTTCAAAGTTTAACATTTAAATTAATTGTGTAGTCGTACACATTATTTTATTGTGTAATGAACTATAATCTCTTTAACATTTTAGCTAAAAAACGCAGAATTTAAAACAATTTTAACTTGATTTGATTAGTAAAGCAAAGTTTATTGGATTTCGAAAAAACTTTTTAAAAAAGGACTGTCAAATTTGTTAATTTTTAATTAGAAAAGTAGACCTACATCTCTCAAATGTTTATGAAAAAAATGTTTCGATACCGGGCAACTGAAGTGTAACATTTTTTACCCCTTCCAAAGTGGTAAAGGCAGATTTAAGCGCAAGCTTATTACGAAAGGGCACTTAATCCTGTAAGGAAGTTTAAATTCTGCAAATTACAGCGATAAATTTTTTATTTGAAAATAAAACACTATTATACTGGATTTACTCTATAAGCTTTTTCGTGAACGAGGGAGAATATTGAGACAAATGGAATGGTCACAATTGCAACACAAAATTTCATACGATTTTCAATTATTTTATATCACAACTGATTCATCTTACCTATTATTGGTAGTTAATTGCAATCATATGATCTGGTCCTGTGACCGGCACTTCGATGCCAAAAGGATCTTTTGTGTCTTGGATTAGCGATTAGACATAATTCCGTAAGATCCTCCTAATGAATGTGAGTACACAGGGATGGAGGTGCCTGCATAATATCGTTCGGAATAAAAACATACCGTTTTTGTAAAAAAATATAATCACACAGGATGTGCACTGTTGCTTCCTCAACTTCAGGGCAAATATGATACAGGTGCGAAGGAACTTGGTTTCACCTCCACAAAGGATAATTAAGACTAAAGTGTCGCAATAGAATAGTAAATAGTCGCAAATTATTCCTCTTAAAGCCCAAAGTCTCCTTGTAAGTGAATGATACCATAAGAGCGATTTCTCTTCTCTCGTTCCTTCTTCCTAGTCGGAGTATACGGTCGCAACGACTGCGTTCCATTCTCGTTTATCTGTAGTGATGTCGGTTTGATGTTTTCGTAGAATGTGTGCGATAGAATGATTGGTTCGGTTTCGCAACCCTCAGGCTCTCATTGTTGATTGTATTTGGACTGAAGATTTTTAGTATGATGCGGAGGCAGCTGTTCATGAAGTTTTGGAGATTCGCAGTCGTATAATGCAACATATTTTCCATAGCTCTTGAAAATGTTAGTGATTTGTGTTTTTAGAAATTTGTGGTAAGTTCTTCATAGATTTGAATTGGCCATAAAATATTTGGAGATTTGCAATTGATGCCCAGGTTGCAAAAAGTCGGAACTTCTTGAATCTGTTGCTGCTTGCTGCATTTATTCTTATAGATTTCGCTTTGAAAACGTTTATTTTAAGGCCAGATAAATATCTTCGGTTTTCAAAATGGCTGAAAATCTTAACTAGGAAGCAATCAATAATAATACAATAAAAATAAATTAATTTGAATTTGTAACATGTAATTACTCATATTAATATATTGTAATATTAAAAAATAACTTTCTGAAAATACTTTGCATTTAATTAAAAAGAGTTCCCATACCCATTTTGCTGGTGACCGTTCCAAAACTTTTTAAATCTTCTGTATCAACTTCGACCCTAAAACGATACAATAAAAAGTGCAACAACATATTAACGGGAGTTGGGCAGCTTCAAATAATTTTTTATGAAGTTTGATTTCCAAAAAAAACGTGCAACATTTTTTGCCCTCTCAAAGACAAAAAAGCAAATTTTGTGTTCTTTAATAAACGCAAACTTATTAGGAAAGAGCAGACAATTCTATAAGAGAGTGATTAGCAAAATGTTATACTTTTTTCGTGATTAGATAATTTTCAGAAATCCTAGTAATATAGGAGTCATTTATTTACAAAGACCACCATTTCCTTTTTTTAGAATTTGAGATAAATATTTAATTCAAAGGAATTTGAGATAAAAATATGAAATCCAATGGCTCATTACGTTCTTTCAAAAAAAAAAAAAAACCGCTGTGCTATTTTGCAGCTGAAAGAAGCAAAAGCTTCTCAGGAAGTTAAAAGAAGCAATTACCATTACAAAGACATTGTAATTAGAAGCCAAAAAGACGATTTTTCAAAATAGTTTTTAGAATTTATATTGGCCTGATCTGAAATATGCCATTTGCTTTCAAAATTTTTAAATATGATTATTGTGGTAAAAACTTTTAACACAGTTTCACTCTATTACGAGTATTATTGCATTTTAAGTCCTTTGGGCTATAAACAAATTGGAGCCACTTTGAAGGGATTATTTACAACAGCTAAAAGTGCAATGACCCTTTTTTGTTGTTGTTGCTGTTGCCAGGATATGCAAACTGCAAGTTGAAATTCTGTAGTGAAACTTGTTCTTGTTGTGTAAAATTACGGCACGCAAACACATACACACGTCCATATGTAAACAGACGCTCGCAACAACATGATGCAGGAATGAAATAATTCACACTTCTAAAGCCTGTTTTTAACACAAAATAGGAACCGAAACAGGATTTCACTTCACACACATCACCACACAATGCATAAGGATAAAGGAAATGCGCAACAAAAAATAAAAATTCCAGATGTTTTTTTTTTTTTTTTTTTTTTTGTAAGGAAGCATGGCTGATAGTGAAGTAAAAACACTAAATAAGGATGATTACATGGAATAGATAATAAAATGGCAAGAAACAGCCGAGCACTGATATATTTAGTTTATTTTTAACAAAAATATACTTTTTTCCTTTTGCGAACAAAACAATTCTGAAGGAATAAAAAACCCATCTCTGGTATAAAAAATATAAAAAAGGAAACAAATAAAAAATGGGGAAACTCACTATTTGGGTCAATATAGCATCTGGAGAATAAAAAAAATATATATATTCATATACAATATAACAACTACAAGTGCAACAACAAAGTACCAGCAGAAAACTAAGGGAATAATAGAAGAAAAATAATTGGAAAAACTGTTTTTCTTAAAAAAAATCCTTCGCTACGAAGTCAGGGGGTGAAGTTAAAAAGGAAACAACATAATATGATGAAGTCTTCGAATAAATTACTTCTTAAGACCCTAAATTCTATAACAGTATGTACATTCAAATCTTTTTCAAATTAGGGAATTTTTTCGGTCAACAGATGACCTTTTTTAAAAAAATGTATGGCCCCCCTTTTTTACATTCAACTTTGTAAGAGTACCCTCGTATGCATGTGCTGTTCTTATTCTGCATTTCAAATAAATAGCATAACGAGTAGGGGGATTTTGACTGGTTACGCCGTTGATCTGAAATCATTGAATTGTTTAAACGTACATATTTCAAAACAGCTATCGACGTTCAGTTATCGATGTTTCATAAAATCTGCCAGACTTCACGCTGACATTTAATCATAGTAAACAGCAAAAACTGCACAATTTCTAAAATTTTTGTAATGCTTTGCTGTTGCTTTACGTATCATGAAAACGAACACTGGCAAAACGTCATTGGCATTTGATGTGAAAAAGACCTGTCACGTGTCGAAAAAAATGTAAACATCTTTTTTATCTTAATTGAAAATTGAAGGCATCTTAATTCTAATATTAGGGCCAAAATATTTCAGAGTAACTTTTTAATACAAAAGTTGCCTAAACTTTTGGGGAATTTTTACTCGAAAGGTTGGTCAGACTTTGAGAAACTTTTTTAATAGAAGAGTTGGTCAGACTCAGCAACTTTTTTTACTAGAAAAGTTGGTCAGACTCTGAGCAACTTTTTTTTACTAGAAAAGTTGGTCAGACTCTGCCAACCTTTTTGTTTTATTAGGAAAGTTGGTCAGACTATGGGCAACTTTTTTTATTAGAAAAGTTTGTCAGACTCTGAGCAACTTTTTTTACTAGAAAAGTTGGTCAGACTCTGAACAACTTTTTTACTAGAAAAGTTGGTCAGACTCTGAACAACTTTTTTACTAGAAAAGTTGGTCAGACTCTGAACAACTTTTTTACTAGAAAAGTTGGTCAGACTCTGAACAACTTTTTTACTAGAAAAGTTGGTCAGACTCTGAACAACTTTTTTACTAGAAAAGTTGCTCAGACTCTGAACAACTTTTTTACTAGAAAAGTTGGTCAGACTGTGAACAACTTTTTTACTAGAAAAGTTGGTCAGACTGTGAACAACTTTTTTACTAGAAAAGTTGGTTAGACTCTGAACAACTTTTTTACTAGAAAAGTTGGTCAGACTGTGAACAACTTTTTTACTAGAAAAGTTGCTCAGACTCTGAACAACTTTTTTACTAGAAAAGTTGCTCAGACTCTGAACAACTTTTTTACTAGAAAAGTTGCTCAGACTCTGAACAACTTTTTTACTAGAAAAGTTGTTCAGACTCTGAACAACTTTTTTACTAGAAAAGTTGCTCAGACTCTGAACAACTTTTTTACTAGAAAAGTTGCTCAAACTATGAACAACTTTTTTACTAGAAAAGTTGCTCAGACTCTGAACAACTTTTTTACTAGAAAAGTTGCTCAGACTCTGAACAACTTTTTTACTAGAAAAGTTGCTCAGACTCTGAACAACTTTTTTACTAGAAAAGTTGTTCAGACTCTGAACAACTTTTTTACTAGAAAAGTTGCTCAGACTCTGAACAACTTTTTTACTAGAAAAGTTGCTCAAACTATGAACAACTTTTTTACTAGAAAAGTTGCTCAGACTCTGAACAACTTTTTTACTAGAAAAGTTGCTCAGACTCTGAACAACTTTTTTATTAGAAAAGTTGCTCAGACTGAACAACTTTTTTACTAGAAAAGTTGCTCAGACTCTGACCACCTTTTTTTTATTAGAAAAGTTGGTCAGACTATGAGCAACTTTTTTTATTAGAAAAGTTTGTCAGACTCTGAGCAACTTTTTTTACTAGAAAAGTTGGTCAGACTATGAGCAACTTTTTTTATTAGAAAAGTTTGTCAGACTCTGAGCAACTTTTTTTACTAGAAAAGTTGGTCAGACTCTGAGCAACTTGTTTTACTAGAAAAGTTGGTAAGACTCTGAACAACTTTTTTACTAGAGAAGTTGTTCAGACCCACCCTGACTAAATATTTTTCAGCCTGTAAGCAACTTTTACTAGAAAAGATGGACATATTGAGAAAAGTTGTTCAGAATCTGCGCAAGTATCTTGTACAAATCGGGTGAACCCCGAGCATCTTTTTACAATAAAAGAAAAACGATTTTGTTTGAAGTTGTAACTTCTTTGCAAACTTTTAGTGGCATAAATTAGAGCCATTGCAGTTTTAAGGCACGTGCTTTGTAACGTCACAAATGATTTGTTCTGCATGTTGATCATATTGCTCCGTTGCTTTTTCATTTAAATTTCAAAATTGAATTGTGTGTGTGTGTGTGTGTGTGTGTGTGTGTGTATTGTTGCGCTTTGTGTGGCTGTAGTTTCTAATGCAGGCGGGCTTAACTACTCACAAGCAACTCAACATTTGTGTTTTAAGTGGATGAGTTAGAATTATTTAAATTTTATTTAATGTATACAATTTTGAATGTGTTATGATGTGTGATTTTTTTCATACATATATTTCCCTACTTTTGCATTTGTTTTACGTGGCCTTTTATTACACAGGAAGTGAAATTTAACAATCACAATGAAGAACACAGTTGAATTGCTGTAAGTTTCTAAAATAAATAGACTTAAACAAGAGCAAACAATTCATTTTCGAACATACGAGTATAAGCATAATAATTCAAACTCGAAGTACAAATAAAAAAATAAAAATAAAAATAAAAAAACATTAATGTTGCATTAACTTTAATAATTTTTCGCGTTCATAACAAACAAAAAAACTATATGTTAAGATAACGCCAAATAAGAACAACACCAACGCCAACAAAATGTGAGCAATTATTTTTCTACGCTTTCGCACATATTGTACGCTTAAGTTGGCAACAATTTAAGTGGGTCAATGCGTCGTCATCTTTCAGCAACATGATGATCATAAAGTTTGCCTGCGATATGAGAATCCAAGTAACATCGACAAGCAGAAAAGTTTTGAAATTAATTTACATTTTTCCAGACATCAAGTCTCCGTTTGTATTGAAAAAATAAAATAAAAATATTGCTCTTGCTTGTCTAAAATTGTTGTTGATTTACCAACTTGAGAAACCACAAGTGGACTGTGTTGGCGTTAATCAATTGTGTGGTTGTCTCCTCCATTTAAGAATCAATCTGCCAGTCATTTGTATAACAAGACATACGAAGGGACAGGAGAACAGTAGCTTTTTATTTAAACTTTCTCTTTCTTTTTATGTCAACGAGGGTTCACGTATACAAAATTGTAAACGTGTATTTAGTTTTATTATTATAGTTTTAAAGCAAAGATGGGCAATACAAAATATAACGAAGTCCCATAACTAAAACTAACAGACTTAAAAATTTTTTATTATTTATTTGTGGACTAAATAAAATCTACAAGTATTGTGCTGTGTGTGCACATACATACATGCCTGCACATGATCAGTACACCAACCAAATGATCAGTACACTTTAGCCAAATCGTGTTTGAAAAACATTCAAACTCACATATTTATACAAAAATCAAGAAATATTATATGAAAATTGTATTGAATTCAATCATATTTCTTTACTTGTGAACTACAAGAATATAAGCACATATTCTACGTTTTAGAAATATTGCATACCAACAATTTATATTCGATATATCTTCTTATTTTTCTTAGAATTAATATTATTGTATAACACTTAATATTAAAATTTATTATTTTTTTGGGGTATTCTCCCAAACTAATCGCTCAAAGAATTATTTATTGTTTGTTTTGGCTTTAGCTGTTCATATGACGTCATTTCATTGGTCGCTAAAACAGATCGTCGATGAACTTTAAGCAGTTTGAAAATATTCAACTTAATATCTTTATGCTAAACAAATCAATTACAATATGAGAATTCTCTATGGTAAATTATTATTATTATTATTACAGAGTTTCTGAATTTCTCATCCTCTATGAGGTTGGAAAATACCTATCGCGGGCTGTGCCAAGGGATAAAGCTCTGATGATTTTATTATACGTGTTGTCCTTCGTTTTCGTAAAGTAAATATAACAAATGTAAATACCAATTTTTGCATAAAACGTCTCACAATGTTGCAAGTCGCTAGCATAACTGCTCTTTGCATAGGTTCCAAAATTTGCTTCATTTTCCACTTTTTCAGGCTTTCACAAGTGTCTTTGGCAATAAACCTGTTGCCGAAATAACAATTGGGTTAATCGTGACGCTGTTAGCCCTGTACATTTTTTGCAGTTCCTTTGCCAAATCCGTGTACTTGTTAATTTTTGTACTTATTGTGGCTTGAATGTTCTGGTTCAGAGGGATCGCAATGTCATAAATTTCTATTTTATTTTGTTCTTTATAAAACACAACAATATCAGGCCTGTTTGCCGCTATAGTCCGATCTGTAATTATTTCTCTATCCCAGTAAATTACAGCGGATGAATTGTCCAGTACGGGTGGGGGTCATATTTATAGTATGCCGCCTTCTTTGTAAGAAGCTTAAAACGCATCGAAAGCTCTTGATAAAAAATTTTGCCAACACTGTTGTGTCTGTTTGTGTAATCATAGCTTGTCAGGGTGGTGCAGCCGGCTATGATATGCTCAGTAGTTTCCCTCGCAGAACCACATCGTCTACACTCATCACTAGGAATGCTTTCCCCTAGAATATGCCTTCTGAAATTCCTTGTCGGGATTTAAAAAAATTAAATAATTGCAAAACATAATCGAAAAACATAGTAATCTGTTCATGAATAACTGAGATATGACCAAAAACTACGACTACCCATATTTGTTATTGCAATTGAAAATTTAGAAATATCTAAATTAAACAAAAATCTAATTATTTTGTTAATCCCAAAAAATCACAAAGAATTTTTCTTTAAAGGAAATCATAATTTTAATTTCTAGTCACAAAATTAAAAAAAATAAAAAATCCAGAAAATATAGATTTAGACGTACAAGCAAAAATTCTCTAGAAACCGACAAATTATATAAAAAAAGGGTACAGAAAATTAAAATTTTGTAAAAATCCTAGTTTTGATGCAACTTCAATAAAGAAAAAATTACAAATTCATTAAATATTGGAAACTCACTTAAATTATAAAAAAAAAATCATAAATCATTTGAAATCGAAAATTTGTTGAAAATCCAAAAAAAAGCTAAACTTAGACTTTATTTAATAAAAAGCTCCAAAAATTTATGAAAAAGAAAAATTTTTAAATTCAAGGAAAGTAAAAATTTTGCCGGTCATTTGGAATATTAACGAAAATGATCTAAAAATCAAAATTCTTTTTAATTTTAAAGTTGATCAATGAAATTCCCAAAAGCATAAAGATCCCTATGAGCAAATTGAATACTTCAAATCAATCAGAGTAAAAATAAATAAAATTTCGAATTACCGAAAATAAAATACTATAATTCACTGATACTCGATTTGGGAATTTTTAGAAAAATAAATGTTTCAAGATATAGAGGAAAAATCTAAAATTTCTAAAAAAAATTAATATCGAAAATAAAAACAAATATCGCTTTCAATTCTTTAAAACAAGTTAGAAAATTTACAAGAAAGAAATTATCAAAAAATGAAGCGAGGCTTAGCCACCAGCTATAAAATGGAAAATGTGCTAAAAGCCAAAAATCAAAGAAAAAAATTAAATTTTCGGATAAATGTTTCCTTCTATAAAATTATTCGAAAAACTTTATAACTGGGTCTTAAATTACCAAATAAAATTTAAAAAAAATCAGCTTTAATATACGATAAAAAATGTTGTTTGTGCGGAAAAAGCGTATGAGAAAGTTGTGAGCAAAATGTTACCAAAGTTGATAAGAGTGTAAAGATAAAGTTGCAAAAATCTTTAGAAAATATATCTATTCATAAAACTATTGCTTTTCAACAGAGAGCAGCTTCATTAACCCGAAGAAGCAATCCTACATCCATCCACCTTGAATGAAAATACTCGCATGAATTTGATAACATTTTTAATTTTAAAAATAAATAATATAATCTTATCAACTTTATTGTATAAATTTAAAACTAATCCCCTGTTACATTTAACAAATTAATTTTGAATTTATATTCAACAAAAAAAAAACTAGGGCAATTTGTTTTTTAGCTTCTCTGAATGCATTGTTATCATTCTGCCTCGAATATCAAATGTGAAAGAATCCAACATCGAAATCTAATAAATTTTACTTGTCCTCTGTATATGAGTATCATGTTTACTTTTCACTTACAGAACCTTTCATCCATCATAATAATGGGCAGACCTAGATAAAATAAATAAGTCCACTAACCGACCAAGAGGCAGCACCACTCATTGCACAAATGGCCCACTATAATAGACGTAAAGTATGTTTGTGTAACAGTGTATGCATGTGTGTGATTATTTATTAGTGGTTGCCATGTGCAATTCATTTATTCACTCCTCCCGCAATCATTTTTAATATCCCAACAAACAGAAGATCATTTAAGTCTACGCGTTTTCCTAGACGGACGTTTGAAATTATAATTTTAATTCAAATTGATGTTTCGTTTCGTTTCGACGAAGATTATTAGACGTATTGGCAGAGTGACAGTTCGATTGCCGTATATTAAAATAAAAATACTGCCAAATCTTGGGATAAATGTTAAAAGTTCATTTTGAAATATTTGCATTCATTGGAAGTCTGAGATATGGTTGACCTTGCAAATCATGGCCGAGACTAATGTCAAGCTCTGCTTGGAAATAATTTTCCGAGTAATTAGAAAATTATTGTTTTCGAAACTTTACGTCAACGATTTTTTTCCAAATCAATTAACCGATTTAGATAAAATTTATGGCATTCCATGCAGTTTAGAAATTCTAAAACGTGACCGAACTTAGAGAACGACTCGACGAGAATGTTGGAAATTATTTATAAGAGGCATAGTTTTTAAAAAGTTTCGACAACGATACTGGTACCTTTCGGTAGAACAATGGCTGAACCTATAAAATCGATTTGACACGAATTTTTGGAATTATTAAAAAAAAATCGAAAAATTTTAGCATAGATGTTTACTTCTTGAACCGATTGAACTTTTTTTGCAATTATTATTTGTTGATAATTATTTATTTCAAAAATAAGTTTTTTTTTCAAATAACTTATACGAGGTGGCACAAAAGTAGTGTCATAATGTATGAACTGGCTGCTATTTTCTTACAAATGAAAAAAAGAGCTCTCTTTTCATAAAACGTTTGTATTTGAAAGTGTAGAATTGATGACATTAATTGGAAAAGTTTATTGCAAAAATTACATCATAAATGTCAAAGCACAGTGGCGTATGGTGCCATCTGCAACAATGGCAGAAAAATCAAATTATGATATTATTTTTGGCCACGATTCGAAACGATTTGTATAAGTGAATCCAAAAGCCGCAGGTGTTCAAAAGTATTGATATAAAAATTCGATTTTCGAAAATCGAGGTGAAATCAATAAGTTCGCATTTTTTTTTAGTGGGAACTAAAAGCTGAGAAGGTGTAATTCTAGCCTATTTCAGATTGAGTGCCGTAAAGTTCGATTCTTATTAAAGTCTTGCGGCCTGCTTTACTGCAACGGGTAAAAGTAGGCGTTTTCAATTACGATTCAAAAACTCTTTTTTTAGGGAACGTTACGTTTCTCTGTCTTCTTTCAAATCCTTCTTAAATGCTTGATATGTTTTGTAATGAAACTTCCCAATGTGATATTTAACCCCGAGTGTTTGCTGGGATACTTTCAATTGTGTCTGCGGCCTGTATGTTGGATTTCATGTTTTCATTCACTTTTTATTTTTTGCTGATAATGAAAATTTATGTTTTGTAGTTTTTACAATAAATATTGAAACTTCATCCTTGCACAATCACAAATGATTTACTTCCACAGCTCCCAATCTGAGGAAACAAAATTGCTCAATTTTTTCCATTTGAATGAATGGCATTGAATGAAATTGATAAAAGTGAACAAATTGAAAAAATCGCTGTGTTCTAAATAAATGAATTTTAATTCTGGTTTTTGCAACCAGTTTCACCACCAGTTTAATTATTTTGATAATAAAGCCAATGAAAATATTTATTCATGCAGAAAAATATATATTTTATTTGAAGCGAGTTATACATATATGTATTTATGAAAAATAAATCATAGTAAAAGGTGATTTTTTAAAAGCTTTTGGATTTGATTGAAAGAAAAAAACACATACAATTTAGAGAAATGCAAGAAATTTTTATTTGAGTTTAAAGATGACTTCATGCAAATGATGACCGCGGCTATGCCTCAAATTGTTCATGAGCCCCATAAAAAATAGACTAAAGGCCTTAAATCGCACGATCTAGACGACCAATTGACCAGCCCCAATCGAACTCGCTTCTCAATTGGGCCATTGTTTCGCGTGCTGTGTAACATGCGGCACCTTCTTGTTGAAACCACATGTCAGCCAAGTCCAGGTCTTCTATTTAGGGCAACAAAAAATTGTAATCATCGCACGAGTTATGTGAATAGAGAAAAACTGCAGATCGTAGTTTATGCTTGTTGTTTATTGAAAAGGAATCTAAAGACTAAATTTACAAAGTTAACTTAAGACTAAAGGAGAGCTTAATAATGCAATGTGAAAAATGAGTGAGAGAGAAATAATAGTGTAACGGAATGTAACTCACGTTAGCGCTCGCCATTCACAGTAACGATCCTGCCTTCCTCGTCTTTGAAAAAGTACGGTCCAATGATCCTACCGGCTCATAATCCACACCAAACAGTGCATTTTTCGGGATGAAATGCTTCTGGCTGCTCTTCACACCAAATACGGCAATTTTGCTTGTTCACTTATCTATTCAACCAGAAATGAGCTTCTTCGCTGAACACTATTTTTTGATAAAAAAAACTGGACGATGCACTTTATTAATCGAGCATGAGTTTTGATAATAAAATTTAATAATCTGCAAGTGTTGTTCGTTTCTAAGTAGATTTATGGTTAAATTATAGACCAAACTGAACATGTTTGATAGTAACATGTTACACGAAAACAACTGAGCTGCCAAAAACAGTTTAACCGGAAAGAATATTGCTAAAAAATCACCCTTTATTTGTGTTGCTTAAAAGTTATTCCCTTCTAAGAAAAATTAATAGATTTCAGGAATTATTCTGAGAAAACAACAAAAAGTCTGGCAAAGGGGCGACTTTCGTTGTACTCTACTAACGAGTAATTTATATCGTCTTCTAATTAATTGGATTTGTCTGTAAATGTTTTAAAAAATGCGAGAGAAAATTAAAAAAAATATATATTTAATTGGGAAAATTTATTCTTTCAAAATGATGGAAGTTATAAATAGTTAAAATTTTTTTTGAATTTATGGGAATATAAATGTCTATATACAGTGGTGGGCATACATTTGGGGACAAGAGTTCATATATCAAAATATGTAAACTTTTCATGAAAGTATTAGTGCAATGCTTTTCATCCGCTGTAAATTATAATGGAAAATTTTGATCGACAAAAATATGCCGAAATTGTTGGCTGAAATTCTGAGCAACTTGTGTTATTTAACAAACGATGGCATAAATCATTAGAAACTTTTTGTGGAATTAGTTGGCAAGAAAAGTTGTCTTAAAAAAAGCCTTTAAAAAGCTTTTTTTGAAAAAAGTTGCTCAAATTATTAAGTTTTGGTAAAAGTTGCCCATATAGTGGAGTAATCTTCCTGTGAATAACGAAGTGCAAGTGAACTTGATCAACTTAAAGTAAATAGTTATTGGGAATTTTTAGGTAAAAATTCAGATTCATTGCGGTGATGGAGATCTTAGATCTTAGACTTCCGTTCATGTAAAGAATTGTTTGCTCTCCCAGTGTAAAAAATAAAAATTATTTCAAAATCTTCGGAAAATGTAAAATGTTAGTTTTAAAATAATATTTAATATTTGCAAACTTTCCATTTAAGGTAAAAATATTTCTTTTTAACAATATTTGCACATTAATTATACACTCGTTGCAATTATAAACGATTGTTTAGAAAGAGTTTGAAAAAAATATATAAAAAAAGAACATAAACAACTTCCTTCGAGTTGTTTATTCGTACATTTGTTTTGTGTGTCAACAGTCATTTGGAAAATTGTGCAGTTAAAGTGTCACCACTACAATGTCTGATGTTCATTTGCTTGTGCAACAGAGTGAATAGTATCGGGTATTTTTTTATATTCGGAAAACTTGTAACTGGCAACACTGTTTTGTGTGGCAGTTCATGTGGAAGTTCTCGATTGTGTCGGAGTTTGCCTGATTTATCACTCATGAATGGATCCACAATAGTACCGTCTTTAATTTCCAAGGTTTCGCAATATGTTTCCTCTAAACGATATTACATGTCCTGCAAGGCGACGCGCAGTACGTACGTGACATGCGCTTTCGTGGTAATGGAGATCCAGATCTGTAAATTAATTATTGTGATCCAGAATTAAATTTGTGTTCTCCCGATTTAAAGAATTTTTTGGCCAGAAACTGTAATGAATTTTCGTCTGTTGATTATGTCCACGCTTTACTCATACGAGTAAATCCACTGAACAAGTATTGTTGACTTGTTATCGAATTCGCTTCCGACTTAGTAATGAAATGAATATCAATTTTTAACAATGTCTTCTTATTCGTTAAAAATTTTTTTATGTCTTAATTATTAGAAACTCAATGAGAATTTCGTAGAAGATACCAGTGAAATTTATATTGAAATAAATTATTTATTGCTAGTACTTCTTTATGTGTATAACTATATATAGCTGTTTGGTGCGCTTTGTGGACTAGTGCGATCATCGGTTCAAATGTTTAATACAATTAATATTTGATATCATTTTTTTCTAAGGATGAGTACAATCGTTTGCCTACGACTCATCATCTTATTGCTAAACTACAATATTGAGTTGCCGCTTCTAAGAAAACACCCTATTTTTAAACAAGAGCTTGAAAACGAAAAGATTTGTCAAGGCAGTGATTTCTTTCCGTTTTGTGCATTAATTCCGAAACGTTAATTCTTAAGAAAACAGAGAACATCTGAAAGAGACTTGCAACATTTTCTTTTTGCTGTTTTCAACTCCTCTTTTGCTCTCGACTTAGACACACGCCCCATTTAAATAATGTACCGCTTTGTTTAGTTTGACGGCAATTGTTTCGCGTAGTGGGTGTGCGAGTGTATGTTCTCGTTCTCATCAATTGTTAAACAAAATGGCTAAATCAAAATAAGTACATGAATATAATTGAATTTAATTATGAATAATATACTATGGGCTCTTGGGACAGGCACCCCATATTCTTATTAGTATTTGCTACGTAACAACGAAATATAATTCATAAATTATCATTTCTTTTCTGTTGTTGTTGTGTGTTTCTTTTAGTATCTCTTCTGGCCATATACAAAGACTTTGTCGGTTGATGAACCTGTCAGTGAGTGTGTCTTTTGTATGACGACTGTGACAAATTATGAAAAAGCTCATTCACTTCTTTGATTATTGGTTATTAATAATCAAAGTTGCCCTTTATAAGTGGTTTGAAGTACCACTTCGGGAAGTGTGGAAAGCTTTTGTGACTTCGACAGCCGTCACTAAAGTTACATTTAGTCACTTACTTGCACGTACATTTCCTTAAAAACACTATTACAGTCGAATTCGGATAGAAGGAAATTTTAGATCTCAGCAGTTGTTTTTCGTTTAAGCGAGATATTCGTTTAATCGCACTTCGGGTAAAAAGCCGTTTCGTTTAAAAATTGTTATTTGAATCGAAAATATGGTACATGCTAAAAATGTATTACGATTTTAAATTAAGATCTATTTTGTTAAGTGAGATTTTATTGGGTGCACGGGTGTAATACGATTCAATAGAACCCACACTGCATGGTATTCCATAAAACTTTTTTCTGGTCAACATTTCTAGTCAAAAGTTGTTTAAAGATAAGCAATTGTCTTATTAAAAATCTGCTCAAAGTCTGGTCAACTCTTCCAGTAAAAAGTTGTTCCAACTTTAGTTAACTGTTTTAGTAAAAGTTGTTCAAAGTCTAATCAAATTTTTAAGAACAGAAACATTTTTAGTAAAAAAAAGTTTTTTTTTTTGGTTCGGTCAGCTTTTCTAGTAAAAAGTTAATCACCAACTAAGAAATTATTCTGATACAAAATTTTTAAAAGTTTTATAATTTTTACTAGCAAAAGCATAGGCCGTCTGGAAGGGTTCAGCCTCCCCAAAAAGTTTAACCGTCGGCTAGAGCTCTTTCCTTATAGAATTTCTAATAAATGACATAATACTCTTTTTCGTTTCAATGTTTTAAATCACCTAGAAAATCTCTTGCTACGCCAATGAGTAAAAGTATCATTAAGCGCCCATCTCTAGTTAAACCCTGTTCAAAATTCCATCAACAAGTTAGTGGACCAACTGCATTTGAATGATCATCAACATCTACTTTATTATTTTTTTATTGTATTAAGGAGATCAACCGCATTTTTACGTTGGGTTCCATTATGGGCAGGTGTGAAGACACCTCAGGACTGTGAGTCTAAGATACTAGTACTATAATCTATATGAGATTGAGATGGTTCGGATCACATTGGATCATTTGCTGTAGAAGCAAGCACTTCTGGCAAAACGATTAGTACTCAGAACCACAGACAAACACACATTTAATGCTTATAGAAAAGGATCCTTTTCTGAGACAAATACGAAAGGATTCAGGGATAAGTAGGAAAGTCTCCAACAAACAGTCAATAGTTTGAAATCACCTTAAAACGCACATACTCGAATGCTCGATGTGTTTCTCTAATAAAATCGATCAAATTGGATCAACTGGCACACGTTCTTCCAGTGTTAGTCTAAGCATGTTGAATTGTTAAACTAGAAAAACCCAAAAACGAATTAAAATGCAAAATCAGCTGTCGCCAGTTTAAAGTTCCGCGCTTTGAGAAAAAGCACACTCTTTATATGAAATATTAAATTGTGAAAAAGCTCTGCAAATTATATAGAAAAATTGTAGGTCGACTAACAAATGCAGTTTCCGATTTTGTTTATTCAAATGAATAAATAATTGAAATTAAACTTCACTATTTTTCAGAGAACATGAATTTTCATGTCGCTTGATTTCAGAGCATTTTGATATTTAAAAGATGACAACGACGTTGATGACATGGAGCATCAACGAAATAAGAACAATGAGAATCAACAGGAAAAAATATCCAAATGATAATCTAACACACACACTCCACGGCACATCTAACAAAAACATCACATTAAACCACATACGAGTAAACCAGCAGGAAAAGCAGTGACGTTTGTAAAAATCATGATTCCATGACCGAATTTTTGTACATCATTAATGGTTATGACCGATTTTCTTGTTGATTATTTGGCTTAAAAGCATATTAGCTGTTTAAAAAAAAACACACACACATTAAAAATAGAATCCATATAAAAATATAAAATGTAAGTAACCTAGTTCTTTAAAGTTGTCAACTAAAAGTACATCATTTTTTTATATGCAACAATAATAATTAAAAAGTTTTTACTTTATTTTGGCTTGAAGCCAAAATTCTTGCTTTTATTCAGTTTTAACCAGAACACACACAACCGTCATCTCAATCGTCAAGCATTTGGATTTTTATGTAACATTTATTTGTGTTTTTTTTTTCTCTCTTAATGATTGCAACAGATTAACTGGAGTTTCAGGATTCTTGTAGATTTTTTTTGGGTAATTAAAAGATTTCTTAACAATAGCATATACTGTTACGTCTGTTACGTGTTCTTCAGATACAACTTTTTAGATATAAGTGCATACCATACACATACATGCATATATTTTTTAAGATAGAACTTTAAATGTTTGCGATACTGTTTAAGAATGTAGTTTCATTAAGTACGCAGACTTTCACAAGAACTATATTAACGGATAATCATGATACTTATTGTTGAGCTCCAAATTACATAAAATGATAATTGAATGTAGTATGATTCCATTGGAAAGAACTTCCAAAGGAGCTAATACGATCCAGAAATTGTAGTCCGGAAGTAGTAATGATTTTAGTGTAGGATTTTCGTTGTAAAACGTTTTCTGCTTTGATGCCTATTCTTTGGATTCAAAGCAACGATGCCCAGATTCTTAATATCCATAGCGCACGAGCTGTGACAGAGAATTCTGCTGGCGCAAAGTCAACAAGCGTGCAGTACAAAATTATTTGCCCTAATAACGATGAGCACAGTCAGTCAGCTGTTGTTTTCTTTGAATTTTAACAAAAATAATAAAATTATTTGACATTCAGATTCTGTTGAAGAAAGATATGGCTGCGCAACTTCTACAGAAAGCAAAAGGGTTCACTGAAGAATGCCTAATGATTTGAAAAAATTTGTTATCAATTTAATTGTTTGTTTATTGTTATTAGTTGTGGTAATCAACCTTTTTTTTCGCAAACAACGCTTTCATATGATGGTCTGTCCATCCGCGTTGCTTAAGCGAAAAGAGCAGAGATATTTATTTTACATGTCTTGTTTTTTAACAAAAAAAGTACATAAATTTAAATAATAAAAAAATTAACACACAAAAATTATTATTAAGAGAAATTTTATAACATTAATTTTTTTAATACTGCATATTTTGTTTCTTAAATTCAATGACATTAAAAAGTAAAATTTTAACACAAATTACGATATACTTGTAACTCTTTATGAGGCAGTGAAACAATTTTAGCAAAAAACATTTTGCCCTACTCTGTAAAGAAATATATACTTTCAATTTTGTACTGCAAATCCCAATCTTAAGGAATGACATTTACATGGCTTTTCCAAATTATACGTTAGCACATATTTTTTTCGACTTCCTAGGATCCAATTGACAAAATTTTGATTTAAAATAGAAATTACTTGTAGAAATCATTTTGAAAATGTTTCTCTTTTATTAAATGAAATAAGTGGACTTACATATTTCTTTAAATCTACATGAAAATATTAGGTGTGATAGCCCATGTCATACGACATACACTTAAGCCAGTGAAGGCTTGTTGTGCGCTCCCTTTAATTATCAAACACAAACTGCCAGAGTTCTGCGGCAGGATTCGAACCTGGGACCTTCGCACTACGAGTCTAATACACTACCTACTAGTCTACGAAGGTCAGATAATTACCTTCATATAAAAAAAAATAAAATAAATCGCGACTGCCGGAGAATGTGTAGTAAGGCTTACAGATGTGAAGCTTGTTGCCTGCGTCAAACAACCGATCCTAATTTAATATAAAATGAGTTTCTTCACATAATGAATATAGTTTCCAAATCGGTGCACAGGAATCGAAAAAGAGAACATCCTGCAATGATGCGCTTATGTTAAAAGCATTAGAAATGATTCAAGTTTTCGCTGCTTCCCATTTTCATGACTTCTTTGGAAGCTCTTTTTACTGGGTAATTTTTCTTTCTCTTTAGATTTTTCTTTTCAGTGCATAGTCTCTGCTCTTTTTAATTGTATATTATTTATATCTACACAAAATAAATATTCATGATTAATTTAAAAGTACAAATAATTTTGCAATAAATAATCGATTGTTCTTAATTAGAATAAAAAAGAACTATTCTGGAAGGAAGTTACTTCGTTGCAAGTGTAACTGGAATGGTCCACCCTAAAGTTTCCGTTTCTAGTGATGAGCTTATACTTTTCCATAACCCAAAAATGCTCTTGTACAGTTTTCAAAGCCTGTGCAGATCAGTTTTCGTAATAAAATTAAAAAAAAAATCCTGCATCAACTCATATTTTTTACGTCAAAAAATCGTTAATGGAAATATTACTTATTATGAATCATACATTAAATATTAAATTTGCGTTTAGATTTCCAAGTGCTTATGACCAAATCATTAAGAATAATTTTTCCTGCCTGCCAGTACATTTTTTAAAATGTTTCTTTCAGGGATGGTGAAATGGGAACAATTTTTCTTTTTGTTTGCCATTCACTATTCGAAATCAGAATTTACGGTGGTACATCAATGATTTGTATGTTACAAGGTGGCGCAATCGTTATGTCATAATTTGAATTGGCTACCATTTTTTCAGATGGCGCCAAATGTCACTGTAATTTAACATTTGGGATGTAAAATATAAAGAGAATTAGTTGTCAACAAGTCATGCTGCGACGCACACCTTAACAACATGGAATTATTGTTACTGCTTATTTGACAAATTTTCAGTCTGTTGGTTTAGCGCAGCGTGTTCCATGTCCTTAAAAACCGTTGCTGAGTTTTTGGTGCTGCTTTTGGAATGAAAAAGTGATCGGCTCTTATTGTTATCATTATTATTATTTTTTTTTTTGTTGAGACAACGATGGCACCACCGTATCCATATATAGTGAGCGTTACAGCCAGATCTTAAACGATGTTTTTGCCGCAATTTGCTGCACTGGGTCTCGATCATTGTTGATTTTTAAGAGGACGGTGAAATCGTTTATACAGCTCATGTAACGATTGAAGTTTTCAGACACCAATTTCAAGGTCGACTGATCTCTTGTTTTGTAACAGCACCAGACTTTTTCCTTTTTATCTCGCATTTACCACAACACACCGCGAATCATCCAAGTTTTGAAAATTAACGTTGAAGCATAAATCGCCAGATGTGCTGCGAGTAATAATTCGAAATGCCGTACAAGGAGTGCAATTATGCATCAACTCGTAAGATGGCCAATTGAGCGATGTAATTTTTTCCAATTAATGTCATCAATTTAACACTTTCAAATTTAAAGTTTTTATGAAAAAAGAGCTCATTTTAAAAGGGTAAAAAATTTTACATATTTTTTTTTTGGAAAAAAAGACACTGGAATTAAAAATTAACATTATTGCGGATGTCCGTCCGTATAATTTTTTAAATATTTATGTAAGAAGTAATTGAACGGATATATAGCAACAATTTTGAAGTATTTCTGTAATTATTTAACTTTAAATGATTCTGAAGCACAATAATGGCAAAGGAATCTCAATTGAGTTGCTGAAAATGGTGCTGCAGATGGCAACTGGCATCTTGCAATTTTTTTTTTTTTTTTTTAAGATGTGATTGTTAAATTTGATTTCCTTGGCTGATGTTCACTATGGAACTGATATAGAACTGTATATACATATAATAAAAATTATGTAGTATTCAATTTGAAACAATTTCCCAAATAATAAAATTTTAAATTTTGTGAAGTTTTGAGGGCGATATTAGACTTTGAAAATTGATCTTTTAAATGGTTCAGCGTATTGAATTCAATGAATGTAGTTACAGGAAAAACTTGTAGTATAGTACTATTTTCCGCTGAAAATTTTGATAACGTAGATGCCATATTAAAAATCTTGTAAATACTGAAGTATATATTAGCGACTTCTGCGTAAAAGTTTCTGAAATAAAAAAAAATTAATGAATTAATTTCTTCAGAACTTTAGGCTTAATCCAAACAAACGATCCATTGAGTTTCAAAATATTTTAACTAATTTGTTAATTAATCTGTACTACTGTCCTCTTATTCTAATTATTAAACTGGACGTATTTTTGAAATAAATAATTTATATGTTTAAAAAAAGCGACTTGTTGTTGTTTGCGCGTGTGTATATGTGTTAATTTACTTCTTCGATATTGTACATTAAAATAATGAACAATGTTAGTACAATGTAGTTAAAGAAATAAAATTTTTGCAATT
The DNA here is from genome assembly GCA_963681545.1 of Germaria angustata. Taxonomy (NCBI): domain Eukaryota; kingdom Metazoa; phylum Arthropoda; class Insecta; order Diptera; family Tachinidae; genus Germaria; species Germaria angustata. The sequence continues at coordinate 45,668,517 of OY813001.1, forward strand.
AGTTGGCAGAATTTCAAAACTCCTAGTGCCATCTCTGGTTTCTTATGTTGCTTGTGCTTTCTCAGCAGCTTTTAATATTGCTGTCATTTGAAGTTGTAAGTAGTTTTTTTTAGTTTAGAACTACACATGATGTTTTTTGAAGGCTTGTTTTACTACTTACTGGTTGTTGTTTCTCCTTCTTGTTGTAAAGAACCTCCAATAAAAACCATTGTCAGTTTAACGAACTTTTACTTCCACGTCTCATGATGGCAGAAAAAAGTTAAACGTACCCATCATTAAAGATTGACGTTCTTTACACTCAAGCAAAAATGAAAAGAATGATGAAAATTTTTCAAATGTAAATGGCCAAATAGCAAAAGCTTCTTTTAGCCATTTAATTTGTAAATGTTCTTTGCATTTGTTGGTATCGAATCCAAAGAAGTATTTTTAAGACTCTATTTACTTTTATATGGAAATTCTACTATTGGATGATAATAAAATACAGTGATCAATGGGTATTTTTGTAGAGTTATTCCGAAAAAACGAACTTCCCAAAATAGTCAGTTGGATCCAATACTTTTCATTCGGAAGCAGTATTCAACATGTGAATAAAAGTAGATTTTGTATGTTTTGTTTAAGCTAAGAAAATAATTGTATATATTAAATTACGATAAATAACAGAAGAACATTAATCCTGCGTTGCATTCTTCCTCAAATGCAAAATTAATGCACATAGGAAAATGAAAGAAATTCGTCAACTAATTCTTCTTTAATTTACTAAATTTAGGTATAAATTGTAATTAAAAAATTCTGAAAAAAATCATAAATTGATTTTTTTTCAATTCCTGCAAAGGTTCAAAATTGTTTCAAGAGATCAGTAGAATTTTTTATAAAAAATTGAAAAATAAATTTCTAGAAAATGAGGATTTCTGTTTCATTAATATTAGATCAGGGAGGAAAGTTCTACTGAATCCTAGCAAGTACGTCTTTGGCGCCATACTTTCGTTAATATCATGATTAACTTTTCATTGGAGCAAGAATACAGCACGACGAAGAATTAATAATTTTTTTTAAAAGGTTGTCCATTCGCTTGAATTTCTTTTTTAGCAGTTGTATGCATATACGTCGTATCATTTGTAAACCGATATTAAGAACTTTTTTCTTAAGGGCATGCAGTTTTTTCTTTTTTAAATCGGACTGACAATTTTCCACCCTGAAATATTGATAATCGCATAATCTGTTTATAGACCGATTTCAAAAACTCCTTTTGTTTTTGCGTTTTTTAACCTGTTTAATTGGCTCTTTGTATTCAATTCGGTTTTTTTTGCCTGACTTTTGCCTTTCTACGAAAAGTTAAGGCAATTTACATTACCAAATTTTTTCTCATACCATTTTGGGCATATTGATGTTTTTGCAAAGCAGGTATGGCAAACCGCATTTTAAAGTTGTACGAACAGTCTACGAAGTTTGTACTTTTTGGATTTGATTGTACCACAGCACATCCATACATATATTATTTATTTGCTCAAGGAAATAGATTGGATATACATAAATATTAATAAGTTCCAAAAAAAAAGTGTGTCAAAAACTTCTAGTCCTTTTGCTTTGCAAAGCAGCAGTCACGTAGTCTCGCTCTTGCACTTGTTTTTGTCTTTGTTTTCTTGAGGATTTTTCTATAACCGCGTTGTACTATTTTTTTATTACAGTAAAGGTAGTAAATTGTTCTTTCCCATTCGAAGTTAGTGGCCGCTTGACAGTTCTTGAAAAAACGCACATATTTACGGGATAATCTGGCAATGCCGTTGCCATTTATTCTTGGTGTTAAACAAACCTTTATGGTGTTAAATGACAAATATTATTTTGTTAGTTATTCTTTTATCCTTATTTATGTTTCAGTTTGTTAATTTCAAAATTTTAAACCAAATCATCCGTAAGAAAGTTTGCAACACGGGACGGCAAAGAACAATGACGAGTTCATATGCAAAATTTCTAAAAATGGAAATATTTTTAATGGTACTCTTTAAGTGATTATTGTACCAATGAATTTTTGTTTGTCAAATAGTACCAAGTAGAGTGCAATTGTAGCAACTTTTCCATCCCTGAAAAACTTCAAATTTGTGATTCCCTGATAGCTTTTCAATCCCTATTTCTAACAATCTAAAACGTCGTGGCCTTAAAGCCATGAAAAAAGCATTGTATGATTTGCGACATACAAAAGTTTTTTATAAGCCACTCTCTATCTTGGTATTGAACCCACAGCATTATGTTTTATTGTTTAAAATAAAGGGAATTCAGGGTTTTCTAATAAGCGCAAACTGATTAGGAAGGACTACGTAATCGTGTAGGGGAAATAATATTTTTTAATTACTAAGATATTAAAAAAACTAGTAATTATTCATTTTTTAATCACCAAGATATGGTGGTGGCGTGGTGTAGTGATTAAAGTGCTTACCTACACCAAAAACCATGTACCCCAGGTGCTCAGCTTGGCATTTTTCACCATGTTCTTCGAGTTTTAAAATTAAGTGGCTTCAAGCGCCCTTCGAAAAAATCTATGCAAGAAGACCTTAACCTCCCCTCTTCCTGGAAAAGAGGATAACATCACGACAAAGGTCTGGCAGTCATCAACTCCTGGGAAAAAAGGGAGGAATCAAAGATTAGCAAGGTTCCTCACCACCAGGGAAAAGAAAACGATTTAAAAGAGTGAATAACATATGCCAGTTTTTTTTTAATATAAAATACTGTTTGTTGGAACTTTTGCTTGAATACGATGCACTATCCCATGCACTATATTGTAGGAAAATTCTTCTTCTATCTTGCTGTCTAAATGCTAGTAGCGCCTTATGTAACAAATTCCATTTGGAGGCCTATTAAGACCAATATAGCATTTAACTAACCAGATTTTTTGAGTGTATTTAAAATTTTGCATTTCTTGACTGTACACCCTCCACCTAAAACATCATCAAGATTTTTAAGTTTTTTTTAGACTAAAAAAGAACGCACATAAGTTTGTTGTTGTTATAAAGTGTTTGCTTTCTAGGCTTCATGTGTTGTTCTTTTTGGATTCAGAAACTATTTTCACGGAGCTCCTTACTCCCTTCTTTTAATGATAAAAATAAACTTTTATTAATCTCACTATTTGCCATGATATTTTTAAGTTTTTTTGTCTGTTTTCAAGATAAAAAAAGATTAAGTGGTAAAGATTCTTTTAAACGTAGAGGAAGTTTCGGAAGAGTCTACTCAAAAATAAGTAAAACTAAGAATGGCAAGATAGATTGTTCGCAGGCTGTTTGGTTGGATGGATGAAGGTAATCTATCATTTTTCTGGCTCTCAATTTTTGCATTAATCCCAATAAACACACAATTTGACTGTTTAAAAGTGTAAGATGAACAAAATGTGTTTACAAGATGGTTTACTTATAACAGCAGGTTTAAATGGAGTAACAGAAACTATGGCCGAGGGATAAATGAAATATTCCACATATGCGGTTCCTCAAATATACGTGAAATACACGTGATGGGCTTCGAGCAATAACCTGAGCGATGTGGATTTTCAGGGAGACTTTTTGGCATAGACCTCCGACGTACACCCATAGCATCGTCCTTCTGCAACCGCATTAGTTTCGTGTCCATATCATTAGTTTTGAATTGCCATTGGAGATAAGAGCGTTATGAATGAAGTTCATAGCAAACAGAATAACTAAAATTTTATGAAATTTTTCTTTCGACTCGATTGTCAATGCGAGATTAAGCCATTGTGTTTGCTGGGATATGGTGGGTAAAATGTTTGGATAATTTCTAAAGCCTTTGGCTATTTACGCTTGTCTACGAGAGGAGCCTTAGTTTGTTAATTTTATACCATCCATTATTGTGGTTGGCTATTAACGCATTTAGTTATGGCCGAAGGTTTTTCAATGTAATTTTATTTTATCTTGTTTCTTGTTGCTACTTTTATTCATCTTCTTTTAATTTTGCACAAGCGAGCGCTTTCGGATTGAGAAGGAAACAGAGTGTTAAAAGATTTAATTAAATAAATGATAAATAAATGAGAATGAAAAGGTTGCCAAATCAGACTGACAGGGGCGGCCAAAAAATATCTCGGATCGGCATTTTAAAAGTTTAGGTGCGAGTTTCTTTGTCTCCTTTTGCACAGTCTTATGCTGAATCGGCATAACAAATTATGTGACTACAGTCGAATCCGTGAAAAAATAACCAATGACAAATTTATTTATTAGAAATCGTTTGCATACAAATTTGAAAAAAAGACAAAGTCAAATTCAAAGTTATTTTAAAAGCAAAGCATGATTTTGATTATTAACTGATATGTTAAGTACGTACATATTTAATGCATTGCATTCTGAGACTGAATTCTTATTATTTTATGTTTTTTCTAACTGCATGCATACAAATATAAATATTCAATGCACAGCATTGTGAAACTGAATTATTTTAAATTATATTTTAAACTTTTATTCTTTGTTTTAAAAATAATTAAATATATTTTTTTCTAATATCTTCAAAACTGAACTAACAATAAGTATTCAAATCTTAAGTATAGATATAATTATTATTCCCAACCAGTGTCGGACATAAACTTAGTGATAGTAATTAAAAATACATAAATGTCGTGTTAAGCACAAAAATATTTTCAAAAAATTTCATCTGGAGTGTGGCGTATTAAAGCCGTAGTGTCCCTCTTTTTTAAGCGGGTGTGTCTAGTAAAGTTCAAGATATTACGAGCAAGGGGATTAGGATGGAACTCGAGTTTTGTTAAATATTTGCCTGCATATTTTGCAATTTCAGCGGTCACAAGTGGCATATTTAAATCACGATGTAAAATTGAATTTTTCATCTACCATGGAGCCGATGTTATTAACCTTAAAATTTTGTTCTGCCTTCGTTGGATTCTCTCTACATTGGAAGCTGAAGCAGTGCCCCATAGCTGAATTCCGTAACACCATATGGGTTTCAAAAGCGACTTGTATATTAAAAGTTTACAATCTAGACTGAGGGTTGAATTTCTACCAATCAGCCAATGTATCTGAGTTAATTTAGGTTTTATTTGTGTCAGCTTAGAGTCAATGTGGTGTTTCCATGTAAGCCGTCGGTCAAGGTGTATACCAAGGTATTTCACCTGTGAATGATGAGGAACAACCTGATTGTTGATTCGAATAGGGGAACAAGTGTCTCTTCGTAGTTTAAATGTGACATGAACACATTTTTGTTCATTTACTTTTATTCTCCATAAGTTCAACTACGGTACGCTTAACTGTAACAAATTTCAGTAATCCGAACTACGTTTTAGAGAAAACAATCGGATAACTGAAAAGAAAATTGGGTTTTGGTTGTTTTCAGTAAAGCGGAGTCGACTGTATTACGTTTTCGGTTTAAGGATTTCAACAAAATTTATGTCAAATACTCCGGTATATTCTTATCCGAAGCCACGCAATGAGTGGTAGAGCGGAGAGAGAAAGCAATGAACGATTGAGTGGAGCCGCTAAGAAATAGAACTGATTCTGTGCACAAACAACAAAAATGAAAATCTCAGGGCAAATGAACTTTTGGACTTTTCATAGTGTTTGTGAATCTATTTCGTAAACTTTACTTAATTGTCAAGAAAACATTATTTTAATGATCTGACTTTAAAATGCGTTATAAGAAGTGTGTGAATAAATTTAAAAATTCTTGTAGCGTTGCCGGTTTGATTATTTCCAAACAAAATTAAAGATTTTCGTATAAATCTAAATAAAAACAACACGTTTGACTTTACAGTCCTTTAATATCAAGCTCGATTCGAGAAGAACTTCGGTAGTAATTATTATTATTTAAAATTTTTTAATTTAATATTTTTCGAACCAATAAACCGATTTGGGCTTTCGATGCGGTTGAAAAAGTTCGAAGTTTGACAAGAATATTCGGAATTATTTGCAAAAAAAATATGTTTTCGAAAATTTCAATCAAGTTTAATCTAATTTGTCGCATTAAATGCAGTATTAAAACTTTCGAAAAATTACTGAATTAATCGATTTTACAAGAATATTTTCTGTTATAAAAAAAATTCAGAAATTTTCTCGATTGAAATTTAAGGCATTTCACATTAGTTCATTAGATTTTAATTTCGATTTATTTAAAAAAAGTTTTTTTTTAATTTATTTTCGGAATATCTCGAAATCTACAATGTCGGTTCGATTTATAATTCTCTTAAATAAAGGGAAGCTAAGTCAAAACTAGTGTAGTTATAAGTACATTTCATATTCAGTAAGTAATCAAAATGACTTCCACTTTCTTTCACTGGAAAGTGTTTCTTATAAAGATTTTAAATATATTCAAAAACAGTGCCAAAAGCGCCGAGTTGCCAACACTGTTCATAATTCTCCAATTCTGGCTTCTTATACCAGCCGTTTTATCTCTTGTTCTTCTTTATGATATTTCTCTACAATCACATTTCTCTGGTATATATTTTATAGTCTAATTTTCGTTATGATATCAAACAGAAAGACAAAACAGATAGACAGTGGGATAAATAAAAATAATTTTAGTAACGACTTAAATTTTTTTGCTGCTGCTGCTACTGCTGTTGCTGTTGTTCGCTTCTTCCATTCTTCTCATTGTTGATGATGTTTTGTTAATGTTGTTGCTTTCTAGTTTAATGATACAAACGATTATGATTGTGCGTAAGTTTTGTTGTCTGTTGCTAATTTTCCTGTACAGTCGAATTTCAATAGAATAAAATGTTGAATTTCAGTAGATGTTTTTCTTTTAAGCGAGATTTATGAAAACCGAAAGATAAAAAAGATGTATGTACGTATTCCAATTTTGAACTGATATACAGTTATGACACTGGCGCGCCATGGCGGATAGTTAATATTTCGGACAGAAAAATTCTATCAGTGTCAAAATAACACATGATATTAAAAGATATTTGTACGTAGACCACCCGTAATATTAGGATATAAGATGTTATCAGTTGCTTCTTAACGCTTGCGTTTCCTTAAATCTGTGCGCATTTACATAAAAACTTTTAGTTGCAATGTGGACGTATTGACGTTGGATTCGCTAAAGCTTTTTATTCATTCGTTCGTTGATAATAAGTGTTACCATAAACTAACTATGAACAGAAATTTGGGAAAAGTAGCAGAAATATGCTAAATTGGCAATAATGGCAACAATTTACGAATGCGAAATTGAAAAAGTTCTACTGATTTACATATATAAATTTGAAATTTTATATAGAAATTGTTAATCAATTTTCCAATTTCATGAAAAACAAGCCAAACTGGCAACAAGAATAGGAAGGAAAGTAAGATTTAAAAAAGAAGTGTGAATATTGGCAATAATTTTCTCTACACCTTTCACCAACAAACACTAGTCACAGAAATGATGTCGCAGCGACATCACCCTTAATGTACATGTACAAGGGGTCTAAGCGATGTTTGTTTCGTATAATCTTGGGCTTTTACAAACAGTTTTTCGTTTAAGCGAATTCCTTTTGAATGAAGTAGAGTAAGTACTTTGCAATTATTAAAAAAAAAGTTAAGAAGTGCGCTTATCCTTATTCGACTGTACCTTTATTTGCAGGTTTGGTTTTGTTTGCGAATGTTAGGACGGCCCGCACTTTTATTTTAGATTTAATTTTTGTTGTTGTTTGCTTTCAACTCAATTCGACTTTGCACAACTGAGGTAAACTGAACTTTAAACAGCGAACGCTTGTTCGCCGGTTGGGGCTCCGTCTGTCTGATTGGTATGTCGATTCAGCCATAGTCTATTGTGGCATTAAGCCAAACGAACGGCTAGAGTTGCGGAAGATGCTAAAAAGATTTTTCGCTTTATCGTGTTTCTTTTTTAAATCTCCTGGTTTTTAATAAAAATCAAACAAATTATAAATTTCTTCTTGCCTTCCTTCAACTCCATGTTTTTTTTTTCTTTACCGCACAAAAAAATTGTGTAATTTTTTGTTATTGTTGTAAAATGTGTTAAAGAAATTTAAGTTAATTTTTTTAGTAATTGAATTGTGTGTTAAAAATTTAACGATTTTTTTCTCCTAAATTTAACAGAGAAATCGTTTGTTAAAAATATATTAAAACAAATAAACTTTCATTTACCAAATGATTTTTTTTTGATAATTAAAACAAATAAAACATATGTACATATGTATGTACGCATATATGTACATACACACAGATGCGTATGTATGCATATGTATAGATGCGTGTGCATGAATGATTTTAAAATAAAGTGTAAATAAGGACTTAATATCGTATTCCACTTAAGTGCAACGCCTTGTTTTTAACAAAAACAATTACGTAAGAATAACGCAACGCTTCAGCCTTCGAATCGCGAATAAGAAAAAACTTTCATCATAGAAACATCTATTACCAGAAATTGGTTTCAACAAAAACAAAAAGAAGTGCTTAATTAGATGATGATACGCTCATGTAAAGATGAGCGTAGAGTAGTGATAGCAACCCAAACACTCCTCCCATAGTGTCTAATTTTCATTTAGCTTTCTTTATTCTGGAAAACTATTTTTATACAAAGCAAGTTTGTGATAGACCTTCCACTCGCCTGCCTGTCAGCGTTCATCCATTATAAACATAATTATCATTATGATTGAGGATTGTAAGGATAATTGCTACCGCAAGGTATTTCTTAATATATTCAAGGTTAGTTTGTTTTTTGTTGTTTCAATTTTGTATATCTACATGTACATACAATGTACATAAGTATGTATGTATGTCTGTACATATTTTCTTATATACATTTTACTTTTTTATTTTACATTCTCATTGGTTTTGTAATGTGAAGTAAATGAATGATATATTGCTGTATACGAGGGTTACTGTTTACATTGAGTAATCAATTTATTCCGACATGAATGAATAACAAGGAAAATTATATTTAAAGATGTTTATTCGCGTTTAAAAAAAAATTGCTTAAAAAATGGGGAACACTCCAGCATAAAAATAGTCGATTGATCGTTTAAATAAAAAGAATAAAAGTTTTGCACTTCTTAGCCATATTTACACTATATACAAGCGATTTACTACATGATCATTTATAAAAACCACAAAGATTTACAAATAAACTTTAATAAGTTTGAATAACCAAAATATTAATGTATGCCTTACGTAATGAGATCTTTGAAGTCGATACCAAGATGACTAAAAGCTATAAATTAAAACTTTACTTTACTCAGACTTTTTAAAGTCTATTTTGGAAGTCTTTTAAATTTTTTTTTTTGTAAAAAGAGTTTATTTTAAATCTTTTAGAGGTTATTTTAAAAGTGAGTATGGTAGGTATACTTCCCCCACCTCCTCCCACATATTGGAGGAAACCAGATCACGCCTGGAGCATATTGATTTAGAAGATTGTGACTATTATAGTCAGCCAGATGTGAGAAATCCAAGTAAAACTTTTATGGGGTTAGGTTAGGTTGATTGGAGGGGTGTGATAGCAAATGTCATACGACATACACTTAAGCCAGTGAAGGCTTGTTGTGCGCTCCCTTTATTTATCAAACACAAACTGCCAGAGTTCTGCGGCAGGATTCGAACCTTGGGACCTTCACACCTCGAGTCTAGTACACTACCTACTAGTCTACGAAGGTCAGTTATATAATTTATAAATGAATTTTTTAAACATCGGATGAAATATTTTCCATTGATTTTTGTGTATCAAAGAAAGCCTTTTGTATCGTTTTATTTCTAATATAGATTTAAAAGCATTAATGATTTGTACTTGAAACTTTTATAAAACAAATTTTTTATAACAATTTGACTTAAAGTGCAATACAACTTTTGTGGCACAAAATGTTAAAAACTTTTTACAAGGATTTCTCCACCGACATTGGAAGTTGCACTTTTTAAGTTCATGCGTTCATTATTTAAACAAAACTTTCTCGTCTTAATGGCAACGTAGAGACAATAATGACAATTAAAAAATGATAAGTTATTTAAACTTTATGTCTGTGAGCGTTAAAGAAAAACCATGTTGGCCGAACAAAATTTAAAATTTATGTAATTGGGGGTTTTTTTACTCGTTTTAAAGAAAAAAAAACTTAAAATAATTCTCATGTAGAGTAAAACAAATGAATGTATGTAATTTTTCTAAGGAAGTAGACAAACAGCAAGTTCAATGAATCAATCTTCTGATGTCTGTGCGAACTCTAAATCAGGAATTCATTAGACACTTTTCTCTATTTTAATTTATTCAAACATTAATTTTTGACTTGTGAATGGGTCTTAGTAATTTGTTTTTAATTCTATCAAACTGAATTGCATTCAATGGCATTTCTTTCATTTACTTCGTTTTACTGTATGTTTTTAAAAAACACATACACATTTATATCGGGTAAAGATTTAAAAGTTTTAGAAACTCAAATTTAAAAGGGATAAAAATATTTGTTTTCAACATCCTTTAACTTATTAAAGTCCTTCTTAAAGATCGAAATTTTCATTGCTTCCACGGTATTTAATATTGCATTTCATTTACTTCTTATTAATTGAAGTTGACAGAATCTTAATTCAAAGCTTAAATTGATTCCACAAACCCGGCAACTCTGCTCGAGTTTTTGAAAAGGCTCTTGAATGTTTTCAAACTGCCTAAAGTTTACTGCTGAGTTGGTTTCGCCACTAATGAAATGTCGGCATATGGACAACTAAGGCCACAACAAACAAATTTGAGAAGTTCAACTATTCTTTTATATCATGTTCAGTTCTACCATATAAATGATTAAAAAAATTATTCAATCAATTAAGTGAGAAACGGAAAATTTGATAACCAAACCTTGAGTAATACGAGTGATACGTCCAAATATAAAATTTTAATTTTGCATGCTGAAAATTCCAAAATTCCACATTTATATTTTTTTCTCCATTAACTAAAAATAAATCACCCTTTAGTTTTGCTTAATTCCTTTTATTACATGCTCAAGTATGATTTTACATGTTCATATTAGTTTGAGTACTTCCAACTTTTTATTCTTGCTAATCCGGAAGTTCATAAATATAAAAAAAATATTTTAAAAATATCGGTCCGTCTGCGTCTCCATGGTTGGTTGTTTTCTTGACGGCGATGATGGCAAAAATCCAAATAACACAAACTCACAAACTTTTTTCTTTTTCTACTGTTTCGATTCGATTAGACTCACAAATACTTTTTTATGATTTTCTTTCTTTCATTGATAAAAATTGCTTGGTTTTTGATTAATGATAAATTTTTCTATATTGAAACGAAGAAAGTACAAAATATAAAAAAGAAAATTAAAGCCTGCGTACATATGTACGTACGTAAATATGTATGTATACATATATATATGTAATGAATTTTTTTAATATTGATTGAAATTTATTATAATAAGCATTATAGTGTTATTAACCCCTTTAGATTTCTTGTGCAGATATCTTGTATGGAATCTAACAATTTTCAAGGGTTATTATTGATTACAAGAGAGAAAGAAATTACAAGCAAATTTATACATACATATGCACACACACACACACACACACACACACACACACACACATATATATATATATATATATATATATATATATATATATATATATATATATATATATATATATATATATATATATATATATATATATATATATATATATATATATATATATATATATATATATATATATATACATATATACATATATATATATATATATATATATATATATATATATATATATATATGTATGTATGTATATGTATACCTGTAAAAAAATTTGTTTTAGTGATATTCCAGAACCAAAATCTTATGGGACAACAAATTTTCTGCTTTTTTACTTCTACTATCAACGTAATTAGTTTAATAGATATTTTAATTTTAAAGTTGATGATAATATTTCGTTTGTCCAAATGGCTCACTATTCGCAAAAAAAATTCTTTCGAAAATCAAAAAAAAAAAAAATTACGAAATGCAGTGAACATCAAAGTTGTAGAAAAAAATCACAAGAAACTTCGCAGAAAAACTTTAATATCCCTAAATATTGAAAATTCACAAAATAAATTGAAAGTAAATCTATGTATGTATATATTGAAATAAATAAATAAAAAATAAACTACATATATTCAAATAAAATAAAATTAATTAAAGAATTAAAAAAATTTTGGAATTATTTAAAGAGATTTTTTTTCGAAATTTTTCGGCAGCAAGAATTTTTAATAAAATTTTTGATAACAGGTGTTGTATTTTTATGTTAAGATCTTGGGTCCATAGACCGAATTATGATCGAAATTTCAAATTAATTGAAGAATTAAATTGTCCATTGAAGCTGCTTAAAATTTATATCGAAAATATAGCATCTCTTCGAAAAATCCAAAAATCTACCATTTCGAATCTCGATTCATATTCACACGACATTTAAATGGATGCAGAATGTTGGGAATTTCGTTCCAACCGGTTTTCTTAGTCGTACAAAAGTAATGAAAGATTACACACACACATACACACCACACATACACACACAGAAACATTCATATGGACAGAATGATAAAAAAGCCAGAATACCTTTCTGTAACTCAAAACGCCGAGATCTGATGAAAGGCCGATTTTTAATAATTAATTTTTGATAGCGGAATCTGAAATGAAGAAAATATCGTAAATACATTTGTAAAATTTGAAAATAAAACTTACTATCGAGTTTAGTTTGAAAAACTCCAATAACTGGGAAAAAGTTTTGTTGAAAAGAAAACAACTTTTCCGAAGTATGTGATCATTGAGAGTAGATTTCTTTTTCCTAGGCCATTAATTGGAACGTATTATTAGATTCGCCACAATTTAATACACATGCAGCAGTACTCTTCGTAACAATTTCTATTATTTGTTTAATTCAAAAGAATTAAGACGCCAACACTTCAAACTCAATAATGAAATATTATTGCAGTTCAAAGAAAAAAGGTAATCAATGTCTAATGTACACAAATAAGCAATTTAATTTAAATTCTATATGAAAAGTGCAATACATATTTCCTTCCCTTTTCCTATGCTCGTATGTATGTACATATGTATGTACATGATGTCTTTCTCCACACCAGACGTCAAACATATAAAGCGGATATAGACAATTCAAATTATGACGGCGAGGACGCTGTTGTTTGTATATGTATGCAGTTTTATTACTCGTATATTAATTTCATTTCATTTGTTACTCTTCTCTAAAGGAAATTGTTTTTTACTATGTGTATCCTATTTTCTGAATACCTTTTATGTTCGTATGCAAAATATTGTTATAGGAATAATTCAACTCTAGTTTGTCATTATTGTAACAATAAAAAACTAATAGAATAAAAATGTTAATAAATGAATAAAATACTGAAGACAAATATCTAGATGTTTTCCGTAACAGGAAGAAAAGTTTATGTCGGGGAAATTGAGTGGCGAGAAAAGGTGCCTAAGCATGTGGGGCAATTAAGATGAATAAATAAAAAAGGAAATCATAAAGAGGAAATTAATAAATAACAAAAACTTTAATTATTATAATATTAAATTACAAATCATGAAACGTTGGCATACATGCTCTGTGAACGCATCGTCTTGCATAATAGAAAAGTCATGTTTTTCACTCTCTGCCTTGAGATGACATTTGGGCGGATTTCTTCTACTTTACTTGCTTACGTAAATGGCTCTCAACTACTTATAAATTCATTTAAAATTAGAAAGCCAAACAAGAGCCAACAATAAAAAATGCAAAACTCCAAGCGCTTCAGTCTTCTGCGTGTCTACTCGAGCTGGTCACAACCAGCTTCAGCTAGTCTTCCTCCGCCTGGTCTTTCCAAAGGTGTTGGGGTTTCCTCCTTCAAGTTCTCCTTTGAATACCTTTCTCATTGGAATGCCAGTACCCATCCTCATAGCATGACCTAGGCATTGTTATCTCCTTGTATTGATTCTTTTAACTGTGGCAATGTCATGTTAAAGTTCATACAGCTCGCAGTTCTTCCCATGCTGAAACTCGCTGTGATGCAATTATTATCATATATTTTGCAAAGTATTTTTCTTTCGCAAATTGCCAGATTTTTTGTCTGTTTGGTTAAGTACCCATGAACGGAAAACACACAGTAGAATAGGGGGCGGGCTACCACGTATTTCGTTTCGAATAGTAAAACTTTTTTTATAAATAGAAGTAAAACTCAAGCAGTTAATGCGTACTATTTAAAGTGTTACTTTATTGTAAAAGGGATAATGTTAGAGATGGGATAGGCTATAGCAATGTGTAGCCATTTTATTATTATATGTTTTACTTCGCCGACAATTCTGCTAATATTACCTACGAAGGAGTGCTCTCTGATGTACATTACCATAGAAGATTATCAATCAGTTCAGTGACCAGTGAACCATACCCCGATCGAAACGATTATGAAGACTTGGCAGCATATTAATTTTAAATAGACCACCGTATTTATTTAAAAAAAAATTATATGAAGAATTCCTCTGAAAACACATATCAAAATTATTAAAATTGAAACCCAAACGCATATATTTTATAAAAAAACCGATTAGCAGCTGGTTTTCCCACAACCGTATTCGAAACCCAGTTGGAAAAAGGACTTTTTCGAATCATTCGAAAACCGAATTTTTTGAAAAAAAATCGGTATTTTTCATACTCCAGTTTTTGTTTTCACACGCAGAAATCATTGTAATAATACAATAATATAGCAATTGTATCGCTACCACCATGTACATGCATACGAGTAAATATTTAATGCCCTTCAGTCGCACTGTTTTTTTTTTTAATATCCAGCTGCTTATCTTACACATATGTATTTTGATGTACATAGATTAATACATAATAAGTATGTAAAGATACAATCAGCGGAATAAGTTGTCCCTACGGAATATCCATTGTAACCAAAATAATTTTCGTTTTCACAATGTTCCACCAATAAAATTGCTTTTCTTATAAAATTTTTTCATTTCATGTACTTCAATTCAAATATCGTCAAAAGGTTGGAATAATTGTTTCTCAAGAATACATACATACATACATACATACGAGCACATATCATAACACATCATTATTTTTTAATGGAAAAATGCCCAGTGTGCGGTAGATGTACTCGTATGGGTTCCAAGTATTAAAACAAAGATGAATATTTTGCATTTCCTCACATTTAAATGATGAAATGTTAATACGAATTAGCAGTGCTTCAAAGGAATTCGTTTTAAGTCAATAAAGTGGAAATGAAATGACACATTTGTTTACTTTTTTGTTCAGATATAAAAAAAAATGTGATGATACAAGTTAGTGGTTCCCAAAAATTAAAAAAAAATATCAAAACACAATCTACCACACGAGCTAAAAGCTCACAAATTCCTACTGATTCAAAACATGCAACTCGTTTTAGCAACTTGGCAATAAGTATGTGACTATTCCGATTTCCAAAAAAAAGAAAAATTAAGAAAATTGTTAGTGTTTTGTCATGTGTTTGTGTGTGTGTATAAGTATATGAGTGTTTTAATACAACCCCGCAAACAATTTCTGTTGAGAATTTCACTAAATGGCATCAATATGATTTAATATCGTTTATTTTTAATTGAAAGAAATCTTCATTAGAAGAGGAACTAATCCCGATGGCAGTGATGGTAGTACTTTTGGAGAAAATAATCGGCAAGAAATAATATCGCAGAATCCAAAATAAAACAAAGTCAAGAGTTTTCTTATAACAAAAGCAAATTTCGTTAATAATTTGGTTTAAAGGATAGTTGAGGTACTACTAAGATTTCCCAGGAGCAAACTTGGCACTGTCCAGAAAATAACATACATAAATACTAAACTTGCTGCAGCTCGAAACCTGTAGTCTCGCTCCTCAGAAATTTTTTATCTAACCCTTACAACATCCAGACTGATCAAGTTATACAATAAGAATTAACCTGCCAACAACGAATTATTCACAAAGAATTTGTATAATTCTAGTGTGTTGTTTTCCTCCGAAGTAATTACATCTCTAGAGGAGAAGGAACTTACAGGAAATTAATCATGTAGCTGGTGCCTAAATGGTAAACACCGTTCTGTGTTCCAACATTTTACATGAAAGAGGTATGTACATATATACTCGTACTTCAACAACATGACAATTATAACTGAGAACGTGAGTTCGATTCGTGTTCAGCACAAAACATCAACATCGTTGGCTTCTTTTGATGTACATTAGTGTGGCATTGTTTTTGTTGTTGTTAGACTGTTTTAAGTGATGAAGGCATGGCAGTGGTCACTGAACAGTCAGTACCAGCAGCGATTGATACTCTTCTATGGTAACGTACATAACATCACCCTGTTCCGTCGATAATTTTAGCAGAATTGTCAGCTTAAGAAGTTTAATTAAGCTTTCTTATTCACCACCTCCTCTCTTCACACTATTCCTCTCAAAAAAGAGGTTGCACTTTAAGTAGTAGACATCAATTGATTAAGTGTTACTTCTCTTTAAAAGAAAGACTCATTTAACACTATTTAGACATTATATTTTAAATGTCGCTATAAATATATCGCCTAGGTGTGTTCAAGCTTTTATCTTTTATGATTAGAAATTTTTTTTTTTTTTTTTTTTTTTTTTTTTTTGATTTGATTTGATTTTATTTATTTGTATAGTTCCATACACAAGACCTTATGTCTTATATTTCAGTGTGGAACTGAGTGATAAGTTACAGAAAAAATGTCAAATATATAATTAAATAATTAAATATATAATTAAACTAAATACATAATTAAATTAAATACTAATACAAATTTAAACATATAGTGTATACACACATGTAAAACAAAACTTTTAGCAAGTAATTACGCTGAGAATTGTTTGATGAGCTGTTTTTTAAACTGTTGTGCGTTACTTAAAACTTGACAGCTGTATGGGATCGAATTCCAGAGAGTTGTTGCGAATATATAGAAATGCCATTTTGACATTAGGCTATTGTATCTAAAAGATCGTATTCTTTTACCTCTGCAGTTATCTGCGAAAGACAGTCTATTGTAAAGATGTTCTGGCTGGCGCGTATATATTATTTTGTGCATAAGAATTAAAACTCTTAACTTGAGCAGATCATCAAAAGAAATTCCGTAAAGTTGGGATGAAAAGATTGAAATCCTAGACCTTCTATTTAAACCGTACACATAGCGAATGATATTATTATAGGCAACGTTTAATTTTCTTTTGCTTGTAGAGTCGCAACTAGTGAAAAGCTCGCATCCATACAATAGAGTAGGAATTAAATAAGTTTTTGCTATAAGGATTCTTATTTTAATAGGGGTGCAGTGCTGAGATGACCATATAGCTCTTAGCATAGCAAAAGAGCGTCCACAAGCATAATTGATGTGATCAGACCAAGTAAGAAATTTATTGAAATAAACACCTAGATTTTTAGCAGATGACACAATCTCAATTTTTTGATTATTAATATATATATTAGGTATAATAAGGGATTCTGCAAGTCTTTTTTGAATAACAATACATTTTGATTTTATGGGATTTATCGTTAGACCGTTTGCAGATGCCCATGCGTGAATATGGTGTAGCTGTTCATTTAATGAACTTATGCAATCTGTTATCACCTCATTATTACAACTCGTATAGAGTTGAACGTCGTCTGCATACATTCTAATCTTGCAATCTGTTATTATGGTCGGGAGGTCATTAGAGTACATGGAAAATAAAAGAGGGCCTACAATAGATCCCTGCGGAACTCCTCTTAACACAGGGAGAGCTCTTGATTTCTTATTATTCGTTTCTGTATACTGGTATCTTTTGCTAAGGTACGTCGACATTAACTGAGTGGCAGAGGGGGAGAAATTAAAAAAGTTACGTAATTTGTAGCAGAGAATATTATGTTCCACAGTATCGAAAGCCTTAGAGTGATCTAGCAGTACCAAAAAGGCGGTATTACCATTATCGACTTGTCTCCGAATATTTTCAGCAACATCAACTAGTGCTGTTATACATCCATGGTTTTTTCTAAACCCGGACTGATTCTCAGTGAGCATATTATTCCGATCGAGGAAACGTGTTATTTGGTTATGCATAATTCTTTCGAAAACTTTAGATAGAAATGGCAATATGGCGATTGGTCTGTACTCAGATTTGGTTTTGGGTATAGGTATAATTTTAGCTATTTTCCAACTGGATGGGAATTGACCACACGTAAGGATTTTATTAAAAATAAAAGTAATAAAAGGAAGCAGTGGGGGCAGAAGGACTTTCAGAAACCTTGGATTGATACCGTCTGCCCCTACGGAGTTAGATTTGATCGACAACAAACTTGCTAGTACATCGCATTCATCCACAGCTTCAAATGAAAAAATTGAACCAGAATTATTGTTAGGATGGTTAGCATAATAATGCGGATCAGCTTCTACCATTGGAATACTTAAAAACGCTTCATTTATAGCGTCAGCATCAATTGAATGTGGCTCATGGGTAATGGTTTTACCAATACCAATTTCACGTATGGTTTGCCATGTTTGCTTGGAGTTAAGGGCAGAAGAAAATTTTTCAGCATAAAATTCAGATTTCGCCCTTTTTATCAACTTATTGACTTTCCTTTTAGCAGTACGATAAACCTCACGTAATTCGTTAGTTTTAAACCTTTTCCATCTATAATACGCAATATCTCTTTGATTTATAGAATTCTTTATTTCAGCTGAGAACCAAGGTTTTCTCTGCTTACTGATTATCCTAGTTTTCAGAGGCACTACCAAATCGAATAAATTATTAACATAGTACTCAAGGACTTTTAGCTGATCGTCCGCCGAATTTAAATAATACAGGTTATTCCATTCAATTTTGAAAAATTCCCGTTCCAATAATCTAAAATCCATATTTTTGAAATCGCGAAACGTAATCGTCTGAGGTTGTGTAACCAAATGGTACTTGTAAGTCATGAAAATTAAATCGTGTTTTGAGAAACACGGTACAGATAGCTGATCGTAAAGTTGGATATTATATTTATTACTTACAAAAAATAGGTCTAAAAGCGTGTTATTTGTGGATGTAAAATGTGTTGGATTTGTGGTGTTAGGCGATTGAAGACCAACTGAAGTAAAATCTTCTAAAAAGGTGCGATCTTCAAGGAGATTCGAATTGAAATCACCCGTTATTATCACATCATCATACATAGCTGTTTGTGTCTCCAACGTCCGTAGAAACCGTCTAGTATTAATGTTTCGATTGGGTCTATAAACGCTTCCTACTAATATTTTTCTGCCCTCACTACTAACTTCAATTAGAAGATACTCTACCTTATTTATAGGATCAGAATTTTCAATATCTTCAAAGTCATAGTTTTCCTTTGAAGTACATTTAATGTTAAAATTTATGCCCTTTCTTATATACATTGCAACGCCACCATATCCATCTTCCCTATCGACTCTACGCAGATTGTATCCACCCAAAGATACAGATGAGTCAGTTATGTTGGGGTTAAACCATGTTTCGGATACACAAATAAAATCAATGTTAGAATTTTCAAAAATATATCTGAACTCGTCAATTTTTCTTTGCAAACTTTGAGCATTAATGTGGCAAATCTTGATACCATACTTCTGATTTGCAATAACCTTTAACATAGTTGCAACACTATCTCTGGATCGTATTCTGTCAAGTGTCATGAATTAATTGAACGTAAGTAACGCACACAACATAAAATAGAGTGAAACAGTTGTTTTGTGAATATATCAAGTTAATATAAATTTTCGAATCAGTAATAGTAAAAGATAAACATTTAAGTAGTAAGTAATAAAGAATTAATATAGAATACAAATTTTTAGAAATTAATTTAATTAAAAAAATTAATTTAATTATATACTGGTTTTATCATTTTTATGGGACGAGCATTTAATTCATTTTGTTAGTTGAAATTGGACAAAGAAAATAATTTTTGATGGCTTTAGTCGATCGATAATTTTATGCCTTTCAATGTTTGGATATGATATCAGTCATATGGTCGTCGCGCCTGGCGTAAAGATGACACAATCTGGATGTACAATTTTCACACTCTTTTTATCAGCAAGTGTGGCCGTATATATCGTCTAATGTTGTGTCATAAAATGTTCAATCGCAGGTGGCTTATCGGCATAGGCAAAGCGATAAGAATTTAATATTTTTGTTTTTCCTCATAATCACAATTATTGTCGCCCAATAAGAGATTAATTATATAAAGATTGTTAGAAAAACCCAAAGATATAATAGAATACAAGCAATTGTATAAAAAATGTTCTAAGCCTACTATGGTTATATTTTTGTAAGTCGCATATGGCTTTTGAGAGTTTGAACGCTTTTCAAACATGAGAGTTGAAATCTACTGATGATTTCATATTAGAAGCAACGAAATGCAGGCATATAAACAACTTAACTCGCAGCATTTTTTTTAAATAAATAATGTCCCCAATAATTTTGATACATTTTATAAATAAATGTAAATTTTGATTCTAAATTAAATAATTAATTAATTTAAATGTATATATTTATTTTATTTTGTAAAATATTCTTTCGCTTACCAATTTTTTCATTTATTCTTTAAATTGAGTACAAAATAAATAATTTGTTTGATATAGAAAATTAATTGATGGTTGCTCTTCAAATGCGATATTTATTAATGTCAAGAGTTACTTTCTGTACCTTTAAAATGCTCTTATTGCTGCTTTAACGCCTGTCGTCAACAATCTAATTTGTTTGTAATGCATCATGTGGTGTAATGATTCAGTAACATTTGTTTTAACTCTATTTAAAATATGCGTTGTACACGTGTTTGTGTGTACTTTCGTATGAAACTTACCTACACCAATTTGTTGTCAATTGGCTCAAATGCACATCACCCCAACATCATTTCGATCCAAGCAGCCCCCACCTCCTAATGTGGATGGAGCAAGATGAGAGTTTTGTATTTGACTAATGACGCCACTTTGTAAAATTATAATATGAACAATGCAATGGCAACAACATCAATACATCAAATTGAACTGTTAACCGCTTTTTCCATTATTTATTTAAAGTCTTGGCTAATAGCGAGTATCAGACGCACAAAAATTCAAAGTTTAAATTAAGTTTTTTTTTAAATACACAAAAATACAACAACAAATACCTTTCTATATACATACATACACATCTATAGATACATACATATGTATGTCATTTGATTGGGAATGACTCAATTGTAAGATATGCAGTTGGTGATAATTGTTAGTAACTCAGCAACAACAATAAAGCAAAAAATCATGACGACGCTGTTTAAGGTGACAGTGGATACATGACTGCTTCCATGGATACACATAGTACGAGTTGGGGTGGATCGAAGAAATGGGTATATAAATGCCAAGAATGGATATCTTTTTAATTGTGGCCCTGAAAATACAAGGTGGTGCAAAAGTAACGTCATAACTTCAACTGGCTGCCATTTTGTTATAATTTTGTCATAAAAAATTTATTTGAAAGTGAAAATTGATGACATTAATTAGAAAAAATTACATCGCTCAAATGGCCACCTTCCAAATTGACGCATAATTGCACTCGTGCAAAGTACAGTGACAGCCAATTTAAATGATGATATTACTTTTGTGCCACCTTGTAAATATATACACATATAAAAAATGCCATTGAATAAAATGTACTACATTTTCATTTGAAGTCCTTTTTTGGTGATTTCTTAAATGCGACATAAAACTCTGACTTTTTTTACTTTAATGTACAGTTTAATGCAAACATCAGGTCCTAGTGAAAATATTTGTTGCCACGCCTTAAAGGACAAGATCCTTTCTGTTTTTTTTTTTTTTTTTTTTTTTTTTTTGCAAACCTATTGAAATCTTCTTTTATACTGAAATCTGGGATTTTTCAACATTTTATATAATTTTTTTAAATCTATTATTGTTGTTTTACATATACTTTTCCTTGTATAAGTTGATAAATGTTGTAACAAAATCATTGTTTGAAATGATTTGTAACTGAAAACTTGTCAGTAAATGGTAACAATTGGCGCTGTTCTGCCAATCGAACCGGTTAAGTTAAATTCTAAATTCAACTAATTGAGAAGTTTTTGCATTCTTTTTTGTTTCAAATATTATTTCTGAAATCAGATTTCTATATATGATTAAAAAAAACTACAATGGGTCTATTATTTAATTTTCAAAAGCGTTAAATTTAAATCTATTCAATTTGCTGGACAGGACCGAATGTCTTAAAAATGCATTATTGTTTGAGATGAAGTTTAGGTTCCGAAGTAGAAGCTAGTGTTTATTATTTTTTTTTCTCAAACGAAGCAAATTGTGGGGAACTAGTGATATTTGGAAATGCATTTCCCAGCCAAATACGACAAAATATTGCTACGCCAGTATTAGTAGTGTTTCAGGCAACAATAGAGCACATTTTTTTTTTGATTTCTCATTTAGGAATTAATACTTATTTTTAAAAATAAGGAAATTTCTTGCAACATGTTCGATCCAGTTTGCTTAACAGGTAGTAGCGCGATTGCTACCAATACAACAATGTTGTTTATCGCCACGAAATGTCGAGCATTTATTGGGTTGTTTGGATAGTAATTTCCTTAAGTTCTATGAAAATGAAAGACGATTTTCCCTCTAAGCAATCTCACGCCTTTTGTTTGTGTCTGAAGTGTGAAAATAAAGTTGAGGCAGTGAAAAACTAAAGTTATTTCTTATATTATATCACATTTGTTTTCTCACTCACAAGTTGAAAAATATCATATTGAGAAAATATTTGGGGGATTCAAACGGTGTGCTATTAAGTCATATTGTCATAATGTCTAAATATTTTAGTAAGGTTTATTAAAATTGTTTTTGTGCTACAAAGAAAAAAATCATAAAATAATAAAACTTTTTTGTCATAAAATAATGGAAAAAAATCTGAGCCAAAAGTTAAACGTGTGCGCACAAATCCAACTAAAAAATGGAATATGCTGGAAGAAAAGTCGCTAATAGACATTTTCTAACCCCAAGGTGGACACTTCTGCGGCTAGTGAGCAAACTAGCAACATTTATAAAAAAGCCTTCCTCGTTTTGGTCTTCCTTGTCTTCATCAGCTACAAGGAGATGAATTAAAATTTAAATGGATACATTTTTTCATACTTACTTGGTCCACCCATTATGATGTCCTACATGTAATTTTCACACAAACTGTGTATTATTTTAGTGTTTTCGCTTGTTTTTGGCATTTTAAAACAAAATTTTTATAAAGGTTTTAATTTTTTTTCTTTGATGTCAAATGTTTTATGTGGATATCAGGTGACCGAATTCTGAAATATCGTACTAAGTTATGACGGGTTGTTCATAGCAGTCATATATTTTCGTGCTATTATTTTATGACATATGACTTTATGACTACCGATTGCATCCCCAATTATAAATATATTGGTAATATATGTATATATTGGTATTGGTAAAACGTAAAAAAATTTTGACAATTCGGGAACGAAATAAAAGTACTCATATATTTTACCGCTACTGCCTGGTATTTTAATTTACCTTGCAATAGTCAATGATTGCAAAAATTTAGATAATTTATTTGGTAGGAAAATTGGTAAAGTCTTAAAATAATAAAGAGGTTTTAATTTCTCGAGTTTATATGATTTCTTGATGGTGTAGCCCAAGATATTTCTGCGAAATTCATTACATTTGGACTCCTAGTTCTTAAGAACTTGGTTTCGTTATACAATTCCCTTGGTCACCAACCCCTATATTGGTATAGTTAAAAAGACAAAGTAACCGCATTGCGTTTGAAGGTGTTATCTCGAATTCGACTGCGAAATATCCTAGTAGAAAGTTTTCGAATTTTTCGAAAAAAAATTTAAAAACTTAGATTTTTAAAAATGAGTACATTATCGTGTGGTTAAATGCAGGAGCGTATGGGACACAGTAAATGAATACGGAAAAGAGTTGAATTCGAAGCGCTAAAAGCAAAATATTTTTAGTGCTTTAAGTTATAAAAATCTTGCCTCCTATAACTTTGTATGCACTATTATCTTTTCATAGTGTAAACTTGCTTTTTTTCAAGCATAAGTTTATACTGGGATTGTGAAGTTGACTTTGGATCCGCTTAGCGTACGCTATATTTGCATTAACGGACACTAACTTTGGCAATATTGTTTAGACTAGTAATCTGAGAATCTCAGGTTCTACTCCTGGCAAAGCTTTGCAGTTTACATGTTGTTTATTAATAACAAAAAATAATGTTACAATATTGATTTGACAGGCGCTTCCAAAACAATATGGGCCTCAAAGTCTTAAAAATGTGATGAAAAGTCTTAGTTTGCTAAAATGACCACTGAATATCCTTGACTTTTTGAACTTGATGCTATTCACAATGCCATATGATACACATACCCTACATACATACATACATACATACATGGGAGTACATATATGTACATAGTCGTATATCGCCTTTCTGAAACGATAAATCTAGGCACAAGTGTTAAACGAACTTTAAAAAAATTTAAAAAAAGTTCCTTCCTTGTTTTTAACAATGAAACTTAATTCCAATATTCAAATCCATACCAGAGACCGGCAAAAATCACGTTTTTTATGCCTTCACTCATGCATAACTTTTTTGTGTCCAATTATTCACAAACACATAAGCAAGCATGCGCGTACGCTCATAATCTTTATTTGTGTTAATCATTAGGAAGGCAAATACAAAAATGCCTATATGAATTTTTCAAGCAAGATTTTAACACAGAAGCTATTTTGAGCGTTTGCATTGATTAAACACAAAAACGAATGGCATTTATTCAACATGCCTTTTCTTTGCAAAGAATATTAAGAAAAATCATGCAATGATATATGCTGGCACATAATCTTGAGTGTGTAGGTATGTATGTTGTTAAACATTGTGGTTGAGAAATAAGGATGCCATACGAAGTTACCAAAAAACGTCGGTTTTACAATAAACTTTAAAAATCGCAATTTTCGGTTTAAAATCGTTTAAAGATCGGATTATTTTTTACTCATTCAAAAAAACTTGTTATTTTTATAAGAAATACTTCAACCTTGCCAAATTTGTTTGTTTTATTGAATTTTACTGAAATTAAAGTCGTTTTTAACTCCCAAGAATAATACCGCTTTATTACTTAAAAAGAAGGGTCTTTAAGTGTATTTTTCTGAGCGCGGTGCGCTTTTTTTTAAATTTCGGTGCTTTTTTTAATTTTTGGCGGCACCGAAGCAAATTCCACAAATCTATTTGTTTCAGTGTGAGAAAAAAATCTTTGTACAATAAAATACACCCGTTTCAACATTATTTTATTCAACAGCGCAAAATTTTTACACGTTTATATGAAAATGATTATTTTCACGACAACACGGCTACATGGCTACACGACCACCGTTGTAGCTGTGGTAGATTTAGGCTAATTTATATTTTTGTGAGCGACAGTGAGAGTGTTTAATATATAAGTGCTTAAAATACTTTACTGTATTTAACAAAAAATAAGAATACAAAACGCATTGCTTATAATATAACCTCCTTCATGTATACACATATACACACATGTCTATATAATTACAAAATGATAATTGTAAAAATCGGGATAATTTTAAAAATATATTTCTTGATTAATTATCTGTTTCAGCGTATCGTCGTAAAAATGCTATTAAACTGTTAAGTCTGGCAACCGTGTTGCCTAACCATTCTATAAACACACAGCACCTTGTGCATAAATGTACAATTGTTGATTTTTTGCCTTTTTCACATTAATGCTTTTTGCATTAATGCCTCTAATACTACATTTACACCTACGCAAAATCTAATAGATTTCAGCTGAAATCTCGAAGAAAATCTGTGCCGTTTAGACCACTGGTTTTTGACGTATCATTGGATTTCATTTTCATAACAAACAGCTGACTGAAGAAAGAATAAAAAATTGTCTCAAACTTTTATTTTATTTTGTTCAAGAAATGGAAGGGAAAAACAATATTTTAATAAATTATACCTATACATGTAAAAAAATGCAAATGAAGCTGGTATCGCTACGTAAGAAAAAACAGCAGCATTTGTTAAATATAAGATTTCAAAAAATGCTGCAAATATATTACACAAAATTATTGCATAGCAGACTGAAATGGGCACATGTAAGTACATGAAATAATTAAATATAATTTTACTACATAAATATGTTTGTATTGCAGATTCGTTATGGCACCTTTTATGAGAAAGATGTTCCTATTATGACAGAAGAAACATTTATAGAAAATTTTCGAATGAGCCGGCAGACATTTCAATTACTGTGCTCGAAGCTGATGTCCATGAAAAAAACAGATACAAGATTTAGGAAATGTATCCCACTTGAAAAGCGTGTATCTATTGCTCTTTATTCTCTAAAGTCTTCTTCAGAATATGCTTCTATAGCCCATATGTTTGGTGTTTCAAAAGCCAGTGTATGCATGATTTTAAAGGAATTTTGTATTGAAGTTTGGAGAAACCTTTCTGAGGAATATTTACCTTCAAATTTCATAAATGAAACTAAAATAAGGGATTGTGTTGAAGGATTTAAGGAACTGGGCTTTCCGCAATGCTTTGGAGCAATAGGTTGGTATATTATTTTATACATACGCACACACATATGTACATACATATATGTATGTATATTTTTCTTTTTTAACTTTTACAGATGGATGCCATTTTGAAGTGCATCCGCCTTTCGCAGAAACTTCTGATTACTATAATTATAAGGGTTGGTATTCGACGATTTTGTTAGCTGTTGTCGACTACAGGTATAGATTTTTATACATAAATGTCGGATGTCCAGGACGATGTAGCGACTCAAGTATATTCGAAAGATCAATGTTTAGAAAAAAAATGCGAGACCCATTATTTCAAAAACAATCTGTAGTTTATGATGGAGTAAGAGTACCAGTTCTATTAATAGGGGATTCTGCATTTCGATTATCCGAATGTATGATGAAGCCTTATCCCTTTCACGTAAACGCTTCCCAAAAACAGAAAAACTTTAATTACAATCTATCAAAATGCCGTAGAGTTGTTGAAAATGCATTTGGGCATTTGAAAGCGAGATTTCGCCGCCTTGGAAAAGGCATAGACAATAAAATCGAGAATGTGAATAATATTATTAAATGTTGTTGTGTATTACACAACTTTTTGAACAACAACAATGAAATGATTAATGCTAATTGGGAAAAAGCGAATGAAATAGAGAAGGAGCAGCCATATGGTGAAGAGTTTACTTACGACTATAATCCAAAAGGAGAACAAATAAGGGATGCAATTGCAAATTTTTTAAATTAGTTATTTTATTTCAATAAAATAAATTAATTAAATGAAATACAAACTAAAAATTTGTAATAACAAAACAGCAATTCAAACTTTATATTTTTTAAATCCATATCATAAAACAAAAATTTCAGACTTTAGTTTTTCATATACATATATGAATGTGTGTATGCTAACCTACATATTATAATTTAATTTGAAAATAAATAAAAACTTAAAACATTACATAACACTTCAATTTTTGTAATTCTTATTTTATAAAATAATACCACACATTAGCATAAATTTTAAAGCTATGTATGTATTTCGACTAGTGTTTTAAAATTCCTATTGGGCAGTTTCAAAAATACGAAAAACACATTGGTGGCTATTCCAAAAAACGCGTTGGTGAAGTGAACTTTTGGAATTTAAATGTGAATTTTAAATGTTCTAAAATAAAAAGAAATGGTTATTTGCGGCCCCAGATTTGTAATATAGATATACATATATACATACCATTTGTTCAAAAGTTGTTTTAATATTTCGTTTCTTTCCCTCTCAATTTCCACCATTTCCTCCTGTAATTGTATGATTTTGTTGTCCACTTCCCTATTTTTTAATAGCTCCTTTTCTATAATGTCCGTAGACTGTTGAATTTTGTTCAGAACTTCGCTATGGAAATCCGTTTTCTTTTTCTTTTTTTTAGGAGTTAGATACTCTTCATCACATTCCTCAATCAATGCTTCCACTTCAAGATCGATCAAAGAGTCATCAAATCTTGTGGAGCAGGAAGGTTCTATTCGAAATAAAAAATAATAATTATATACAAATAAATGATTTGAAAAGCAAAAACAGCAAATGTATTTTACCTATACTTTCGTCCATTATTGTCTCTATCAAATTTGATTTAAATGTCCCTAAGATGGAATGAACTCTTTCGTAGTGTGGCCAACTGGAAGGTGATCCACCAGAAGGTCCAATTTTTCGCTTTTCATCTCTAAAATTAGAATTAAACACAAGTTAAAGTTTTCGTTATAAATTTTTGTCATACCTGTACTTGTTTGTGAAGTTATGAATCTTCACCCTTATTTCCTCGCACGTAAAATCAAAGCCACTGCTTTTCATACGCTCCGCCATCTCCTCATAAATATGTTTATTTTTTCTATTTCCCCGTAGTTCTTCGATGGAGTCGGTCCAAAGAGTAATGAGCAGAGCTTCCTCGTTGGGACTCCAAGACTTTTTTTTCTTATATGAACGTTTCCTACGAATTAAGTTCGTGCTACAATTGTTTTTATATACACAGGTATATATGTATGTATTAGTACTTACCCTTTATTTATTATTGCTTTATCCATTTTTTTACTTATTTTAAATTTTTATTACGTTTTTCAGTTACCGCAAATCTTTTGTTTCTACCGCGCTTTTTTTCCTTACAAGTGTCAAAATTTTCTTATTCAGCGCTGTATATTTCAGTATACTACCAAAAAATACACAGTTGCATCATTCAGTATTGGAAGATTTTGTGAGATTTTGCCAAAATCTAGTTCGTAAGTAGATTTTGTTTTGTATGGGAAATCTGGTAGAAAAGAGCTAGATTTCGCTCAAAATCTCATAAGTACTAGATTTTGCGTAGGTGTAAATGTAGTATAAGTTTTTGATTTCGATCATGAATGTGATTAAATAAAAATGTGTGCTTTGAAGAGTTGTCCAAAAATTCATGCACACACAGTTTTTAAACACTCAAACTGAATAGCTGGCATGCGGCAACAGATTAAATTTACATGTTCGCAAACAACCCTTATTTTGCTTAGCATAAAATAGAATAGACACAATGTTGATAAAGGCATATTTGAACGTTTGAGCGAAAATGACATGTTTTTCGAGTGTTTGATTAATCTGATTTTTTTTTAATCACCGGTTGCAGGTCTCTGATCCATACATACATATATCCAATTAAAATAACAAAACAACCTTTCTTAACTTGGGGAGACGCTAAAGCAGATATGATGGTCATCCGATCAACATCATATGGCATTAGCAGTCATACGCACAAAACAAACATTTTTTAGAAATAAATGTGCAAAAACGACCGTCATACAGTCTGACTTTAAATATGTTCGTTATACACACGTAGTGATTTTAGTATTTAAAATATGTATGTATGTTGTCGTTGTTGTTTTCGTTTTCCCTAAAATCGTTTGTTACAATGGGTTCATAACGTTTATTAATTTCTTAGAATTTTCTTTCCACTTAAGAACCATAAAAAATACACCTCTCCTTTGAGCACTGCGTCTACGAGTATATGTTTTTCTCTACCATCCTGGTTGATCGTATGATCGAAAGCAAATCATTCATCCATCCATCCGTCTACAGTTTTTTTTTGCTACACATCACTCATATTTATTTTTTTTGCATTCTTTTTTAATTACCAACAAAACATTTCGTTTAGACCTTGTTGAAGTGTTTTTTCTTTAAAATTCTGTTGAATTGCTTTTTCCCTTGTATTATTATTATTACTTTTTTATCGTTTTGGGAACAACTTTTTTTTTAATTGATGATCGATCGACGATGAACAACGACAGTACGAGGGCTACCACCAGTGTTGCCATGTAAAATTTTTCTACTAATTTTTAGTGGTTTTCATTAGTAGATCTTTTCGATCAGTTTTACAAAATATTGTTTAAAACTGCCTATCATTTTTTAAAACACTTATCTTTTGTTAAAAAATACTTTTTCCTTTATATTTACATGCAAACATTACTGTCGTTCAATTAATAATTAATTGTTACTCGCACATAAGGAAAACTATTTTTACAAAAAAAAAAATCAACAAAAGCATCTAAAAAGACAACTTGTCTAATGACAAGTCTATGTTCAAATCATTGAAAATGATGCGAATAGGCACTATTATCGGATCACTATTTCTGCATTTTCATGACTTCTTTGGGAGCTCTTTTTTAATGGATTTTCAATCAAATAAAAAAATTAATTTTATTTAAATAATGTTCTTGGAATTCGTCACGTGAAAATATTTTCCAATTCGTGATAATTTTATATTTCATGGTTATGAAATATCAGCGATTATTTCTTATACGATCTTGTCCGATGTTAATCACCTTTTCTGAGCATGTCTGATGCTCTTTTGACACTCGCACAAAAATTCTTTGCTTGACATGGGTTAATCCGGTTTTTCTCGAATAATCTTATTTTCTTGGTTTTAATTTCTTTATTTTGACGTTATTAAGCTTTTAGACATTTTGGCAGGGATTTATGTCTTTCTTTTAATTGAACGATTTTGTACCAAAATCTTAAAATTTTTGTGTTCCAAGCAATATATTCTTATAGTTTAGTCTGTAGTACATTTTTTAATTTTATGACCTCCCCTTTTGCAATAATCAATTACCGCAACTCCTCACATATTGCAATACCATATTTTTAACGTTATAGACTCTATTAGCACAACACTTAAATATTTTATGACTCAGATTTCGCGATCTTATATATTATCTCGTTGGTTATCTTCATAAAACAAACCCTGGAATATTCACAGAAGGAATAAATGCGGAATATGAAACCGCTTCAAAAGATACTGAAAGCGATGATTTATAAGTTCTGGATGGTGAATCTGACTTTCGTAAAGTAAAATAAATAGAGGTTATGCACTCGTTTAACAATTAGATTCAACTGGCCGAAAAGAACAAAATTAATTTAAGTGAAATTTCAGCACCTTATAAGCTTTGTGCAACTTTTGTTTTATATTATGAACTTTAATACAATAAAAATTAAAAAGTAGAAAAATTATATCCATATATTTTTTAATCTCATATAACTATTTTAATAGGAAAAACGATATTTTTCTTTAATTAAGGCAATAAAAGTTTTAATCCATAAAAGTTCTACTTGTACATAGCAACAAACTCGGTTTTTGCAACATCCCCGGTGCGAAATTGTTGCACAATGCGAAGACGTACTGTAACAATTATGTGTAAAAGGGGTATACTCAGAGGGACTAACACAACCGTATCAGATCCATTTTCAAATCTTAATAGGGTATTAAAATAGGTTTTAATATTTTCAATAAACCGTAAACTTGGAAACTTTTGATAAATATTTTTCACGTACAAGTATGTCAATGATTTGTAAAAAATTTGGATACTTAAAAGCTATTTGATCAGTTTTTGATTTATCCTATGAATTTTTAAATCAAATCTAAAAATTATACAACAAAAATATATTTACACGTATATGTACGAGTATATATTTGATTTCCATAAATGTAAAAAATCGATTATTGAATATTGGAAGAAAAAACCGATAACGGCAACGCTGAACATAAAAAACGACGTCTGTTGTCGTCGTCGTCGTTTGATATGATCCCAAAGTGCGAGGTTTCAATTTCAGTTATGAATCAAACGTAAACGGGTTTAGTTCGGCAGCGAATTTTATCACTTAGTGAGAATCGTTTTATAAACAAAGAATATAAGTTTCTAAGAAAACATTTTCTTATAAATTAAAACTAAATATTAAAGAAAAAATATTGCAAGTGAAGAAGATTTTGTTTAGAAATTACATAAATTCCCACAAGAAAAGTATTTCATTTCGGTTACACAAAATGGTTCATCAAATATTATTGTGCAACTCCAGCTTAGAGCAATACAAACAGGTTAGTTCGCTTTAACGTTTTCTACTCGTTTCCGCAAAGAAAATTTATATGTACGTATATAAGAAATTATAAAAAGAAAGAAAAAAATTATCAAAATTGAATAGAAAATGATTTGCATAATTTTGCACAGTTGAATTAAAAACAAAAATAAACAAATAAATAAAATATTATCATCGCTTTGTTGACAAGATTGTGTTCAAAAGATTGCCGGCGACATTAATGCAAATTATCGTATGTATGTATTTTATTCCATATGAATAACTTCCAAAGAAGTACTATATAAATAATTCCAGTGGCATTTTTTTAATTTAAAATATATAATAAAACTCAAAGTGAATTTTAAATACAAAATTAAAAAAAAGTATTTTTAAACTTTAATTTACAATTAAGACAGTTTTAACATAATCAAGAAATAGAATTTTAAAATTCAATTTTGTTGAATGGATAGACTAGTCAATTTGATCCAGAACTTGTGATGCGGAAATCGTGTTAATTGGGATCATTTCTTATAAATTAAATGTGGGCTCGTCATAGTAAATTGTTCCCTTTCCTTAGGTCGAATTCATGTGCAAAATGCTCAACACATTTTCATTACTTCCTCTCAGGTTCTTTTTTAATTAAACAAACAAAACTACACAGTAATTTTTGATTACTGCTTTAGTCTTGGATAACTTTGTTTCCTATCCATAATGGCAATTAACTTTTTTATTGTGTATAACGAATAGTGTGTTGTGTTTGTTTTGTTGTATTAAAGGATTTTTCCTACACAGGCGACAGGATGTTCAAACGAAATTAAATCAGCGAATATGTCATTTTACGTATAGAATATAACGTCCTTCAGATATGACGGATTCTACTAGTACCATTCGCATAACATATGATTTCAACAAAATAATTTATAAGCAATTTCCAAAATCTGTTTGTTTTCTGAAAAAAGTGTAACAATTTATTTAAAAAATCAATTTATTTAAAAAAATTATCTACTATCGATCTAATTTTCAAAAGTATTGCGTGCTCTTTCCCAATAAGTTTGCACTTATAAAAAAAAACACTAAAATTCCTTTTTCTCTTTGAGGGGTAAAAAAGATTTAACCCCTTTTTCTTTTAGAAAATAAACGCTATTAGCATTTGATTAACCTAAATTACCAAGAACTGAAAACACTGAATGCGTTCGTAAATGCAGTACTGCGCTGCAACAAAAAGCAAAATTTCTCACTTATATCGATACGAATGAAGTGATGTGACTGTTGTATGACACCTATTTGAAATTTCTTTTGAGACATCTGGGTGCTCGAGTACTGGGTGCTGTTCACTGTTCACTGACTTGGTATCGGGTTATCGGTAGTTTCTCGTAGAGCTTCGACAGAACGTAGATGGTAAAGGATCTACATGATTCCATTTGTTTGTTATATTTTCCCGGCTTGAATGTTATGTTAACCATGACAAAAAAAAAATTAAAATATCGGAAATCGCTCTTGGCAAAACCAGAATCGTACCGCGCGCTCTTGTAAGCTTTTTAGATCTACACTGAACCAAATTTCAAAGGTAATATTGACCACAAAAAAATTTAGTAAGCCCTTGGCGAATTAAATAGTTAAAGCATTTAAATTTTTGTACCCAACTGAACAATACATCTCTAAATGAAGAAAATGTATACTATTAATTTAAATAAGAAGAGTTCATAAAAGAATAATTAGTAACGCATCGGACCGGAAGCAATACATGAAAATAGTTAAATTTAGAACGATTTTGGGTCATGGCACGTCAAATTTGTTTCGTAAACAGACCGCTTTCGGCTATATGTCAACTTGACTGTTGTTTTCCTTACTAAAGCTTTTATCTGTCAATCGTTGTCCTTATATATTTCGTTGTCCGTATATAATAACTCAGTTTTCTTAAACTCTACACCATATTTTGCAGCATAATTTAGTTAAATTCTCGGTTCAGTGTCAAGGAACTATAATTTCCATGACAACAAAATATACGTACTTATATATACGTTTTCGATTTCTTATAGTTGACAGGAAATAGGCAAGAGTAAAATTCATAGAATCATAATGATTTTGTATACACGCTTTGCAATAGTAATCAGGGATGGAAAAGTTTGTAGTATCATATTTTTAGATTCAAACGTAACGTGATATTAAATATCAAATGTGTGTGTTATACACATTATTTGATATTCTCAAATTTCCCACTGAACATTTTTTGCCGACATGTCAAATGTCAGAAAAAAACCAACAGGTTTAACAGACAATCAACCGAGATGTCTAAAACTCTTTTAGACATTTAACAGATTAGTCGGCAATTTTCTCGTATGACGTTTCTGCACATTTTTTGTAATAATGTCCGATTAATATGCACATTATGGAAAGAAAATTTAATTTCCTTTAAGACTTTAAGCGGAATAGTCTGTACATTTTCTGATCTGCTTTATAAATTATCTTACGACTTTTGTCGGACACGTCTTCACATAATCTGGTTTTAGATTTTTTTATTAAATTTTAATAGGCTAGTTAGTTCAATTGTATTTTATAAGCCAAATTACATGTGATAGTTACCAAAGAACAAATTACACCAAAGACACATGTGTAAATCATTCTGACAAACACTAGCAGAACGGAACAACATGCTGTTTTCGAAAGCCGCTACACTTTCATCATCAGCGTTCTTGTGTTTGGTCCACTTCTGTGGTGTCAGTTGATGTATATTTCAGCTATTTATACAAACTTTTTCACTGTAAATAGAATACGTGAATTTTTTTGATTCATCGTATTACAATTTGTGAAAACTTTTTTTTTTTGTAATGGAAAGCCCAAATTACACCTCACTAACTTACAACAGTGTTGCCATTGTTATTTATTCTTTACCAACTATACACATGTGTTTTAATTTGCTTATTTTGTTTTTAACTTATGACAAACTTGTTTGGTTTGTTACTATAAGTATGTATATTAATTTTTTTTGCTATAAGCCATTAGCTTTGTTAATTTATATTTTAGGTTTAAGATTTCTCTTTATTTTCGAACATTTTTATTGTTTGTGATTTTTTTATTAAATTTTAATAGGCTAGTTAGTTCAATTGTATTTTATAAGCCAAATTACATGTGATAGTTATCACATGTTCGAAAATAAAGAGAAATCTTAAACCTAAAATATAAATTAACAAAGCTAATGGCTTATAGCAAAAAAAATTAATATACATACTTATAGTAACAAACCAAACAAGTTTGTCATAAGTTAAAAACAAAATAAGCAAATTAAAACACATGTGTATAGTTGGTAAAGAATAAATAACAATGGCAACACTGTTGTAAGTTAGTGAGGTGTAATTTGGGCTTTCCATTACAAAAAAAAAAGTTTTCACAAATTGTAATACGATGAATCAAAAAAATTCACGTATTCTATTTACAGTGAAAAAGTTTGTATAAATAGCTGAAATATACATCAACTGACACCACAGAAGTGGACCAAACACAAGAACGCTGATGATGAAAGTGTAGCGGCTTTCGAAAACAGCATGTTGTTCCGTTCTGCTAGTGTTTGTCAGAATGATTTACACATGTGTCTTTGGTGTAATTTGTTCTTTGGTAACTATCACATGTAATTTGGCTTATAAAATACAATTGAACTAACTAGCCTATTAAAATTTAATAAAAAAATCACAAACAATAAAAATGTTCGAAAATAAAGAGAAATCTTAAACCTAAAATCTGGTTTTAGTTTTCATAATAATTCTCATTTATTTCTTAAAACCTTTTTCATATGTAGGTGTGCAAGATTTTAAATTTTGTAAAATATAATAAATGTTTTGCGATAAGCTGCAATAAGCACAAAAAAAATGTATAGAATTCTAAAAATTTCTTGATTCTTTGGGCATTTCTAATTAATTTCTAATATTCATTCAAACTTTCGTCCGTCATCAATAGAGCGAGTGGTAAAGAGTATCAGGAAAATCGGAAAGTTTTTTCTGATGTTTTCTTAGAAATTTTTCCGACATTGCTCAGACATGTCGAAAATAAGGAATTTCCCCGGAAAATTTTATCAGAATTCGTACAGATCTCTCTCGGAAATAACGTAAAAAGTTTTTTAATTTCCCCAAACAAAGAGGTTCACTTTCTTTTCAATCGCCCATATGATTTCGGTATGACTTCGTATACGAATTCGGTAACTTGTGAAATGTCAATGGGCAATATCAAATTTTTTATGACTGTGTATTTATGTAGGTTAAAATCATACTAATCATTTTTTGTGAGCTTAGAGACATCACTTCAAGTGTGTGTGTGTGTGTGTGTGTGTGTGTGTGTGTATGTGTGTGTGTGTGTGTGTTGGTGTGTATGTTAAACATTTTCTTCATTTGTAAGAATTTTTTAAGAAAGAAAACCCCATAAGGTATTCCAAAACGCGCTTTCTTCTTAGGAATTTAAACCACAAATATTTATTTGTTCAATATTTGGATGTATGAATGTAAAAACCAAATTCCATGAATTGAAAAACAAATTATATTCGTTACCTCTAAATGGTTATTTTTCTAAATAAAAAAAATAATTAATTTTTGCTACCACAGCGATTCTTAGAACAATTAAATTATTATTAAATGTGAATTATGTAAACATTTTTATTTTAGGAAATGAACACTGTCGTAAAGTTATGATTTTGTTTTTAGCACGAAGAGGAAAAAATAATTATTTGAAAAAGGCGGCTTTTTTCAGCACTTAATCATCATTTCGATGGATATTTTTTAATATCTCATTATTATTATTTTTATTATTATGTATATCATTTGCCACTCGGTCATGCCATCTTATGTAATTTGTTATGTAAAGGTATAGTCAGGCTAAACAAATATTTAACCACTCGAAAATGTTTATTCGCTAGATAAAGAATGTTGCCTTTCACATATTTGAATTGTGTAGTTGTTTATGTTGCGTACGCCCAATACGACAAATATTTGCCCAGTCTGACTGCGGCTGAGCTGTTGAAAACTTTTTAGATCTCTGCCCTCCCATAGACTAACAATATTTTATATAAAAAAGAGACATCAAATTGAATCTAACAAATTTCAATGCAGCTCATTTGAAACAAAGAGAAACTGCTCCACGTTTCTAAACTCACCATCGAAAATATCGCATAGGAAAAATAATTTATCCAGAAATAAGTCTTGAAAATTGCTAATTTCGTAAGATTTTTCATTTGCGATTTCTGGCGAATGCTCTATTGATTTTATATAATCAGTAATGAAATTCATAGATTTCTCTAAGTCCAAATACAAAATGGACTCCGAGGTTGGCTAATTTCCGCTACGTCTTCGACATTTTGTTCTATATTCATGAAAAATGTTGCCCGATATTTTTAATCTAGTGCAAATTGTTGCGATTGAAAATCGTCAAACGTGATAAGGCCTTATACAGTTTTTTCTATTGTGCATCAGGGCTGGGAAAAATTAAATATCTTTTATATTTCCTTTTTTAATTCTCTTATGCAAAAATGCTTATTGTCAGTTGCAACTGCTCAACAGCTAAACAAATTTTGATATATCGTCGTTGAATTTAAAGTTGACTTGTCCGGAAATGTTCTTAGAAGTGAATTAAAAAAAATCTGTACAACAACAATTTTCCCACATGCTTCAATCAGTTATTTGTCTTAGACGTTGGTTATTAAAGAACGAAAAATTTAATTTTAATGCTCTGGCAATAATAAAAGTAAAATTTTCATTACTCCTCTGCATTTTCTCGCGCCACATTCAAATTCGATTTAAACCTCTTAGAAATGTATAA
Source organism: Germaria angustata (assembly GCA_963681545.1). Classification (NCBI taxonomy): domain Eukaryota; kingdom Metazoa; phylum Arthropoda; class Insecta; order Diptera; family Tachinidae; genus Germaria; species Germaria angustata. The sequence continues at coordinate 45,706,149 of OY813001.1, forward strand.
AATAAAAGACAAAATGCAAAAATGTTTTCCAATTTTCCACACTTGAAACCAAAAATTGAAAATTCAAAATGCCATATCGTAAAAAAATAATTTTGAATTCTAATTTACTGCTACGAATTTGCACAAAATCTGGAAAGTAAAAGCTAAACGTTACAAGTTAATGTGGCAAATTAAAATTTTTTTTGTTCACATTTGCAAAATCACATAGTAAAAAATTCGTGGCATGATTCGGCTAAAGAGTACTGATAATTTGGCTGTACCAATGACATGCAGGCATATGCTCAGCTAATCCGGAACAAAGACTACACATTTTAATAATCATTTGAAATATTGCATAAAAAACTAATTAAAATGCAGATTTAAAAAATAAAAAAATAATAAATGTTTATACTATATACTTATATGTATATGTACGAGTATATATATTTCTACGAATTGACATCGTGATTGTGTGGGATTTTTTTATATTTTTTTTTTAATTTTTTAATTGACATAAATTAATTAAATTGATGTTTCATTTTAAACTAAATTTTTATTAAAATGTCTACAAATTGAAATATATCAGGAGGGTTAAAGGATGAAAATAAATAATGAAGGAAATTCTTGGTACTCGTATGATTAAGTAGTAACACAATGACATGTTTACATTTGAATCAATTAATTTAATTGCTTTTAAGCTACTACAACAACTACAAATAACTTAAGTTGCACACGAGCAACAGCAAACACTAGACACTTCAGAAGATTAGAAAAAAAAAAATGAGTCAATGTACAGTAAAACTCGGCCATGACGAATTTTCTGCTGCAATAAATTATTCCGAAAGTCCCAACATTTACAGTTAAACCTAAACCAGAGCGGCACTGAAGCATCACTTCTAACATCACATTTTCGCGAGCCATTGACTTGGACATGACATGAACATAACGTCGTCAACGGTATTAATATTTTCATGTTCTTGTATGTGGCGAATACCTGTTGATGTTCATGTTCAGATATGTATATTATTAATTTTTTTATATGTGTATGTCGTTTTCTATTCTAATTAAAACATGTAAGTATTTGTGAGTTTTCTTCTACATGGCGAACATTATGGTGGACAAGGTATTTCGAACATATAATCGGATAACCATGGCACTGCATGAAAGAAACATGAACATGAGCCGAATTCATAGACATACTATGTTATGTGCAATGCTCATATGAAGTCGATGCTAGTAAATAAGAACGACAACGCTATGCCAACCACGAAATTAAAATTAACTATAACTTATATTAAAATACATATTTTTCAATAAAAAACATTAAAAAATATTTGAATTTAAAAAAATCAATACATTAATAATTTGACAACTTTATTTGTTTTTTGTAGCCAACTTCACTTCTTAAGCGCTGTCCAAATAGATTTTTCCAATCGCTCGGCACTGATGCCGCGTTATTTCGGTTTGCTTCATAAAATTTTTTCGACATGATAATTTTTGACAGTTAAAAACGCCTTTCTTATTTAGGTTTGTTTATTAGTTGCGGTTTTCATGCAAAAAAATTTCCTTATGTCGAACTCGTTTATAATGAATTCCCGTTTGCATCCGAAGTTACAAAGATTTATATGTTGACATTTTTAGTGCCAGTTGAATTTTTTGCTCCACTGTTAAAGTAATTAAAATGAAAACTAAAAGCATTCACCCAAGTTGTTCGCTTGCTGCGAAGTTTTTATAAAACTATTTTTATTATCACACGGAGTTCGTTATAAACAAGCTCTACTGTACGTACATATTAAAGCAGATTGTGTTTGATAAAACAAAAATAAATGCATTGTTTTATTTGTACAATTTGTATTAATGTTTTTTTAATGCAACGTTTCATTGCAATCGACAAACAAAAAAATAAATTCACTTTAATCTGAACATCTTAATTTATATGCATAAATAGATGTAAATAAATAAAGTAGTTTTTCGATTTTATGACAGTTTTTTTTTTTGTTTGTTTTTCTTTAAAGTGAAATATGTTCGTAATATCCAGTTCAAGCTTAAAATTCTGCTTGGTTTTATTTCCTTCTAAGTATTTTGAAATTATATAAAAGATTATTATTTGCAGATCTACATGAGTTGATTGATCTGTTCTATTATAGAGCTGAATATTTGCACCGTAATGAGGTTTTCAGTTTCTAAATAAATATTTTTTTGGAATATTGAGAATAAAGATAGTGGGCATCTTCAACATGGATAATAAAGAATACTTAGGAAACAAAAACAGGGAAAATCTTTTAGCTTGATATGAACAAAATAAAGTTTTTGTGCACAAAAACGGTGGTAGTGGTATATCTTTGTCAATATTCACGTTCTTAACCTGGATATGGACAAGTGTCTTGATAATCCTTGATGAAATATTTATTATCGTATATTTAGAAACTACATCTGCTAAAAAAAAAATGAAAAACTTGACCGTTCTTAAAATAGGCATTGCAGGATATTCTATTTTTTGAAAAAATGTAGAAAAAAATTTTTTTTGACAATTTAAATGATGTAATAGTTGTGTTTATTTGCGCAGCAGCTGCACAACAGATGATTGTTGGGTTTAAGAATGTGCGACATTGTCGCACAGCAAAGGACCATGCATTTAGGAAGGCATCCACGTTTTCATGTAAATTTAAAGAAATAATTCTTTCAATACAAATAAGTTTATTTTAAAACCAGAACAGAATTGTACAAGCTTGTTGAAGTTATTTAGAGATTTTGTCATCTTCGATTCCTTTAGAATCTATCTTAAGAATCTATTTTATTTCTTGTGAGGACTTATAATATAAAAATTTAAGTATAAAGCAACGATTTAAAGTAATATTTTTAAACACTATTTAAATTTATTTACTATCTAATTCTCTTTCTTATTACATATTCTTTCCAGGCTGTTAAACAATTCATTGATCTCTGCAACAATATCGGCTCAACATGCACGCCTAGACGTAATATTTCACAGACAACTGCTGTCAAGTTCCTTTATGCACGTAAATTTGATGTACCACGTGCCGTGTCCTTATACGAACAACACGAACAAATACGCCTTAAAGAAGGTCTCTATAATATAGATCCAGATATAGAACCACTACGCTCAGAACTCCAAACAGGCAAATTTACCATATTGGTATGTTTTTATAATTTCTTGCAATTTCTTTTTGTTTATATAATTCTCTGGTTTTCCATTATATGTTATTTCTAGTCTGCTCGTGATTCCACTGGAGCTGCCATTGCTCTATTCACCGCCAATAAACACAGTCCCTTAAGTGTCACCCATACAACCACATTGCAAGGCATCGTCTATCAGTTAGATTGTGCTCTACAGGATACAGAAACACAAAAGGCTGGTCTAGTTTTTATATACGATATGAGCGGCTCTAAATATTCAAATTTCGATTATGATTTATCGCAGAAAATACTAACGTTATTAAAGGTAAGTGATTATTTTTATGTAAATCGGGTTTTGTGTGGACTTAGATTCTAGGAGAAAAACCACTCTTTTTGTGAAAAATTCGAAATCTTGCATCTTCTGTGATGATTTTGTTCTATTTGTTGAAAGTTTTTAATTAATTACATTTTTCGATAATATTTCTTACTATTTATAATGTTTGAATGATTTTGAAAATAAGTTGTTTGTTAAACTCTATATGAAACAACAAACAAATCTTTTTATAAACGCACTTTGTTATTTAACTTTTCCACCGATACGCTCTTGCATAGGTAGAAAGTCCTTACCAATGGGTATTGATATGAAACATTAAAATACGATTATAAAACATAAAGCTTAAGAAACATAATGTCATGACTGCCTTCTTAGACTAGTGGCTAGTGCAATAGACTTGTAGTCAGAGGGCCAGCCTGTTCGACTTCTGTCGTAGACCTTGGATGGTGTTCCTGCTTTCTGTATTCTTTTGTTTCCAATTTTCTATTCTCTATTTATCGCAGATATCAAGTGAGCAAAAGCTGCCTGTTCGACCTAATTTATAGCTTTATTGTAAAATGGCTTTTGTCCTAAATTTGTAATGCCACTTCTGAGGATTATAAAATGTTCAGGATGCGAATTAAAAAATAAAATTCTTTTGTATAGAAATATCGAACGATATTGAGCACTGCAATTTGCTCAGAGACTTAATTTTAATCATCGCAAATTATCGACTGAAAAAGTGCTGGAAAAGTGAAAATCTAGAATTATATCATTTAGGCTTTATTGGCGGCAAGACCACGATATAGATCGTTCAAGTTTTAAGTGAGTTAGATTAACTATTATACTTTCCCCTTAACGTTTTATAACTTAGGCCTAGTACGGAGTTCTACATCAAATTTCACGATCCCATAAGAAAGCTGTGTGTAGAAATACTTATAGAAATATAGATGGATAGATTTTTAGGAAAATTTATTTTCGCTGATACGCAGTTCAAAAAGGCAAGTACATGGTAAATTTTGATATTTATTTCCTATACCAGGGATGTCATAAAGATTAGTGGAGACTTTTTTCCGTCAGCTGAAACAAACTTTTATTGTAATTGATTTAAAGTTTTCTTATTTTCTTCTTAATTACCAATAAAAATTAATGAATACACATGTACTCGCATTAAGGATTATCTTTCTGTGTAGAAATATATGCAAAATTTCAACGTAAAATTCCAGAAGAACTTCATACTAGGCTGTTTTGTATGAAGCGTAGAGCAGCAGAGATTGTCGGGCGTATGCCACAAAAAAATTTAAAATGGGTTTACAAACAATTGTTAGGCAACAATGTTTAAAAAATTAGTTGTTTCATGAACATTTTAAAGCAAATACAGACCTTCTTTAAACCACATTAAGTTGATAATTTTCAAAATGTCCGATAAAATCATATATAACTAACGCCAACCTCTAATAATGACCCTTAAAGTGTTTGTTAATTAATGTGAACTTTAAAGCTAAAGTTAAAAAAAAATTATACGGCCGTATGTTCTCACTAGCAATAGCATTTTTAACTTAATTAAATAAACTTAAATTAATTAATTTTATTTTTTATATTGTATTTATCAAATTTTTTTTGAATTCATAAAAATTCTCCCCACAAGAGTTTAAGATGGATCCGCGTTTTCCCGCCATGAACATTTTTGTATCACTTTTATAATATTATATATATAATACATCACAATAGAATCGATCGCAATCTGATATACACAACAATTATAGTGGAGTAGCTAATCAGTCTGATCATGGATTTTGGAATGCACACTGTGTTCTAGAAACAATCCAAACGCAAGCTTTGCGTATGCAAAGTATTTGCATGGTGCGATTTCGATAACTTATTACTATTCTGATGTTACCTTTAATAGTTTGGATGGCATATGTCCACATATATATACATACATACATATACATATTATTTGGAGAAAATATCCCAAATAATAAATTTCAATATTAAGTGTTATCCAGCAGGACAAGATAACAATAAAAAAATAATTTTTAAATGTATTCTTTCCCAAAATAAAAGATAATTGCAGTTTTGCCTTTAAAATAAATAAAAAGAATTAAATCTTCTCACAAAAAAAAACCTACCTAAATACCCGTACATTGATCATGAATACATTTTTTAACAAAAAGAATTAGAAATGTTATACTAAAATATTACTATTCGTTTAAAACTAGTCTCCAAAAATTAGTTCATTCAAATACCATTATTAGATAGAAATCATAAAACGTTACCCAATTTAAAAGTAAAAACTCATTCACTTCAATTTTAAACAGAGTTCAATGAACAGTGATCGTAAGACGACTATGCACACCAGCCAATTAAGATTACGATACCAGTGAAAGGGGTATACTATTTAACAAAAAAGATAAATAAATTTAAAATAAAAAATATGTGTATTATGTATGTATGCATATTCATTAGAGCCCCGCTCATAGCAACACTCTATCAACGCAACTCTTCTATTACTGCAACTTGCATTGTTGACTTGGCCTCTAAAACTTAAAATATTTTAATAATCTTTTCGAAAACGCTATTGACTGCTTAATATTCTATTCAATAGAAAGAGCAGAATAATACGACCTTAAAGCGACTTAATGGTTCTTTATAGACTTTATGAAATTGCAGTACGAAAAAATACTTTATTTAGCAAATCAGGGTTGAAAATATCCGACTTTTGGAATTAATTTCTTAATACTAATTCTAGCGCTAAAAATGTACATTACAATTTGTATTTTGTATTTAATCTACGTGTCAATTACATTTTACTTATATTTTTATTGAATTAACTTAACGTTTGTATTCTACATAAAACTTCAATATAATTTGAAATAATTTCGGAAGTTGGACTGCTAGAGATCTAGAAGAAGAAAAGAGTATTCATTACATACAGTCCCTCAAGCAAGTTTGTGACTAGGTTTGGGCAACGAACTCGATTTTTACAACTGCTCAAATTTCTCTTAGTTACCTTAAGCGAGGTTGCACTGTACACACTCATGTATTATATACCTAAATAGTTGGCAAATTAGCTGACACTTACTTGTAGACAACCCGACTGACATTTACAGCTTTAGAGAGTGATCTAGGCTTAGTGTTATCATTAATGGCACTGCAAGTGTTACTTCGTGATACTAAATTGTTTAGAAATTCTGAAACAGTAATCAATCAAACACGCTTTTAACATAAAAATCAAAACTATAAAAATTCATATTCAAACTCGTGACTTGAGGAAATAATTACACGATTTCTTTGAATATACAATTACATAAAGCAAAAAGATTTAAAGGCGAAAAAGTTGATGTTTACATACACAAAGGTGTATGTATGAGATAATGAATTTACTCTTCGGAAATATGGTCATCAAAAAATGTAAAATAATTTATTATGCAGTGATATATTAAGCTAAATTGAGATAAATTTTTTTGTGAATCTTTCTTCTAACATTCTAAATGATGTTTCGACATAGTGACGATGTTTCAGTTCAATAAAGACAAGTTTTTGCATCGCTTCGTAACAATGGATGAGACATAGGACCACTGCTTCACATCTGTAAACAAAGGAACAATTAAGCAGTGAACTGAAATGGGAGAATCGGGTCCAAAAAATTCGAAGACAGTTCCATCTACAAGGCAATTGGCGAGAAAGAAAGCGTTGTTTCATCAAGTTCACACATCCACTATTGCGATTGCCAAAATCAATAAATTAAAGTTCAAATTAATTCGCCAGATTTAGCTTCCTCGGATTATTTTCTATTTCCAAACTAAAGGAAATGGCTCTGAGGTAAAAGATTTCCCAACAATATGGAGGTGGAGCCTCCGGTTGATGGCTTTTTCAGGGAGCTAGACAGTTCTTACTATAAACAGGGAATCGAACGTCGCTGTGAAAGGTGTATCAAGATAAAAGAAGATTAAGTTAAGAAATAAAAATTTGTTATTCTTGGGACCGCCTTCGTATATATGGTATATACAAACTATCTTGCTATGGTATATACAAACCCATTGTCTAAGGGAGCAATCGAACCTGCGACCTTCATACCACTAATGTAGTATACTAACCACTAGTCTGCATAAGTATATACTTACATAGATTAACTGAACTCGCCATTCTTGCTATTTGAAGCCATTCCATTTTCTTTGGGAGTCCGGTAGGTTTCATATCGAAAATACAGAAAGTACTTGGAGTGTTCAAAATCGGATATTCAAAAGAGCCATCCAAAAAGCCATCTATACATATAAGTACGTATAAAAGTGCTTGTAAATTTGTGTGAAAGCTGTAGTGCCTCATGCCCGCAATTCTATTCGTATTGCAAGTATTTATTTACGCCTAAACATACCAATATTTACATACATATGCATACGTATGTATGTATGTACGTGCTCAAAATGCATTTAAAACAACCGGTTCTACAACAAAAACATTTCTTTTGAATGCCGTGAAAGTAAAGTCGGAAAAGACGTACTCATATGGCGTTCGGAGAAATATTTACATAAGTATGTATGTAGAATGTATGTATGTATGTTGTATCTCAACGCATACTTACGACGACCGTTATTTCCGTGTTGAACTATAAACGTTGCTACGTGCAAAATTCAATTTAAAGAACGATTAGAAACAGAAATTATCAAAAACTTAATTTGATCAAAGAAATTTTAATAAATTAAACATTTCATTAATGCAATTAAAGGCAATATTATACAAAGTATTATGAATATTAATATATTAAAATCTTTTTGATTAACGTTAAAAAACTTAAAAATATTCTCTCATTACATTTATGTAAATAATTTATATAATACATATGTACATATGTACATATATGCTGTGTGAAGGATGCTTTGTAAAAGTTCATAACTTTAAATTAAAGTAACCAAAAAAAATGGCGTCCAGCAAGGCTTTACAGCAATTGCGGCCGTATTTCGTCCCGTGTTTCGCCAATATCTCGTCGAATGTTGTTTTGTAAATACTAAAACTTTTTTAGTTTATCGGCGTATAGGCTACTTGACATATCGCCAAAGAAGATAATCTTGTTGGCTAATTATCAGGGCCATCACGTGAAATTATTCGTTTCTTAAATGTTTCTATAATTAAAGTATTTGAATGAGTTTTACCTCTTTGTAAACGTTGCTCTGGCGTGGTTCTGTGAAAATATGATCTTAAAAGCAAAATACCGATATTCTGGAAAAGTTCTGAAACGAATAGATAGCTAGTTAATATGTTGGCAAGATGTAGAAAAAAACATATGATGCATCATATTTTTGGTTGGCCTGGTAATGAGGCATATGAAATATGCAGAGAAATAAAAAATTAGTGAAACAAAACAAAAAAATAACTAAGTAGAACAAAGCATTTTTTTATGTGAATATGAAATACATGACGTTTATGAAAGATTTCATGCCATTTATGTATTCTTTTGTTTTATGCTCTATAATTTCCTTGTGATGAATATGAATTGTGTAACATGTGAGTGCAGACAACAAATTATAATCTTTGTATTTAATCATCCTTAACTGCACTGTGGACAAAAGCAAAGTTTTCTCTTTTATATCTGAGCTTGTTGTCACATTGAACAACAAAATTGGTCTATACGGTCGATATTATGGGGACTGTTCTGTATTTCACATCAAATCAATTCGTTCATTGCAAATAAAAAATTACAACAACAACAACAACAACCGCAAAAATACAATAGTAATTCCATGTGATAGATTATTCTAGTTACAAACACGAAAAAATGTCAAGAACTTATTCTGAAACAAAGTACAGTGGAGTTCGCCTATAACATACATCGCATATAACGAGTTCTCGTCAATAATGAACTAAATTGTACGTGTTGTTATTATTTAAATGTCCTTAAGTTATGTGCAGTTTGAATTCCAGACAACAAATATACAATCAATGCGTGTGTCAAATGGTAAATTAAGGAAGTGACACACATCTTGTATTTATTCAGAGGTGGAGAACTTAATTTGCAAATAAATATACCGCCCACCTTTGACTATAATGTTCTGACTATTAATACGAGTTAATAGTGATTCCGTCTGTCCGTAAAGCCGATTTAAAAATTTATGACATCAAAGACAAGAAAAACTTTCGATGTTTACAAAGGGCAGAAATACGATTAAAACATCTTCCGTGGGAGTTCTTGTATAAATTTTATTGAAATTTCCAATGCTATAATTTATCTCCAGACCTTACGGATGCTAGCCAAACATTATGACTTAAATATGCAGTAAAAAGAAATTTGCTGAATTTGAGTATAAGTTGTAATTTGAAAAATTGTGTGAAATTTTTCAAATATTTAAAAAAAAATAAAATTTTCCGAAATAAATTTTTCCGATATAAATTTTTTATGTTCTAAAATATTCCAAGACTAGATAGAGCAATTCTACAACAAATACAAAATGACAAAAATGTTGTTCCTCGCCTCGAAATGTCAAGCAACTATTAGGTTGTTTGGACAGCAAATTCCTATTCATATTTGTTCAAACTTTTGGAATCAGAAAGTTGTTCGTTATACGCGACAATTCGTTATAATCGGTGTACGCTATAATCGAACTCCACGGTATATGTATTTGTAAAACAGAAACGAATTTTGACAGTCGTATACCAAGGTATATTTATATACTAGGTAGTAGCGCAACTATTTGTTGCTTTCTACCGCTGTTTTTCTTCCCGGAATGTCAAATATGTATAGGTTTGTTGGGGCACTAAATTCCTTTTAGTTCCAAAGACGATTTTCTTATTGTGAATATTCAAATTTTATAAATTTAACTAAGTTGTTGCTATTTGCCTATTTGCTTGAAAAGTTTGAAGTTCGCAGCGGAAAAAAAGTTAATTCCTTTGTTGGTACAAAAACGAAATTACATTTTCAGCAAACTAATATTATTTTGTTTATTTTATTTCACCTTTGTTTGCTGTTAGAAATAACAAATTGAGAAAATATTGTACATATATAGTATGTACATATTTGTAGATTTAAGAAAACATTGCATATGGATTCGTAAAACATAAAAAAAATTGACAGACAGATGAAATAAGAGAACTCATGTACCTTTGCTCGTACCTATTAAATACATGTATTTTGTTGTTGTTTTGAATACAAATTGGATTTTTTTTCTTCAATGTTAATGTTTGATGGAAATTTTCTTTCGCATTTTGTGGGATGTGAAAAAACTTTTTTTTAGAAAATGAGAATTTTTTTAAGATTAATATTTGTTAAAAATTGTCTACTGGCAAAATACATCTTAATGACTTTACGACAATTATTTCCAATTCAAATTGAGTAAATTTTCCTAAATTTTAGTTTATTATTTTAAGTGTATATTTCTGGCCATGTGTCATACAACTTGTTTGACCTATGTATACAACAGACATCAATCATGTAAAGCCAAAAAGGCTAACTGATTCCACTGGTGCCATAGAATATTGGCCAGCCCTGAATCAAATTAATTTTCTGCTCCCTACTGAAGTAATCAAATAAAACAATACCTATAGGAAAAAAATATTGGGTTTGTATCACTTATTCCATATACCAAGCAAATTAGAATACATACATCTGTCTTTTTATATCTATTGTAATCGTCTTAGCATCTGAGCCATTTACAATAGAATTCATAAGCAGGGAAGTCTGACAATTTGTAAGTCATTTTAAATATACATTTTTAGTCTTCTTCTCTCCAGCACCTGGCAACTTTCATTAGGGGTTTTCATTTTTCTTTTAGGTTGTCTTGTTAACAAGTCTTACGTCGTTTCCATTTAAAAAAAAAAAAAGACGTCTAAATAATATTGCCACGTCGGTTAACAAATTTCTTTGTGTTTCAAAAAGGTAAAGCCAACAACAACAATAACATACAAGACATACAGCTGTGTTTAAAATAATAGAAGTGCTGGCATGACACCAAGCAAGAGATAATAAAAAAGCTCCAGCTTTCATAATTCAATTCAGTGACTCTTCAATTATTTTTTTTTTATATAAATCATCTGGGAAATCGAAAAGTAGGTGTCGATAACTGAAAGTTTTTCACTTTCTATATATGTAGTGGGACGAGGAAGGAATATATCGTTATTTAGTGTCGATATTCTTTTATAAATTTTTTATAAAATAATTTTAATTATCAAAGTTTTATTTATACCAAAATGTTTTGACATACAAAAAACTGAACTGTACAGAAGGTCTGCACCCTATTTTTTTTTAAGTAGTTCGGCTCTCCTAGGAGTCAACGTCAACGTTACGTCTATAGAAGAAAGTTGTTTGCAGACTTTGACAATAGACTATAGACAATTATTTTAATCAATGCAAAAGATGTAGAATAGAATTCTTAAAGTTTTATTTTGATGAAATTCGATCATTTAAATATTATTCAATTTATTGAAGTAATTAAGAGTTCTAACAATAAGAGTATTTAAAGTCTAATTATTACGATTGCTGAACTCATAATTATGGCGAGGGCGTCAATGTACTAGAACAACTGATATTGGTGTTAATATAAAATAGTATCTAGAATTAATTATTAAATAATATCTTCCGATTCCCGACCCTGGAGAAATACTCTCTAGCTAGACTGTTTTCCAGGGATCTTGCACGTCCCAGAAATTTTACCACTATACTCATCATGAACGCACCATCGTATATAAGGTCTTAAACCTAAACACGCCAGCAAAAATATTCTCTCCAACCGCCCAAAGCTCTTTATTTGGGATGAAGTAATTCCAAACAAAGACGGAAATGCATAGGAGATAAGAGAGTGAATTATTTGTCGGTGTATTGAGAAGTGAACTTTATTGTCCATCTTACCCCTATGTTTCAGTATTCCCTTATTGGCACAATATATCCTGTTCGCCCTTTCCAAACCGTCATCATTATGACGGTAAAACTTAAAATTCTCATGGAAATTGACATCCTATCTGAAACTCCAGTAAGGTTCCCTCAAAACTCAAACATGGAACAAAACGATCCACAGTATAAAAATTTCAACATCAGATGCTTATATAAAAACTCTCAGAGAATAAATGAGAATTACTAGCTTATAATACCCAACAAGTAACAATTAAATCAAATTTATTGGGAAAGTAACTCAAGCAATTATGATTAATTTTATATAAAAATTAAGATTTGTGTTTTCTCATGGACACCACTATTTTTCCGAACACAACTGTACGAACTGGTGTTCGTCATTATAAAAAAAAAAAAAAATAAATAAAAAAAAAATTATTTTATTCTATTTTGAATACGTTTTTAATGCAAATCAATTGCTATTCGCTAAAAATCTCTTTGCTAAAAGGCGAATAATTGTGTTAATTGTATAATAAGTATAAATTATACAATGATACTTAAAAGAAAACAACAATAAATATCAGAAAATTGCAAACTAACAATCAAGTCACATTTATTCAAATTTTTCATTCATTGCAAAAGTATTTATATTATTTTATTAAATAAATAAACAGACATAAAGGAATAAGCAGACTAGTATAAAAGTTTTAAACTATTTTTCACTGGGATGAAGGAGATGACCAAAAGCAAATTAAAGCGCAGACTCGTCTAGAAAAAATTAAACAATTGTTGTTGAAAATCATTTCAAATTCCATGATGTTTCACAATTGAAATTTTAAACATTTCGGTGTTCTTTTTTATTGCTTAATTTCAAAAATTAACTTCACACAAAAATCGTGTTTAGAATAAATCAGGAAATCTTAAACATGTTGATATGCAACAAGCTCTAAAGGTTAATTAATAATTTAAAAAATTCAGTAATACTATAGATGCACTAGCAAATTGCGTTTTTCCCACTGTAATAAAAACATATTTACAGCGACAAAAATTTAATTTTGGAAAATAAAAATTATTAAACAAAATTAACATTATCATCCTACAGTTTCTTATCTAATACTAACAAAAAGTTAGTCATTAAGAAACGCTCTAAGGTGGACGATATATGGTAGTAAAGAAAAATTTGACTGATGAAGGACACAAAATTTCTCGTATTCTTCTTCCAGCGAATGTTAGTTTCAATGCACGTAATAATGAAATTTTAAATAAAAATTTGTCCAAGTGCTAGACTCGGGTGCTAATGAGGTATGCTGTGGCATCGAAAACATGCACGTGTTCCCCCAATTGTGGTAGTCAAATTAACATTTCCTGTCTTTTCTAATCATTGATCACATTAAAAATTAATAAAAACATCATTCCCTAATGGAGTTTGATGAGATTTGAACTCGAGCCCATAAAGAAAAATTATGAAAATCTTGAAAAGAAGTTTTTCTATTGGTGCCAGTAAGTGATCACCGAAATTGAAAGATATCGTCCGAACTTTAAAAGTTGATAGTGGCCATACCGTTGAAGCTAGACCTGTTGAATTGACTATTATTTATTAAATCTGTTTTGCTAAATTACCATAGACGGATATAATGTCTAACAACACTAGGGCAACGTTTTGCGTGCTTCGACCTTTTGACGGTCGCTATAATCCTTCTCCATTTCTGGATGAACACGTCAACAAACAAAATTATTCAATTTGATACAATACGAATCCACTTGAGATCCAAGAGCATCCAATGTCACGTTTGGCGTGGATTTTGCACTGGCGGCGTCATAGGTCCATATTTCTTTGAGAACGACGTTGACCAGGCCATCAACGACAACGGCGGGCGGCGCCAATTTTTTTGCTATTGCGATTTACAAAACGAAATGCTACCTCTTTCTTTGAGAACACAAGACTTTCTCTTTCGGGGATTTTTAAAATCTTGCGTTTGCCACAACAAACCACAAAATCTTGCAAGTCGACGAAAAACTCGCCAGATGACTTGCGAGCAATAATTCAAAATGCCGTCCTACGGGCGCAATTATTTGAGCGATATATTTTTTTCCAATCTAGTTTACACTTTCAAATAAACTTTTATTGAAAACAGAGCTCTTTTTTCTATTTATAACAAAATGGCAGCCATTTTAAATTATGATATTACTTTTGCGTCACCTTGTGTAAAAGTTATCTACTCATATCTACAAATATGAATTTAATCCTCAAAAACACTTTTAAATAAATAAATTTTTATTTAATTTAGGAATAAATTACTTTTATAAAATATATCGTGCGCTTACAGCGTAAAAAACTTAAGTGACATAATCTTTGGTATTCAGTTTTTATCGCAATCGATAATTTACGATCACTAAAATTAAATCTTAGTTCGTTAGAAATTTAGAGCAATATGAATTTTGCAAGTTTAGTGCAAAGGCAATTAATAAAAACACTACTACTCCTCTAAAATTTTGTGTTCGTCCCTTAATCCTTTTCTCTGTTAAGGCACGATATGTATGTACATAAATGCTTATACATTTCGGTGTTCTGTTGAACATACATACAACTAAGGGGCCTATTGATGAGCCACAGAGGCATCAGCAAAATTTCAGACACATTAATTACCTTAAAAACCACAACAATTAACAAATTTTAAAATTGCAAGAACATGCCAAATAATTTTCAAAAAGAATTAATAGGTTTTTATTTAATTTTTTATTATCAATTGGAATCGAAAAATTTTAGTCCTTGAACTCGAGCTAGATTATTTAAATTTCCAATTCTATCAATATCATATATGTACATATGTACATATGTACTTACATAGTTCGAAAGATGATATAAATAATTCAGAAATCTAAATTTTATCAAAAATTTTGAATTCCAAAATCCAGTATTAAAAATTCTTTAATAGTATTAAAGTTTTACAACAAGAAAAATCGCCAAAAAATCTACAATTAAAACCAATTAAAAAATATATAAGTACATACAGTTTGTAAAAAATATCTTTGCACAGAAAAAAACATGTAAAATATTATCTTCGTTCAAGAATTTCAACAAAAAAACACTTTATTTTTTGCGCACATACCATTACGATACTTGGTCCCAGTACATACACATTACTACAACAACAACAACAAAAACAGTAGTTTACTCAGTATATAAAGTGTAAAAAAATCTTTGTACATATATTGAGTGAAGACAATCAAAAAAGGACAAACATTTTGTGCATTTGGGTTTTCTCATAAATGGAATGGAATGTGAAAGAGGTAAATAAAGATTTAGTTATAAAGTGATCGATCTTAATGCAACAAGTAACCTCATAATTGAATATAAAAAATGCCACGAAAACGAGTTTCAAAAGATATTAACAATTGGTCTATTTCAATCACTACAAAGGCAAATCTGCCAAGGAAATCGCTGTATGTTTTTCTTGAAAATCAGAAATGTATATATCATTTCCCGTGTTGAAAAAGAAGGATGACTCGAATTAAGAGGATCCACAGGCAGGCAGAAAAAAAGGTGACAGCGTCTTGAACGAAAAATAATTAGAACTCTTTATGATAACCCCTAATTCAGTACAAGAAGATTAGCTCTTCAAGTGGAAAAAGACTTTGTGTTACGAGTTTCTCATGCAACAATCAGAGATGTTCTTCAAAAGCACAAATATTCGTCAAGAGTGGCGGTGAAAAACCCTTGCTCTCAGCTCAGAATATTGAAAAGAGGTTAACATTTGCCACCGAACACGTTTCACTTCCTCCAGAGTGCTGGGACGATATTATTTTCTCAGATGAAACAAAAATTATGCTTTTCTATCATGACGGACCGCATAGAGTTTGGTGTAAGACCCTAAAATCACTGGAAAATAAAAATCTTATTCCTACAGTAAAGTTGGGAAAATTTTTCGTTTTATAATCCCGGCTAATCCCAATAAATTAAAATACAAATACTACCAAGATAATGATTCCAAGCATAAATCTTATTTAGGTAGGTCATGGCTTTTGTACAACTGGACCAAAGTTATTGATACTCCTGCCCAAAGTCCGGATATAAACCCTATCGAAAATTTGTGCATTCATCTAAAGAAAAAGGTAGGGAAAAGGTCGCCAATGAACAAAACCGAATTGATACGGTTTATTAAGGAAGAGTGGGAAAAAATACCGTTAGAATATAATATTCCGCAGCTAATTCAATCGATTCAAAGACGTCTGCAAGCGGTAATTGATGCTCGAAGTGGACACACAAAACATTTTTGTACAGTAGAGAAACTGAACTATTTTTATTTCTTCATATCTAATAGAACTTTTCATTGTTATAAAAGTTTTTTATATATTATATTAGCAAAACATATGTACATACATACATGCTATTCGAAAAAACAACAAAAATTTGTTTATTTTTATTAGAAATCAATGCAACTTTTGAAGTTTTTTTATTTTTCTCTATGTGCAAAGATATTTTTTACAAACTGTATAAGATCACAACAGATTTCTTTATTTCACCATAAAATCGTAGAAAATAAACATTCACTGCAAAAATTTTTTTTAAATATTAAGTTCAACAAAATCAAAATCACTACCGAAAGATAAAAATGAATATATGGACCGTTATATGTACATATGTATGTATTCATGAGTTTTTACGAAAACGGTCCAGTAACGGTATTAAGAAATTTGTAAATGGAACCATACTTTATATGTATGTACATACATATGTAAGTATGTAAAGTATACACTTAACGCCATAATAGGCGAACGGAGAGAAAGGGAAAGCAACTTAATCATTTTAGTTTTCCATAAGTCTACGTTCAGACGAATCATGTCTTATTGACATGATTCTTACTTTTTCTTCTTTGAACTTTCTTTGGCGTTCACACAAGTCATGTCTTGTTGACGAGTTGTACATAAAAAATGTTGTTTGAGCATTTTTGACATTACGAATGAGAAAGCAAAACGTACTGACAGTACATAAACTTGCGTACTCGTTTCTTTTCCCCTCGTCGATCTCGCCTATAAAATAGCAATCATGTCAATAAGACATGATTCGTCTGAACGTAGACTAAGATTATTTCTTAATATTTATGTACATACTTATGTAGGTACGAGTATTTACATATGTACATACATATGTAGGCCTTGGAGTTACATTTTTTTAGGTGACAGTAGAAAGAATTATGTATGTCAGCCGACTAATTTGTGTACAGTTGAATATGGATTTATTGAAAAGCGTAGTTCGCAAAGATTTTTAATACATATTAATTCTTAAATTCGTAAGAAATGCGTAAGAATGTTCTTTGCTCACCATTTTTTATAATGCGGCTTATGTTTTTTTCTTTTTTGTTTTGCTACGAGAATGAGCGTTATTTCTCATTATTATAATTTGTAAAGTTAACGTTCATTTTTTACCGTCTGCAATAGGAGTAAAAACGATGTACATACATATGTATGTATATAAGTTTGTCATTCCGTTTGCAAATGGAAATATGTAAGTACTTTATGGTGGATGAATTGAAGACATCTTATATTTTCTTAAATTTCTATTTGCAATCAACAAAAAATCGGGAGTTAAGTATATGTCTAGTTTCTTCTCTAATCGCCCAGTGATCAGTTATCACGTCAACTATTTTAATAAATATTTTTTTATATAGTGACTTAATTTAATGATCAAGTAGCCCAATATATATTAATTTGCTAAGATATACTTAGATGTACAGTACTCGCAACACCGGACTAATGCTAAAAAAAAGTTTGAAGTAAAATGTCAAGATTTTCGATGGAATTCGTAAAGAAATCGTCATAACAAAAATCAACTGTTTTTTATCTGACAATAACATTTTATAGAAATTAAAACAATTTTATGTAAAAGATCTTTTAAAAGCATTTTATTTTGATATCAGTTTGGCTTCTCGTGAACCATTTACATATGTACATACATGTGTAAAATGATTGCCACTTCACATACACAAAAATGTGCTTTTAAGCGACATGCAAGCTTACGAATCCCTAGATGAGGAGAAAGCTGGTACAAGTGCTCTAAAAACTCGTCAAATCTATGTAAAATAGTTACTTCTGGAACCCCTCACCGGACACCTACATATATTCACTACCTTACACACTTCATAATCTGGAAACAAATTGCGGCATTCGATATTCATCGAAATTTCAACACATTTCAAGAATAATGTGTTTGCAAATTCAATTGATATTGAAGGCCGTAATTTGGCTCCTGGACGCATTCCACTCGGAACAAAACAATTTCATTTTGATTAGGGGCTAGTGAGTGAAGACAAATTTTATATTCGTTCTTAAACGGCGTTAATATGATTGGCTTAAATCAAGATTTTGTATTAACTACAATACAGAATTGAAACAAAATTAGTCACGTGAATGTTGTGCTTGTTCTATTTGTTAATATCTTGTAAGAATTTTCTCGCAGATTATTACTTTCATCCTTATCGTAAGTAAAAGTTGAACATGTGTTTCACGAGAATTACTTTTACGTTAAAAATTAAATTCGAATAAAGTCAACGAAATAGTAGACAAACTATTAGTTTTTTTCTCGAAAAAAAAAGACGCTTCAATATTTTGTGTATAACTACAAAGGCTGTTTTATTAAGAATGAATAGAAGTTAAAAAATACAAAAGAGAATTCATAAAAATGCAAAGTCAATAAATAGTGATGCCAACATGTGAGTTGCATTATAGCGTTTTCCAGTGCGTCAATTACAACACTCCTCCTCAACTCACGTGTTCACAACACAAAATAAACAATAAGTAAAAATACATCTATACAGTTAAATTTAAATTTCTCATTAATTTTAAATGTACTGTTTTCGAAAGATTCTTTGTAAAAATATCTGCAACCATATCGCCAGTGTTACAATACTCTAGTTGTATCTTGCCATTTTTGTATACATCTCTAATGTGGTGATAACGAATATCAATATGTTTGCTCCTGCTATGGTAAACTGGATTTTTAACAAGATGTATTGCGCTTAAATTATCACAGTGTATAGTAATTGGATCATCATCAAAAAGTTGAATTTCACTGAGTAATTTCTTCAGGAAAATTGCCTCTTTTGCAGCGGATGATAAGGCCATATACTCAGCTTCTGTGCTGCTAAGTGCTACGGTTGATTGTTTTTTGCACTGCCATGAAACCGCTCCACCAGCAAGGTTAAACGTGTAACCCGTAAAGGACTTACGATCGGTGGTATCACCACCCCAATCAGCATCCACATATCCTTGAAAAGGTAGACCGGTTTTACAGTATTCCAACTGCATATTAATTGTATGGCCTAAATATTTAAGCACGCGTTTCGCCGCAACCATATGTTCGCGATGTGGATCGGTGTTCATTTGTGATAATTTACATACAGAGTGTAATATATCAGGGCGAGTTAGCAATGCAATATACATCAATGAGCCAATAAGTGATTGGTATTGTACAGGATCAACTCGTTCACAATTGCTATTATCGCACTTAATTTGATATTTAGGCTCTAACGGCGTTGCCACTGGTCGACAATTTTCCATTTTGTATTGTTGCAAAATTTGCCTTATCTGAGAACGTTGGCTTATTCGTATTGCTCCCTTGGAATCATCCCTTTCGACTTCCATGCTGATAAAGTAGCTCACTTCACCCTTATCTACAACATCAATAACCCGAGATATTTTACATTTAATGTGGTTAAGCTCATCTATATTAGTGCTAGCGATTAATAAATCGTCGACATATAGTGCTATCAAACTAAAGTTGCCATTTTCTCTCATTATATATAGGCATGGCTCACTTTCACATTGAGAAAAACCAATGTCCTTCAGGATTAAATTTATCTTTTGATTCCACTGCCGCCCAGATTGTTTAAGGCCATAAATTGCTTTCTTCAATTTCAAAACACAATGGGGGGAATTCTGGTCGACAAATTTTTTCGGCTGCGCCATAAAGACATCATCATTAAGTTCGCTATTTAAATAAGCAGTTGAAACATCCATTTGATGTAAATGCAGTTGAAATTCGGCAGCGAGAGCAAAAACCATGCGAATAGTCTCATATCGTACCACAGGTGAAAAGGTTTCAGTGTAATTTACACCATATGTTTGCGAACAGCCTTTTGCTACTAGTCGGGCTTTAAACCTCTCAATATTACCACTTTTGTCTGTTTTTAGCGAGAATACCCATTTTGACCCAACAGTTTTTTGTCCCGGTGGCAGCTCCGTTAGTTCCCAAGTATTATTCATTAAGAGTGCTTGGTACTCACTTTGCATCGCCTGCCACCAGTTATCTGCATACTCGCTACTTAACGCCTCGTCAACAGTTTCAGGAATTTTAATATTACCAGCGCGGGTAAAATTCACCACATTATACTGCTTACATGGTCTGCCTCGAACACCTGTTAGTACTTTCCTTGGTCTACCGGGTCCAATCTTCTTTATGGGTTCGTCCTTTACTTTTTCATTTTCTGAATCGGCGCATATACTTTCAATGTCTTCGGTTTCTTTTTTCAGCTCCAAGCAGTTTGCATTCTCATCCTCGAGGATGACTTCGATGTTCTCATTTTTTGGAAGTGCTTCTACAAAGTAGACATCGCGGCTCACAATAATTTTACGTGTGGCCTTATCCATCAAGCGAAATGCCTTTGATTCATCAGAATATCCGACCATCAGATATTCTTTTCCTTTTGGTCTGAATTTTCCATAATGTTTCTTATTTAATGCGATAGCTATAGATCCAAATGTTTTTAAATGCGATACATTAGGCTTTCGTTTAAACCAAACTTCATATGGTGTTTTTTCACACAGTGCCCTTGTTGGTGCTCTATTCCTCAAATACGTTGCCGTATTTATGGCTTCCGCCCACAATGCCTCGTCTACGCCAGCTGCAACAATCATGCTTCTAGCCATCTCCACTAACGTTCTATTAAAACGTTCGGCTACTCCATTTTGTTGAGGAGTATGTGGCACAGTTAATTGCCTTTTAATACCTCTCTGCTTCAAAAAGTCATCAAATGTACGATTCACAAATTCAGTGCCGTTGTCACTACGCAAAATTTTAATTTTCCTATCTGTTTGGCGCTCTGCCATAGCCTTAAATTCTCGAAACTTATCAAAAACCTCGCTTTTTGTTTTGATAAAGTATACAAATGCGTATCGTGACTTATCATCAATGAATGTTAAGAAATATAAGCTGCCGCCGTTTGATGCTTTATTTATCGGCCCACATACATCAGTGTGCACTATTTCAAGTACATTTTTAGCTCGATTTTCAGAATGTGAAAAAGGTTTGACTGTACACTTGCTTTTCATGCAAACTTGGCAATCGATGGCATTAGGAAACTTGACGTTAAGACCCAGGACCATGTTTTTTTTGACAAGGTCGTTTAAGCTAGCGCAGTTCATATGCCCATAGCGATTATGCCATGTGATAGCTCGTTCATAACATGTAAAAAAAATATGGTTAAAAGTTGCATTAAAAAGAAAAAGGTCTCCGACCTTATTTGCTTTAAGAATAATCTCACCACTGCAGCTAATAATTCTTGCTGATTTAGATGTAAATTCCACGGTGTAATTATTTGCCACTGCTTTTCCAACGGAGATAAAATTACACCGTAACTGTGGTACAAAAAGAACGTCTTTTAGCTCGATATCAGTAGTATCCGTTTTTATGCAAACTTTTCCAATGCCCTCGGCTTTAACACTTTTGTCGTCTGCCATACAAATATTTTCGTTGTGTGCTCTAAATGATAAAAACATTTCTCTGTCGCTACACAAATGTGACGAAGCGCCGCTGTCAACGCACCACGTATTTTGCTGAAAAACATTTGAATCCAAAACCGAGAGAGCAGAGAACGATGCTTGTGTTTGCTCTTTCTTCTTCTGTTTTTCTTTACACTGGGCTGCGTAATGCCCTTTTTTACCGCAATTGTAGCAACTAAAACTAGAAGGTTTGCGTGTAACTGTTTTATTGCTCTTGTTTTCATTGTTGTTGCGCCTTTTGACAAAATTTTGGTTTTTACTGTTATTCGTTTGTATCATAAACGCTTCCACGTTACTGTCAGCATTATCGCTAATATTTGTTTTACGACGCTCACCCTCTTCAGTTAGTTTGACCTTCAGCATACTTAGCTTAGGGAGATCATCACGCGTTTCCAGAGCAATTACGAAATTTTCGTAGCTCTTAGGCAGACTTGCCAATAGCATTATTACAAATAGCTCCTCCTGAAGTGTAATCCCAATTTCTGCCAGTTTTTCAACTATTGATGTGAACTTACAAATGTACTGCTGTACACCTTCGTTGTCGTCCATCTTCAAAGACAATAGCTGCTTGAACAGCTCAACTTTACGCATAGGCCCCTTTGGCTGATGAATCTCTTTCAATGTAGCCCATGCTTCTTTTGAGGTTTTGTTGTTTCTTATATGCGCTATTTGCAAAGGAGTTGAGCACAAAATAATTGTTGCCATAGCCTTTTCATCTTTTCTTTTCCAACGTGATGCTTCCAATCGTTTGGCTTCGTCGCTTGCCTCGGGCTTCACCTCATCACCTGACACAACGTCCCAAAGGTCTTGATGCACAAGAACACTTCTCATCTGGAGGCTCCACGAGTCATAATTTGTCTCGTTTAATTTTTCAATATTATAAATAGAAGAACTCATCTTTTATTTAGTTTACCTTGCTTGCTCAGCCACACAGGCTAATTTAAATTAAACCAATTATCTTTTTACTTTAAACAACGCGTTTGGTTTGGGTGTCTGGGCCCATAACCTATTAGTTTTTTTCTCGAAAAAAAAAGACGCTTCAATATTTTGTGTATAACTACAAAGGCTGTTTTATTAAGAATGAATAGAAGTTAAAAAATACAAAAGAGAATTCATAAAAATGCAAAGTCAATAAATAGTGATGCCAACATGTGAGTTGCATTATAGCGTTTTCCAGTGCGTCAATTACAACACAAACACAACTGGAATATTAAATTGCCGGACGAAATTTTGGTAAAAGGAAACGGATGTCACGTGCAACTTTATTTACGATAAGGGTAAGTCATATACTAAAATGTAATCCAATAATAATAAAATAAATCGGCTGTCTTCAGCATTTATAAATTAAAAAGACTGTAAAGCATCCATTCAACGGAAATCTTTATTCGAATTGGTCTTTAGAATCAAATAGCCACAAAGAAGTTTTCATTTCATTTGAAGTAATCATGTGTGTATGTACATTGTATGTTATTTCTTCTCACAAACTTTGGATTCATCATTCCAATTTTAAACTTTTTCGTTCTATTTTGGGACGATGTATGTACTTTCAGATTGGCCACATTCCACACAAATCTATCCCTCAATCTTTTGAATTATAATCCGATTTGAAAAATGATTTCTATGCTTAAAATGATGTATTTAAAATTTGATTTCAGATTTTAATTTTGTGTTCTAAGATATGAATTATGATACCAAAGTGAAATTAAGACGTACACAAATCCGCTCACACGTCTGAACTTCTGTTATAGGTAACTTTGAAAAATTCTCTTCAAGAAATAATTATTAACAAATTTACTCGAAAAACAAAAATATTGGTGGCGATTAGCGGTGAATTAGAATTGCTGAAAATTGCGGGCCCCAAAAATTTTTGGAGGGCATAAAAAATTCGGCACAACTCAGTGTTTCGTTCTTAGTTGTTTGTTTTTGTTTTCAATACCTCCATTTCACTGAGAGTTTTACTCGGTTCGTTTGCCTCTCGTTTGTTCTCTCGTTTATTTAACTTTTATTCTTGTACATAATTGTTTAATTTGTATATTTAGCTAATTTCGTTTCAGTTTTCTAGTTCTAGTCGTACGTTAAACTAGTGTCCATTATTATTGGAATTTTGCGTTAAAATATATTTCTTAAAAAAAAGAAGAGATAAATAAACTTTTATAACTCTACATATTCCAAACGGTCGATTTTATAAATGAATTTAAATAAAACTTTGTGCATGTGATTTATAGAAAAATATAGTATGTAATTGCAAAAGACAATTATTACAAAAAAGGGAAAAATTTCCAGTGTTAAAAAAATTCAACTAGTTGACATTGGAAACTAAAATTTATTGTATTGAATTTTCTGGTTTTTAATAAAAAAAAAATAAATACAATTTGTTGTTCCCTTCCCGATTTGTTTACATACATATATAAAAAGATTTGATTGTGCTTTCGTTTTTGTTGACCTTAAACTAATTTTGTTGCTATTTTTCGGATTTGAAATTTTCAAACAAATCATATTGAAAGTGCTAAAAAATACATGCATAAAAATACATATTATTGTTAATGTCCAAATTTCGTCATGAAATCCTAAATTTCTTGCGTACTTTCAACGATATTTTGGAAGAAAAAAAAATAAAAAGTATATAAATTTAAGTACATACTTAGTTTGCTTGCAAAAAAAGAAAGAATTTAAAAAGTTTATATATAAATCTAAAGAAAAATTTTTTTCAAATATTCATGTGTGTGTGTGTGTATGTGCATTCCTACTTATTTGTGCAAACAAATAAATCATCGTTTAACTGGTGTATCATCTCCTAGCTGCACTGATTTACATCATCGTGCCAACAACAAATTTATGTAAGTGGAGACTTATGAAAATGGACAAAAAGCCATTTTTGTTTATAGCAGAACTCGAAATCTACATACAAAAATACATACATACATATTTATATAATGGATATGCCGTTTATAATTGGCATACATATGTACATACCTATACAGTAGAATCTCCGAAATTAGAACCACTTTGTTCTTCGGGTGGTTCTAATAACTGAAATGCTTTAATTTCTGAAAAAATTTAATTATATTTTTCATATTAAATAGTAAGAACTTAAATTTTTTTCACACTTAGCGTTTTTAACATACTTATGTACATACAATTCAATTAAAATCTTCAACCGATTCCCATGATCGACTTCGTTAAGCCATTTTATAATTTTAACACTAGTATACAGTGATAATGTCCTTTTTGTGTATTTATTTTCACGCATCTGTATCAACAAGTTTCAGTTTAGATCTTTTGTTCCCAATGTTCAAATATGTACATTCTTATCAAATATGGCATGTTCTAATAAAAAAGTACTTTTAATTCACGGTAATTTACGCAAAAAAACCATAGGTTCTAATTTAAGAGTTATGAACTTATGTACATTGAACTCGTAGGAGTTCTAATACTCTTTTGTATGAGTTCTAATGTACACCGATGCAAAATAATTTTGGGATAAAAAATTTTAAGGGGGCACCACAATGTGATCATAATCAGTAAAATGAAAAACGCAACAAATCTTTATGAGAATGATAATTCATTTCAAATAATTCTTATATATTATCTAGATATATGCAAATGAAAGAAAGACTTCAGGCACTCTTATATCAATAAATGCTAAAATTACTCAATTACACCAAAACCTTATAATTTTTACTAAAATTTCGTTAAAAATAGTGCATTTCGATATGCGTAATGGACTAATAATTGCCTTGGCACGACCGTAAAATATTATTACTTTCCATAGTGGATAAATCTTCGTCAAATGATTTTCTTTTTAAATATGAACGAATGTTTTCCTAAATGAACATTGCTTTGCAGTAATACATACATACATTGTTAGTTGTTCATAAGTTAATCCTCAAAACTTTGACATTTATTCTGTTCGCAAATGCATCAATACGCAAAGATGATCAAATTGCGCATCTATTTAAACTTTGATGCCTGGTGTATACAAAGTAAAGTAATATTTTAATACGTTATTATATATCATTTGGTATTGATGCATTTTAAACATACATATCCTCTGAAAGCGTTACACTTCATTAATTTTAAAATGTACTTTAAATAAGTTGTTTCCATATATTACCGAATCTCTATCGGTTCGCATTATTCCAATTTGCGATATATTTCATACATTTGAAGATTAACGCAGGATACACACATGATTGACAGTAAAAAAGATCATCAGTTTTGAATGATACTTTTAACTGGCCAAACTAGCATTCATGCTAGATCCTAAAACCGTCATTCGATAGAGAAATTTGACAAGTACATAAACATGGAAAATCAGAAAGCTAGCTGCGCTTTAATGTTAATTGCATTAATTGAAAATAGACAAAATTAAAAAAAGGAATAAATGAATAAAAAGATCGTTGGCTACTACATAATAATATCTCAAAAGAAATAAATGATTGTGAAATAAATCTTTCCATGTTCAAACTGCAAATAAAACTATTGACCAATGCTTTTTCGTACAAACTTTCAGTCAAAAACCAATATTGCCGCTCGTTGACTGTCACTCAACCGAAAAAAATTTTTTTTTGTGGTTGACTGTTGACTGACGAAATTAGTGGCCACACCACGAAGCAAGCGAAATTTATAGCAAAACTGTCAATGATGTTCTATGGTGTGTACCTCGCTAAAGATTGTATTTTCTTGAGTCATCGATTTTAAGAAGACAATAAAACAATGGGCGGCAGAGCATCGAAACGGAACAACCATAATTTTTGGTTTAACAAAGTTTACGTTTCGTTCATTTTTTCGTATATGTATGTACATATGTGTCTATTCGTTGTCTATTCTGATTTTTGTATGTATGTACATACATATTTGTCAGTTGTTACTGGAGGTGTCCACTATCATTGCATATGAGTAAGAATTACAAAATATATGTATTTCCTGTCAGATTAAATATTTAGATAAATTTTAAATTTTGAAATCTGCCACCCTTAAAGGTGCTTCAGTAGTCCACCAGTATGAAAGTTGTGGGTACTGTTCCCACCTAGGACTCTTCTCCTCTTCACTAATAAACGATTTTTTTTAACAAAAGTTATAAAATATGACTCAATGTATTACATTTAAATAAATATGTATGTATATAATATCCAAATATAGGTACATTCATAGACTACGTGTATGTATTTGGTTATATTTTGAGAATTATTTATAGATTTATTTTAATGCAAACAAAACAATCATAATATTGTATACTTGAAGCTATAAATTACTCATGTTGTTGGGTTGATGGATTACAAAAATAACAAAACAATATTCCTTTACATTTTTGCGAAGTGACATACATACATACAACAACAGCAAACAACCCCTATATATGGAAACGAATCAGAATGAAACAAAAGCAAAAACAAAAACAAAAACAATAAAACATACCCATCAATATAAATGTAAAACAAGTATTAAGAAAAGTGTTGCCGCTGCTTTTCGGTTACCGTTTGTCTGGTGTATTAAGGAAATTTTTCATTTGAAATGCCAATGCACGAATCCAACATAAACTATTGGAAGAATAAATTGGCTACCATTTCCATCCACCGAGCGTATCATCCTGTGCAAATGTAAAATTTAGGTACTCATGAAAAATTGTTTTGTGTTATAAATAAAAGGAATTTTTATTAAAAAAATCTATATACAGTGAAGTTCGTTTATAACATACATCGGATACAGTGCAGTTTCATACAAATTATTACTATTATAACGAACTTTGGTTGTAGCGAACTTTCGCTTATAACAAACGTTTGTTTTTTTTACTACGTATTTGTAATACAAAAAAAATTCAGAAAAGGAAAATTTACCTTTTTTTTGTATAGAATATCCCTCTATTCGCTCTTTCGATTATGCAAGTTTTATGAACGACTCTTAATGTTTTTTTACATATATGACTTGATGGCTTTTTATTATCTCGTTGTTGTTACAATTTATCGCCTAAAAACTAAGAAACCTAAAAAGTTTTATCCTAGCAAGAGTTGACAACATTGAACAAAAATGTGCGCAAGCAGTATCCCAGAAAACACGCTCATTTGATTACACATACATATGTATGTACATATGTATGTGTATAGTTAATGAAAAAGGAAACGGAAATGAAACAATGGAAGTTGTTGCGCTTGGCGAATTCAGTTGCAATAATTAAACAAAGATAGAAATTGCGTCCAGTACATTCTTTAATATGACACAAAATGTCGGAGTGTTTCCACTGTCTTCATAGGTGGGAACCAGTAGCCCCTAGGACGTGTCCTAGACTGGTTATTGGTGAGGCCCCTTCGGGGATCACGTGGTGGCTGTGGTTAAAACCCAAAGATACGCGGGGAGAGGTATGGGCTGGATGAGTGTGTCTTCAATCATGGGCTAGTGGCATGATGTGGATGTTCTCTTCAGGCCATATATCTCTAGGTGCTGTTGCTATTCGACAGAGCTGCTCTAATGGTTACGGTAGGTGAAGCCTCAGGTCAGATGGGGGTAAAAGTTCCACTGCTGTGCCATTTGGGTAGTAGGAGGTTAGATAGCTCCAAGCATCTTAGCAAGGTGTCTGTACATGGTCCAGCAGCCTGTACGGAACTTGCTACCATGTTGTCCCTGTCAGGGGCACATGTTAGTTGGCGCTCTAGTCATGTGCCCTTGGCGGGGGCTACTGGGGCGGTGGTGAACGTGCTTTATTCACCCTTGTGCAATAGTGCACCGTCAGGTTGGGCCTTCGGGCGGGTACTGACGTGAATCTTTTGCAACTCTGTCTTCATAGGTCCCCCGGAGGGCACGGTTTATATACATCTTGTCATGGTGGCTTGATGTTGAGCTTATTGGGGTATAGGGTTATCAGGTTTCCGGACCTAGGCCTTTTTGCTGATAACCCCTAAAAACTTGTGTGTTGCTACCCAATCCCTTAATTAACAGGGCAACGGGCGCGCATGCAAGTAAATTAAAGGTAAAAGCGGGTTCGCCCGCTCGTCCGGATGGGTAATATGGTCTTTCCAGACCTTGACCTTTGGTCAATTACCGCTAGAACTTAATATGTTACTACCCAATCCCTGAAACAACAGGGCAACGGGCGTGCATATAAGAAATTTAAGGAAGTAGCTCTGCCTATGCTTGTCTGGGTAGAGGTGCTACCGATACCTCAGGTTTGCATGAGGCCTAAAATCGGAGGTGTTTTTAACACGCGGCTGACCAGAGTCCCATCTGGTGCCACGGGAACCAGTAGCCCCTAGGACTTGTCCTAGTCTGGTTGTTGGTGAGGCCCCTTCGGGGATCACGTGGTGGCTGTGGTTAAAGCCCAAAGATACGCGGGAAGAGGTATGGGTCAGGTGAGTGTGTCTGCAATATGGTTGTGGAGGCCTGTTGTAGATGCTCTCTTCAGGCCATATATCTCTAGGTGCTGTTGCTATTCGACAGAGCTGCTCTAACGGTTGCGGGCCGTTGGTGTGGCTTGGTGGAGGTTAGATAGCTCCAGCACTTCAGCAAGGTGTCTGTACATAGTTCTGCAGCCTGTACAGAATTGCTACCATGTTGTCCCTATTGGGGGCACATTTAGGACCGCCCCCTGTATGTGCCCTTGAAGAGGACAACGGGGACGGTGGTGAACGGCTTTATTCACCCTTGCGCAGAAGTGCACCGTCAGGTTAGGCCTTCGGGCAGGTACTGACGTGAATCTTTTGCGAAATCTGTCATCATAGGTTTGCTGAAATATACACGTAGGAACTCTTGTCGAAACTTTCGTCAAAGATATTACAAATAAGTGACTGAATTTCGATGTAGGCGTTAGCCTTTCTCCTTCAATATACAGATAAATGTGAACTGGTTGACGCATGCAATACAAAAAAAAAACAATTGCCTTTTATCACATACATAAATCTGCGTTTAAATGCAAATTGTTGAATGTGGGTAACCGCGACAAAGCTGTCAATATATGCAGAAGAGCCTGGGTCACATGATCACAAATTTTTATTCACAATTCTAAATTGATATAAATTGACATTGTCCACATCTGTCGAGAAATACATTTCAAACCGTAGTTTGAGCGTAAACTTTTCCTTCACGTATAATATATTGATGCTAGATATATCTAGAAAATATTTGTCCTTAAAATATAAAAATTTTGCTTAATTTTAAAAACAACTTGTAATTAAAGTTTCATAAACCTATGCGTTTTAATGATTACTTTATTAACATTAGGCAGTACACTTCAGGACCATAAAGAACTTTTTTATGTCTTACATGTACTCGCATGTACGTTCTCATTAGCTAAAATTTTTTTGTAATAAAAAATTGTCCTGGTGAAATGGTCCACTGATATTAAAAAATTTTCTTCATATTATTTTATAATTCTTCTACAGAAAGCGTTTTTATTACGCTAAACGAAAGAGGGTATTGAAAAATGGAAGTTCACATTTTGGACCTGCTAGTGAAATTCTAAAAAAAAAACTGGAGAATATAATATTAATCTCTTTTGTGCAAAAAAAAATCTATACGTTTCTTGAAATTACAAAAACTGTGACCACTGAAATAATATCCAAAAGTGAATATACTTCTATATATAAATTAATGTACCTTACATAAATGTCTATGTGTATGTATTTTAAAGGACAAACATAATGATATCTATTCCTGAATTTGAAATAAAAGCAATATGTTTTGATGTTTCGCTTCTGATAAGCGAAAGTTGAAAACTGCCTTTAATAATAACACCAAACTAAAAAGGACTGACAGTGTTTCCCAGTTTGCAAACAAATTGTTTAACGCTTCTTTTGATTATCTTTTAAAATGACGCCGTTTAATTTTCCTGCACAAAATAATCTACACTAAAAGAACTTAGTATTCGCAAGATCGACTAGAGGCAAAGTTATATTGCATATCCGATATTATTACCAAATGTCGGAACGCCAATTTTTTATATACGCTGTACGGCTCTG
The DNA here is from genome assembly GCA_963681545.1 of Germaria angustata. NCBI lineage: Eukaryota > Metazoa > Arthropoda > Insecta > Diptera > Tachinidae > Germaria > Germaria angustata. The sequence continues at coordinate 45,737,122 of OY813001.1, forward strand.
GAATTTACTTCCACAAAGAGCAATTTTTAAATTTTTTGACTAAACGAAGAAATTTTCGATCTTATTCTTCTTATTATGACTAATTTGTCATATCAAAATATTATTATTTAAATACACTGCTTTTTATAGCATATTTATATTCTTGTATTCTAATTTTATATAACTTTAAAATTTTATTGTAATACTTTATAAGCTATTCAAATTGTATACATATGTTGCCAATATTGATGTCCAATGCTAAATCTAATATTATGTCTTAAGGTGAATTCACCCATTCGTTCTGAACGTTCCGAACGATTTTTTTATATGTAGTTTGACGTCTCTATTTTGAGAAAGAAAGTAAATTTAATGCGGAACAACAACAAAAATTTCGTTCAAAACAAATGGGTGAATTCACCTTTATTGCACTGGTAACTGTTTCTAATAAATAAATATATAATTTTTTTGTTTCACTGGTGCAACGCTGGATAATTTTAATGTTTTTTTTTTATTTTTATTTAAAGCCTCTACCTAGAGCTTTTGAATCGAAATAATTAAACCTCACCTGCATCAAACGTTCGACTTTGTGTTCGTTGGGTGATAGCATTGGCAAGCTGAAGACAAGTGAACACAAAGAGAGTGAAAAAGAGAAAAGCAACCCCATTTTCATACACATACGTACACAATTTCCAGTGTTATTTTTATACCCTTTTTTACATCTGTTCCTTTTTCATCTGATTGTTCTATATGTAAGTACATGTATGGCAATCAACATGAGACTTTAGATGGTATGTTTTTTGTATCTCTATTTAAGAATAATCACCTTTATAGATATAGATTTGCGGGTTGAAAAATAGCGAAAATATGTGCGCAAAAAGTGAGAGTTTCTTTTTAAAATACGAGAGGTGAATAAATATAGAGTATGCATGTACGTATGCATCGTTTTATTTGTTTTTCTCTATAATACTCGCTGCCAGCGTTGTAAACTTTTAGGTTTAAAAAACGCATATTTTCTGGAAAAAAGACATAAAGCTATTTGAAATTAAATTTGTAAAGCGTTTGCAATTAAAATTAGAGATTGAGAAATATTCGACAAAATAAGAAATTATACTCAATTTAACATATATTTTATATGACTAAAATAAAAGTACCAATTAATAAATAAAGAAATTCGAGTAATTAAATTTTTTTCTCATATGTTTATTGTATAATAAGAGATGTGAAGGTATAGAAATTGAATTATAATTAATTTTTACTCAAAAAATGCTAGTTTGAACACTCTAAAAGGTTGCATATCAATTTGGTACCTGTCATGATGTAGAGACTTTATGTTTTCATATTAATCCAGACATATTTTATTTGTAGTCCTAAAAATATACTTGAATCTCAATTTTAAAACGATAGTTTTCGACAGCTTGAAAAGTGTCACTGGCTACTTTGCCCCAAAAAATATTTAATTCAATATTGTATTTCTCATAATTTAATTTTAATTCGTTTCAGTTGAAACATTCTATTTCAAAATTTTTATTGAATGCTTATAGATACATGTAAGTATGTATGCTCCTTGAAAAATAATTCTTAAACACTTAATATGTCAAAAAGGCAATCGACTAGAGCTGTTGTAATTTTCCTGGTAGTTTTCTCTAATAGCAGACAATATATTGCCACCTGCAAAGTAATAATTCAAACGAATATAAACAAAAAATACGATATAAAAATAACTTTCTCCAGCTGATATTGCTGCAACTTAATTTTTGGTAATATATTTATTTATAAAAGATTTTACCACCTGTTGCTCTTTTATTTTACTTTTTATTTCCAAGTGAAATAAAAGCTAGTTTTCTTTCAATTATCAAGACTTTAACATCAGAAAACGCTGGCACTGTTTCGTCATACAACAAACATGGTCTTTATTAGGTTAATTTTCGTTTTAAGCGTTTTTGCAACCCTTATATTGGCAATACTGTAAAAAGTACTTAATTCTTTGTTGTTATTATTGTTGTTGCTTTTGTATTAATTTTTGCGAGGTAAAAATAGAGGCTTAAAACGCAATAAGAGAATTTCGTTACAAAATAAAATTTGGAAAAACATAACGAAAAATTTGTTCGAATTAAATAGACGACGGCGTGTGGTTGGTTGGTTCCGTGAATATTTCTCGATTACATTCTGTGTTAAAGTTTTAATACATACATATGTACTTAAATATACAACGACAAAACTAATTTTGTTTTAATTTTTATTAAAAAGCATTAGAAACTTACAACAATAATAAGTTATCAGCAAAGTTTTAAAGAAAATACACTGTTAAATGTATGAAAGTGAGGAAAGTGTGCGAGAGGAAATGAAAGAATGTTTTTTTTTGAACAATTGTTTTTAAAGTTTTTATGTAAAAACTTATAAAAATTACTTTCTTATGCAGCCAAAGATAGCGTTTTTGTAACTCGAAACTGTTTTTTAAACTTGTAGACTTAATCAAAAGCACCGCCTTTGAAGTGAAAAAAATACTATACAATTTGAAAGGGAAAAATTATTAAATAATTAAATAAAAAAACAAAAACTTATTCTACAACCGTATGTCTGTATTTAATCGACTTAATTTATGTATGTACATACATACATATGTACATACATATGTATGCATAAGTATATAAAGTTTTGAAAAGGAAAACAAACAAAAAACGTAATGAAGAAAAAGTTATAACGTCAACATATTGTATTTGTCATAAAATTGTGTAAAAAATCAATTCCAAAGTCAATTTTTATTTCAACTCTATGTGTATTTTAAGGTTAAGCCAAGCAACCACGCAAAAAATATATGTAAATATTAAGGAGGAGAAATAATATTGAAACAAAAAAATACATATGTACATATGTATATTAATTAACATATTATTCATACCATTCCTCCACGCTTCCCGTACCGCTTAAGAACCGGAATGCATGTGTATAATGATAATGAATAGAATAGGAAGTAAAATAATGAGAATTAAAAAGCTAAATTAATATTTAAATGTAAAAATACGAGAATTAACTCCAGCAAATAAGTATATAATCTGAATTTGTATATTTAATCTCTTTTGCATCAGTTTTAGCACCAAAATTGTATTTATTTTATGATATTAAAAGTGAAAAGGTAATTTCAAAAAAAAAATCAAATAAATCATGCAAGAGTGTTTTCTATAACGAATTTATTAAGTGCAAAAAATTAAAAACAAGAAATGAATAATTAAAAGTTAATATTTATGCGGATTCCATTTGGAAACATTTATTTAATTTCCAGGTAATTTATATATTGACTTATTTACAGACACCTGTACTGTAGAACTGTATACTCCATGGACACTGCAAATGCAGGAACAGTAGAGCTTGACTATAACGAACTCCGCTTAATTTGGCAATATTGTTCGTTATAGGCAAAGTTCGTTATAATTTGAGAAAATTGAAACAGCTACTTACATACGTTTATATATTGTTTTTCGATACATTTATGCAACAAATTTCACTTATTCGCAATTATTTTTATCGCTCTGTCAAATAATGGTAAATAATTATTTTGAGTGTTTAGAAAATTAGCGGAAATTTTGCGACTTATTTATTGTTCGTTGTAAACGTAAAAATTTACAAGCATTCTTAAAGAGTTCGTTATAAGCGAAAATTCGCTAAAACTAAAGTTCTCTATAACCGTAATAATTTGTATGAAATATTAGCACAAAATAGTTGGAACCCGAGAAGTCGCACGTTATAGGCGATAATTCTTTGTGAACGAACTCCACTGTGCATCGTTTAAGAAAAAAAAATTATAAAAGCTATAAAAATTAAGGCGCTATAAGAATCAGCCTTATTGCGGTTGGCGATTTTCGATTTAAACTTCTATAATATGTACAAGGGGAAGGAGAATCTCGCCTGACTCTTTCGGTGCCACACGAATTAAAAAAATTATAACTTTTTCTTGCTCCTAATTAATGCATATCGACGGCAACAATTAGAGAAACACTGTCAATACTAATCGGTTGTTGGGAAAATGTCCAAAAAGTTGTGTAGAATTTCAAAAATTAAGAAAGAAATGTACAAAAGTTTAGCAAAAGCTGTTGCAAGAATTTATACCAGAATAAAATAAAATATTTTTAGAAAATATTTTTTCGGAATCCCAATAAAAATTGTTTTGGCGCCACAAGACAACCACTTTGAACTAAAATTAAAGTAAATTTTCTTAAATTTAACAACCTGTTTCTATAATTTCATTCAATCGTTCGTTCAAACATTTTTATTCAAAACAACTTTGAATTGTTTATTGTTAATTTTAATATTAACGAACGGCAGAATGAAACTTATGGAAACAGGCAGTTACACATCTTGTTTAGTCATTTTGCAATGTTATACAATTTAATAAATACGTTATAATTCGTGATCATGTTTGAGTTTTTTATTTTATTTTTAATCTTCGAACCGGCCCGCTTTCTGTTGCCCATAAAATGAAGTGTCCACTGCATAAAACATTTAACTTATATGGCCATTAATTTATTTGCAAGTTTGTGTCAATGAAAAGTATAATTTTTTGCCATGAGTGTCAACAGATTCATATAATTTTAATCAGAATTCTTCCCACATGAAAACGTAATTTTATTTTCGGGCATAATTTTAAGAATTATGGCCGTATTAAGAAATAAAACTTCGAACAGGTTGTTAAACTAAATCCAATAAAGTTGTATATATGTACATCAAAACGATCTTTAGCCATGAAACTATTTTTATATCACTATTAAATGGGGTCACTTAAAAAATTTGTTTTTTTTTAATTTTGCCCCAAATTAATTTATTAAAACTATGAAGCTCCCCAATAATTTTTTACAAAAGGATTCTAGTATTTTATAAATACATTTAAAAAACATTTATCAGCAGAGAACCAATGAAAACAGAAAATAATTGGGTAGTTTTGTGTTGCAGACGAATCCGAATAAACGAACACCATTAATAGGAAAAATTGCTTATAAGAAATTAAAAATCCTTAACTTTTAATTTTCATTAATTTTACCCTAAACAAAAAAAAAAACGTTTAAACCAAACACATTTTATTTGTAAAAGTGCAAGATTATACGAAGAAAATATCGCTTTAAAAAAATTAGTCATTTGCCGTCGCCGAAACATCGGTTTGAAATCAAACCTGAATTCCAAATCGGAATGCATCTCATTTTCAGTTTGTTTTTATTTTCTCTTAAAAGAGCAATTTATTTCAAATCACGATGAATTCATTTAAAGGAAACGGTTTTCTTTGATAGTCCGGTTAAATGTAAATCTCGCTTAAATTAAAAACAACTGCTAAAATTGTTGGTTTTCATCATTATGGTTATTAAGCCGATTTTTGCGGCCGGTAGTGCCATTACGTGTACAAAAAGATTTTATTACTGAGAATTAAAAATTTAAATTATATAAAAAAAGCCCAATTCTCCATTTTGTAATCTAGAAAAAATTTTTAGAAATTACAAGAAATTAAAATTTTTTGTTAATAATATTAATGTACTTTTTCTTTTAAATAATTTTCAATGAAATTGTTTCCTTAAAATAATTTTTTCAAAAAAGAAATAATAATATAGAGTGCGACGCTAAAAACATAATTAAATTCAATTAGCATTATTTACATATAGTTCAATTATTTAATTCAATTAGCATGATTTACATGTAGTTAAATTTTAATAAAATATCCAATTACTCAATGCAAAAAAATGGGAAGTAATATTTTAGGAATGGCATTTTAATTGCTTCCAAAGAATCAATAAGTTTCCTTTTTTTCAAACTAAGTTGACAAAAACTTAACTAAATTGTGGTTTCTACAACGCAGACGGTCAAGTCGATATTGAAATCATTGCAAATGATCGTGATTCGCATCAATTTCGGATAACAATCTCTGCGTTTTAATGACATCTTTGGGTGCTCTTTTTTGTATTCGGTAGTTATTCAGTCAACATAACAAACTCCTCTCCATGAAAGGTGTTTGAACAGAGTACAAAAAATGATGAAAATTTGTTCTTTCACGAACAAATTTAGTTCTAACGATTTTTTGCTCGATTATGGATAACAAGCGAACATTGTGGGGGTTGCTTTTCCTCAAAATAGCAAACAAGAAATTTTATTTTATTACGCATTCCTGTAAGAGAGTAAAAAAATGTTTGAAATAAGAGCGATAAATGCATTTTTTTAAATAAATTTATCATCAAAATGCTATGATTTTTTTAAGAAAACTGTAATATTTAAGTTGCCATTTTCTAAAAACTATGAAAGTCGTAAATTTCTATTGCTTAATTGTACTTGTATGGCAACTACTGATTTTAGGTTGCTGATTGGCACTGCAACTACTTATAGTTCTGAGATCATCCATAGCTGAGCAGCCACAAGAATAGAAAATAGAAATCGATTATCGCGATCACAATTTTTTCTTACCTGGAATTCAGAGATGGTGATCAGTTCAATCTGGTTGTAAGCTTTAAAAACAGTTTATAACTTTTTATGGTGGAAATTGTTTCAATGTGTACATGTATACATTTTTATTTCGTGAAATATTTACATAAATATGTATACACATGTGTTTTTTTCAAATACCATTTAATTTGAAGCCCAATTCGTTTTATATAGATTAAAAAACTGCAACGATTATTATTTATAATTTATCTAGGTGCCCATAACTGACCCAAAAATTATTTTAATTAAAAATCGATTAAAAGCGTTTTATGGTTTATATGCACTCGTTTACGTATGTACATATATATACTATATGTATATATTTTTCTTTTTTGGGTCAAATATGATGCAAGCACGAAAAGTAATAAAAACATTCATTTCAATAAAACATTTTTCTTCATCTCAGTGAAAAAAGAAGAAATTAAAAAAAATGAATAGAGTATTTAATAATATGAAGTTTTTAGTGCTAATATTTCGATATGACATGTTTTTATAAATATTTTATGCAACAATTCAGTATACGTCTTCGCAAAAGGATATTTGAATTTTGAAGGATATTTAAGAAACGAAGCAAGTACAAATCAGTTATTGAACACTTTAAGGTTAACAAATCTTTGATAAGAAATTCTATTCATAAAGAAAGAAGAGAGTATTTGAATGTCGAGCATCAATAATATATTTTTATATATATTTTTTTTCTTTAGTATTTCTTGTGAATTTCATTATTGTGTGTTTTACTTAAATTGTATAATTAGATACTTACCATCATATGAAAGAAATAATGAACTCCAACCAAGACCTACTAAGACTTCAAGGTTTAATTTAAGCAATGTGAATTTGCTGCATAAAATTATATTTTGAAGATATCAACTTAAAGTAGGTTTAAAGTGGGTTCGATCTTGCTTTAAAATTTTCATAAAAAATTTTTGTTTATAATTTTTTTTCATATATATATATACATTCTAATGTAAACTTCTACATACAGGGCTGTTCTTGTAGCTGTAATTAAAAAATTATGTATTTAATTTAAAAAATTTTGTATGTGTCAGATGGAGAATTTTTCTGTACTGCAACTTCGCGAGGTTTTGCAAAGAATCTTCTCTCCCCATTGATGACAATGTTAAAGTAGTCAATTCTGAGATTTAATTAAAAAAATTATTCAATTAAAACAAAAATCAATGAGGAAAGTTACTATAAATGAATTCTGATTAAAGTTGCAGAGGCAAAGTAAAACAGAGGCAGCAATGCAAACAATATATGAGTTGCAATAATGGAGGAGTTGCATTAATCGAGTGTTGCGTTGAATGAGGTTGTGCTATATATATTAAACATTCTTTTGTTTTCTTAGTTTGGATGTAGATTTGTCTAAAGATATATCTCTTTGATTGGGGAATGCATTAACTGCTACTATTTGTGGCACTACGCAATACCGGACACACGAGTATGTGAATAGGTGTTTTAATCGATTCAGTTTTGTTTATTTTGGGAAGGATTTTATTTGAAAGTGAACTAATTCAAAGTGGTAAATTTTGAGATATTCCAAAAATCATTCTTCTCCTCAAATGTACTTTTGAACTAAATTTTAAGCTACCGTTTCGATCCAGCATATAATCTAATCACCCACTAAGCTAAAAAAAATCTAATACGCCAATTAGCTAAGAAAAAAAAGACGTAAATTGGCGTTCTGATTCGTTCGAGAGGTATCGTTGTTGGAAATTTTCGAATACTCTCGTCGAGTACGATTGCTTTTTATATTTTTCAAACTGCATCGAATGCCGCCTAAATCGGTTAATTAGTTTTCAAGATATCGTTATCGAAAATTTTCGAAGACAGATTTTTTTCAACTAACCCAAAAATTCTTAACCATGTTTTTATATATGCTACAGACACATACACCCGTACACATCCCTTCAGATTATTTAATACACCCACGTACCCAAACCTGCAGTTGTTGAGATTGTGAACTCGAAGCGCCTGTCGCACTAAATGTAAAAGAAAATTTTGTTCGAACATTTGTATTGAAGCAAAAGAAAAAAAATTAATTCGAACAAAATTTGCTTTCGCATTGAGGTGGGACCAGAACAAAATTCACATTCCAACCTGCCAGTGTTTACACAAAGTGCTTTATTTTTTGCAAAAACAAGGACCGCAAGGGTAATTGTCGGTTTGCAACCAAGTTTTCATAATTTAACGTCCATTTCCATCAAAAGTGGTTTCTAGTTGAGGTCAATCCAACACAAATATTTTTTTCATTGCATATATATTTTTTCTATTTGTACTAATGCTTGTTATCCTGACTTTTGTTTAAAGCCACTATTTGCTTTGGCTCTTTTATATTTATTTCAAAATGTATATGTTTAGGAATATAAATATACATTAATTTGTTATGACAGTGGTCGTTTAAGATTCGTGTACGTGCATAAATGTTATATTTAAATACAATTCTCCGCTAGTGAATAAATTATATTTTGATTTGCAGCTGCATTGCATTAATTTTCCCATAGGGGACTCTCCAATTTAGTGTTGTGTGTATCTTGCTCTCCTCCACGACAAATGGGGTATGTTAAGTTGACTATTTTGTTTGTGGAACTATATATAAAACTGTATAAAACATAAAAATTTCATATTTTAACATCTTGAAAATAGGCATCAAAAAGTGAACTTGTAATGAACTTGCCGGATCAATATATCAACATTTACATGACTACTTTGGAAGCTCTTTTCACCTCACAGCAGCTCTCAAAATTATTTTAAGCATACGTTAACATCATTTCCTTTTGAACATATACCTTACTAATCATGCCAGTTGCAAATAATATCAATAAAAGAAATTAAATTCTACGAGGGTGGCTCAATAAGTCTGTGATTTTTTGAATGAAACACAGCTTTTAACAACAAATCATGTTGTTTTTTAACACAGTCTCATAGTAAGTGAGTGCATGTATGTATGTGTGCATGTATAACGAAAGCACATATTTACAGTATTCGTTTATCATTTGTAGCACCCTTTTTATTATTAATATTTACCTTGTCATACAAAGTCATACATTTTCATTTCCCCCACATTTTCCTGTAGCAGAGCTTTGATCCCATTCAGTAGCAGTAACAAAGTTGCATCCTCTAAGTAGGTTGTTTATTTATGTGTTTTTAGACTGAAGAGCATATAAATACTTATAACAATGAAAAGGCACAAAAGAGGAAAAGTTCTTTAGAAAACATTCACTCCTTTAGCTTTTTATTTTCAACCAGGGGTGGGTGGGTGACACATGTCAAATAGGCAGCTCATTTATAAATAAAAATTTTTACCTTCAGAAGTGGAACAGTAAACAGAACCTTCTCTATTTACATCTTCTAGTTAATAATTTATTATAAAACTTTTTTCTTTTTATGACATCATTCAAAAGTTTTTATTATTATTATTTTTCCCTAAGGCGTTATTTTGTTAAATCTTGCTGGCAAGCGTAGGCCAAAGAATAAACTTCGATGAATCAAGACAGATTAAACACGGTTAAAACAATGACAAATTTAATTTGGATTATTATTATTTACAACGGGAAAGCGGACAAATAATTTTCTTCCTCAAAAAGGACAAAATTTTTCTGTTAAATAATAAATGTATTTTTAAATAATATAAACGTAAAACTATTGTAGTTTTCGTTTTAGGTTTAGTAGTAGCTACTGGATTTTTTTGGAAAATGTTTTACTTATTTTAAGAAAGAAAATGTCATTTATAGTCTTCCTGGCTGAGGAACACAACTCGAAGTCATCGGCAAATTTTGATAGGACCGGAACTATTCTTTCGTATTTCGAATGTAAAAGATCCCAAAACGCACATTTCATCACATTTCATAACTAATGTTACCCCATGTGCTAAAAAGACTTATGTACATATTTCTAGTACATGGTCTCTTAATTCCTGCAACATTGTTGTGTCGTTAATATATTCGTGAGAAAATTGTAAAAAAAAAAATTAAGACCAAATAGTCCATTTATTCAAAAGTGATTACAGAACTTAAAAATTAAAAGAGTCAAATAATTCAGTAAACAAATTGATTTTCAAAATTGAATACAAATTTTGGAAAAGGTTAATTAGAAAATTAAATAAATAAATACGATAGCGTTTTCTTTTCTAAAAAAAAAGGGTAAAACTATTTGCCCTTCCACAGAGAATAGTGCAACTTATTAGAATAAACGCAAACTTATTAAAAAAGAGCACGCAATCCGGTAAGAGAATTAGATCTTTAAAAATGCAACAACAAAAATATTTCTTTATAAATTAATCAACAAATGTTACACTTTTTTTTTAGAAAAAAACACCATAATCATATACACATTTGGAAAATATATTTTTGGATTTTTTTAACGTAGAACTCTTACTTAATATTACGAGTACCTTTAAAACTTTGCACACACAAAATGATTTCTAAAAAAATTCAAATTTCTGTCATTGTCTAAAACGAACTTTTTAAAAGCTCTAATTAACAACAATGCCAAATGCCATGTATGACATGTCTTCCACCCACCTTTCTTATTTTTTTCTATACATTTTCATTTCTATTATTTCTATTTCTTTTTTTAATCCCAAATGAAATGTTGCGTGCGAATTTCTATGCAAGTGAGTAATGTTATAAATAGACAATCTAACAAATTATTTTATATTGTTGTATGATATGATAATGATGATGATATTTTTACCCACTTTGACATGAAAATAAAATAAAATTGTTAATAATTATTATGCTGAATGAAACAATAGATGACAAAATGTCTGCCTACACAGACAGTCGTGCGTTAACAATTTGTTCCATTAATTGTGTGTCATTAAAGAAGGATATTATTAATTTCTATAAAATTTATTTCACAATAAAAATGGCATATTAAATTAGCTTTTTATTTTCCTCGGATGGCAGACGTTATCTCTTAACAAAGTGCAAAGACGATGATAATTGAATGGAATAAGGATATTAAAAAGCAAAAAATTTTAATATTTAATGTAGACGCTTACAAAAATCATGTTTGTAACAAATATATTATGGTTTCTAGCTGTGTGTGGCAACTATACTATGATCTCTATCTCAAGAATTATATAGTTTATATAAACAATTTTTCGACTATGAATATATGAAGACAAAAAAAAACGAGGCACACAGAAACGTGTCAAGTTATTGCTTTAGAATAATTTACAGGGACCGAATTTGACTGTTACTTTTTCTTTTAGAAAGAAAAAAGTCACTAAAAATTTTTTTCTTATTTTGTAAGATGAGTGTATATTATTTTGTTCACCGTAACCAATTTAAATGATACGTATTTTTTTGTTATGATTAACTATTGTAACAACCAAAAAAATTGGTTGGCTACCTTTAACCACTTTCGGTGGCCAATACGAAAGCAAACATATTTTTTTCTTTTCCTATGTTGCAGCAATATGGTATAGTCAGAAAATCATTTGTACTCGTAATTTACACTTTAATGAACTTATTATTGTCAATTTTGAAAGAAAAGGGACTCATTGCAATCCCTCATGTTCGTAAACCTAAACTATAAATCCTAGTAAAATAGAGATAATTCCCCTTATTCTATTTGTCGTCATCGACGTCACACGAAGTCAACACCAATATTTTGGCAATTGTGCGATCGATGTCGACAAAAATAAAATATTATTGATAGACTATTACTATTACTAAAGCTTATAAAATGACAACTAGCCGTCAATAATATTCAATTATTGTCAACAACGAGCCACAACTGCCAATTTTTTTAATGTCGACTTGATTTGATGACGACGACGACAATTGGAATAAGGGGGAATATAAACACTTCTATTGTCCGGTCTGGCCGGTACTAATGAAATGAATTGCAGAATTTTCGTCCAAATAAATACGAATGGAATTAAAAAGCAATATAATTGAAATAATATTTTATTTATAATTAAACATTTTTACAAAGCTGCCCGTTTTGTATGATATATGTATCTATATAAATTCCATGCCCCACAAACCCCTTAGAAATGCATCCAATACATCTAAAATACGATAAGTATCCGGGTAGCGATAACCATAAAAATAATAATAATTTAAGAGCTTTCAGTAATTGTTATTGGTATCAAAAAAATGTTTTCACTTTTATTGTTTACGATGCCCAAAATGAAATATATTTTATGATAATGATTGATTATAACCATTATATGTATGTATTCCTCAATGTTAATGGTTAAATAAGACCATATGATGTGTTATATGTCACAAATACTGACCTTCGTAGACTAGTAGGTAGTGTACTAGACTCGTAGTGCGAAGGTCCTTAAGTGTATGTCGTATGACATGGGCTTATCACACCCCTCCAATCAACCTAACCTAACCTAACCTATGTCACAAATAAACAAATGTTGTTGTTTAGCTTTTATAAAGTTTCACAATTTTGTATAATTGTTGTAGAATGCATTGTTTGTTGTGGCTTTAGCTCTTCATACAAAAAACCAAATCGTCAGTGAAGTTTAAACAGTTTGAAAACATTCAACCTCGGATCTTTATGCCATACAAATCAAATACAATATGAGAATTCAGTATTGTATATGAATTATAACAAAATAAATAATCATGGTAGGCTTGGAATGCTTTTATACAAACAACACAACACACAATTGTACTCAACGTGAGTCTATTTTATTTTTCTTGCAACATGTAGAATTTTTTTTAAATACGATCAGAACAATAATGAAAGTGGAATTTATTGTATTTTGTTTCATTGAAAGTTTTTCTCATCTTTTTGGCAGCATACGAATATCGCGACGAAAGAATACGATCGCCTCAAACTGCCACCTAATTAAAAAAAAAACCTTATATATCAACTTTTTAGTAAAAAAATCTCTTTTTTTCAGTAACTTCTATTGAAACAAATCTGGGCCCTTTTAGCTTTTAGCTTGACTTTCATAAAACATTTGTGTTCTTCTCTCCTGTATCTTACGTTAAATCAGACTGGCGTGAAGAAAACTTGCATAATTCTGCCATTTTCAATTTGCAGCCATGTTCTTAATTTAAAATTCTACCAATTGTTTAGAATTTTCATTATGGTAAACAAACATACATATTTTCGCCATTCGTCTGTCGCCTAAATTGAGATGTTAGACAAACTCAGTGCGGCAATATCTAAACAACCAGCGAGAAGCAACAACAGCAACAAGAATAGGCTTAATAAAGGAAAATAAATCAGTTGGTTTTATTGAAAAATTCAAATGTTTACAAAACAAATTGCTGCAATGGGATCGTTCGTTAGGCGAAAAAAGTAAAATGTATTCATTATATTCAATGTTGATGGTACGACCGACCCCACAAATGACATGATAAAATAATTTGCAATGTTTTTGTTTTAATAAAAATAAAATAGAATAATAGCCTTGAAGAAGAAATGGTTTATATATTTATATAATAAATCATTTAATTTTTTTGTTCCAAGTGTTACCGTATTTTTTTTAAGATTTCAGTTGAAAATAAAAGTAAAAGTTGTTCTAGAAGAATGACATTTTCATTGATTCCAAAGTAGCCATTAATGCATTTTTTCAGTTTCCTAGGAAATTGAAAGAAGTACTTATTTCCTTAGATTTAGATGAAAATATTTTCTTTAAAAAAATAAATTATCTATTCTTGGTATCTTGAAGACAGAATATATGTAATTCAGTTAATGACATTAAAAAAGAGCATTTAGTAATGATAAGCAGTCAAAATCATTTGCATTTTATTCTAAACTAAAATATCTGGATTTTTATGACTCCCAGCAGTCAGTAGAAGTTCTCCCTGATTTTCTACTCTCATAGCTACTCTCTGTATATATTAACTTAGTGCCGTTACAGTTTTATACGCTGATGTGGCTGACGTGATAAGCATTTTGATTTTAAAACACATCATGGGATTATACTCAAATTGAATACAATATAAAATATGCTTTAACATCTTGTAAATGGCTTAAGATCTAATGAACATCATCCAATGTTAAACCAGTGTTGAAATAATGGGAAAAAGTTCCGAATTTTCATTAATTCAGGATCACAGGTTGTGGATCTTATTGACTTCTATCAAATTACAACAAATAATATCAAATTTTTTTTCATGTTCACTTCATTTTATTTATTTATTTTTTTTTCTAATACAAAGACAAAAATATCATAAATTAAAAATTTTCTTAGTTCGTTGTAGTAAATCAGCCTGGATCCTTCACTTATTTGGAAAACATGCTTCAAATGAGCGGAGAATTTTGTTTTTGATCATATAAGTAATTGACGTAATGAAGAAATTAATTGATTTCAAATGAAATTATTTTACAATCGTGAAATATCTTGAATATACAAAGTAAATTTATAATTAAATCAGATGATACAACCACAACAAAATGTGAATAAAAGTTTGATAGTAGGGAATTGATGACAATTTTATTCTTAGAATAATGCAACAACCATTCAGAAAAATAAGAAATTCAAAATATTAGAATTAAAATAAAATAAAATAATTCATAAGGTACTAAATCTGATTTTAACTTCATGAATAATTATTGAAATTCACTTCTTTTCTGCGCTTTTTAGGGAGGTTATCCAGCACGTTTAAAAAAGGTTCTTATTGTAACGGCGCCGTTGTGGTTCAAAGCTCCATTCAAAATACTGCGTCTATTTGTGAGAGAAAAGTTACGCGAACGCGTTTTTACGGTATCAGTGCCTACGCTAAGTTTACACGTGCCTCGCAAAGCATTACCAATACATCTGGGTGGTACACTGGAAATTGAACACAACTCATGGTTACTGCATTGCCGCAAATCGATGAAGAATCGTGAAGACGAACTGCTCGCCAATATTGGTGGTTACTCAACAACAGCAGCAACCATAACAAATCAAAATAATTTAATTGGCTTGCAAACAGCGAGCAATCAACAACAACACATCACACAATCATCCACTGGAGTGGTTACAAACGGTGATTGTCAACGATTTCTGGCGGAACCAAACGAAAATATCCAAACAACTATAACATCACCCCTAACAAACGGTCATCATACACTAGTGCCAATTGTCAACACCTTAAATACTATTGTTGGCCCAGTCGCTAACCCCAACAGCAGCATAGTTATCAGCAACACATCACCCATACACAGCAATAAATTGATAAATCTAACAAACGACGTTACAACAACAACATCCAACAGTGATTTAGTCTCCCCACTTGTTAACGGTGTTGGCGGAATTTGTGCGGCGACGACAACAACGTCAGCAGCTGTAGGTATCGGCAGTGGAAGCGGTGGTGGTGGTAG
Organism: Germaria angustata; assembly: GCA_963681545.1. Classification (NCBI taxonomy): domain Eukaryota; kingdom Metazoa; phylum Arthropoda; class Insecta; order Diptera; family Tachinidae; genus Germaria; species Germaria angustata. Next base: position 45,752,845 of record OY813001.1, read on the forward strand.
CATTTGTCAAACGGGTCTCGGTGATTTTTGGACAGAGAACCCACCAAGTAGTGCCTCGTCGGGTTTTAGTGATGACGACAGTCTGGCTGGGCAAGAGGGTGATCCGAAAACAATTGAACAAATTGTTCAAATGGTTAAAACATTGGGACGTCAAGGGCTTGTGAAGGAATATGCCGAAATACGTAGTCGAGCTCCTGATGGCACATTCCTACATGCCAGGTAAACCAAATTATTCTTCCAAAGCATTTTAATGCCTTTATTCATTATTATTATTTTTTTAATATTTTCTTAGAATGCGGAATAACTTAACCAAAAATCGTTACACAGATGTCCTTTGTTATGATCACAGTCGCGTAGTGTTATCACGTGTCGACGATGACGAATTATCAGACTACATAAATGCCAATTTTGTAGATGGTTACAAACAGAAAAACGCTTACATTTCAACACAAGGTGGGTTTTGTTGTTCGTTGATATTTATTTTATTTTATTTTATTCTATTTTATCAATAACATGATTTTAATTTTGTAATACGAAATGATAATTCTAGAAAGCAAATGCCATTCGCTCAATTAAATTCGCTATGGACTTTGTTCTGACATTTTTAGTGCAATTCAAAAAATCAGACATTTATGGACAAACATGTTATTTCCGATAAACTCGGTTTTATATCTACAGGTTTTATTATCACCCCCAACGCTTTTAACATTTTCGAAACTAAAGAAAAGTAATCACAATTAGACTAAAAAAATTAGTACAACCATAAAGGTTGTAATGGATTATACTATAGTATACGTTTTACTATCTGTATACTACGCCGTATGATGCCATCCTTAACCCTAGGACGGGAGCACATCTAAGCCAAGCATTAATGGTAATTTTAAAAAATACACACGCAGGACCAATGAAAAATATTCCTATTATTAATTAAATAACCAATAGGAACAACATTCTTATGCAGATCGAAAAAAATTGTTTGATAAAATAAAACAAAAATTGTTTGACAGTATGTTCGGACATGCACCTTAATTGAGGCAATTAAATTTTTAATTAAGCTATTGACTTTGGTGTTCACACATATACAATTTGTCTTAATCAATTAATTTAATCCAAATAACTTTTAACATTTTAATAAAAATAATCATCTAAAACAATAGACATCTAAATTTCTCTGTGATCTTTTGTGCAAACATTTTAACTTGTAATTTTTCCTTGAGTATAAGACACATCTAGCCGGCTTCCGTAAATGGGCTGATGACGCTCACCGACAACAATTTATCCATTTTTACATAAAATTTTTCTAGTTATAATTGCCTACAAGTAACGTGGTAAATTTGACATTAGAACGCGTTTCGTATGCAGTTCAGACATTTGAAGCGGTAATTTATTCAGAAATTTGTCTCTGAATTTGTTAGGGGGTGTCTTGGGATGCTTCGTCTCCCGGTACAATATTATTTCATTCATACCTATTTGATTCGGCAACCCAAAAAAAGGACTTAAGTGCTTATACGTAAAAGGTAAGATCGTTGACGCAACACCACGCAACTTAATCTCACCAAATATCATACTCTGGCAAAATCGAAAAAAAAACATAAAAGAATACGTAAATATCGGAGTGAGACAATAAATACTTTTTTGAAATAAAAGTGGGTGAGGCAACCTCGTCACCATCTTAGGGTTAATATTATTAATATACTAGGGATGATAATTGAGTTGGAGTTTTTAATTTATTTACTAAGTGAGCTCTTTGAAACCGGTGCCAAGATGGTGTTTGTAGAAAACTTTCCTGGCTCCAGCTTCAAAGAACTCTACAAGAAACACATTTAATAATATTTGAATTATTTCAAACTTTTTAGAGCCAATTTTTGGAGTCCATTCAACTTGTTAATTAATTAATTATTTTTTTTTTTTTGTAAATCAACAAATCTAACAAATTTACTTTTGTCGCGTTCATGTACCTACAAAAAAAAAATTAAGTAAAAAGATTGATAGTTGATCACTGCCTATGACCGCATGCCGTGTATATTGTCATATTCATAAATAAATATGTTTTGCAGCCCTAAGTCCAAAGTAGTACTTAAGCTTTTGCGGCTGTTATATTCAATACTTGGTACATATGTACATATGTACATGTACTTACATATATTTACTACATGTGTATTGTAATATTTTAAAGCCACGCTTTTGTACGAGTATGTAAAATTTTTTTTAGCCTGTGCATTTATGTGTTAACGAACGTCCTTGTATTACATTCTCTTGTATGTGTGACCGTTAATATATGAATACATATGTATGTAGGTATGTAAATGTGCATCCAAATGTACATTCGTATATTCAAATGTCCTTATTTCTTTTATATTTTAATGCGATTTTATATTGATTTATTTTCTATATGCATTAACATACATTCCGTGCATAACAAGCACTAGTGCAAATAATATGAGTTACAGTGTGTTAATAAAAGCAGTAGTAGTAGAGTAAATAGATGGATGGTTGGTGCCAGCGTGGCCTTTTACTATGTCATTAAATGAAGCCTTATAATATATTTCAAAATAGCAGCTGCTTTTGCAGCACATTTAGCAATGTAAATGCAATGATTTTTATTTCATACGTTTTAAAGGTTTGATTTAATGTTACCCACAACCTCGTTTTTTATTGGGCCAGTAGTCATGGGATGAAACCTACTCGTGCAATATATTTTACCGGAGGGTAGTATCTGTATACATTCGATTTGATATTTTCCACACAGAAGGTGACAGATAAGACTTCTGCAGGGAGATTATTCCACATAAGAATTGCTTGGCTAAAGAATGAATTCTTCTTGTAATGCATATTGCGATTCGCTAACACATGGACCACATGTGAATGAGCTCTTGGTAAAGAACGAACTAAATTATTCCAGTATAAAGACTTTTGGGTGTAGTGTCTTACCCTTAAATATAGTGGTTAGGAATATATTAACATATGGCATGTTTAGAAATGAAAACGACATAAGGATCGTGCCTATCAACTTTTTAGTATCATTTCAATCCGAAATTCAAAATTAATTTCCTTTTATTCTATTCCAGGCCCATTACCAAAGACATCCCAAGACTTTTGGCGCATGATCTGGGAACAACATTGTTTAGTTATAGTTATGACAACACGTGTTATGGAACGTGGGCGCGTTAAATGCGGTCAATATTGGGAACCACAAGAAAATAGTTCCTTAGAATTTGGTAACTTCCACGTGCGAACACTTAGTATAGAAACTAGTGAAGATTATACAGTAGCCTCATTAGAGCTGAGAAATACAAAGGTGAGTACATCTTCAATATGTGTATAACTTTATTAAAGTAAAAAATAATAATTGTATAATAATTTTATTAAAATAACAAAAATTCTCTATCAATATTAGACTGATGAAGTAAGAAATGTGTCACACTGGCAATTTACCAGTTGGCCGGATTACGGTGTACCGAGTTCAGCCATGGCCATGATAACCTTCCTGCAAAAGGTGCGCGAGAAGCAAGCACAAATGGTACAAGCATTAGGTGATACATGGGCTGGCCATCCAAGGGGACCACCGATTGTGGTGCATTGTAGTGCCGGTATTGGAAGAACAGGTAAGCGTTCACCAGATTTCGAAAATAAATAGCAAAACAAAAGCAATGAGAACGACTGTGCCATTTAGTTTTGTATGTTAATTTAAACTTACCCACAAGGCACATTAATGAGTTACGGGCAGTTCTACCACAAATACAACAATATAAAAACTATAGGCATTTTGTTGATATATGTATGTATGTAATTTACCAGGGTGGTTGTCAAAATTAGTGCTAACATAAATAATAGGGTCACAAGAAACTATCTGCATATATTAAAGTGTTGTTATCTCTACATAAATAAAACTCAATTACCATTTGAAAAATCCTGAAAATATATTAAGAGACTTGGGAAAATAAGTATATGACTGTTATATGTATATAACTATAACTAAGTTCTAATATTATTTCCTTTGAAAAAAAAACCACCAAGTTTGCTGAATTCTATTCTATATATTGCACAAATTTTTAATCTAAAATATATAATTTGAATTATAAGAAATGACAAAAGGTGGCATATAAAATTTAAACCCATTACAAATATCGGTTTTTTTATGATGATTTCATGTTCCTAGCAGACGTTTCAAGATCATTGCCCTACATAAACACTCGAAATTTGCTTCTCAGCAAATGTGAAAGTTTTGTTCAAAAGTATTCGAACTATTGAACAAAATGCTCCCATTTGCCCTGTAAAGTTGTCATTTTCTACTGCATTCACACAAATACCAGATTTTGAAATCCAAATTGCGATTGGTAGAGAGACGTACAGAAAACTTTCCATTTGATCATAAGTTAATAATTATTTAGATTTTTATTAATACGCAAAATAAAATATGCATTCTGCATGTTGTTTTGTTGTCAACAATAAAGAATCCATCATTCAATGTAACAATTAATTAAATAATGATCATCATCAAAAACGATGGAGTTATCTTTTTCATTCAAAATATTTCTATTTTGTGTTCGCATTCGAAATTGGGTAAAAATGTTATATCGAGGGCTTATAGTCAAATTGTGCTATCTGCAGATTTGTCTAAAATGGATTTTTGATGCCAAACTGTTTAGTAATCCATTCTGCATCTATGATATCAATTTCGTGCAAAAATTTTTTTTCTATCACCATTATTTTCATGTTTTTGTTTTTTGAAATTTAACGGTTTTTTGGTCTCCTGAACAATTGTATTTTTGTAGATAGCACAATTTGACTATAAGCCCTCGATATACTTGAAGTTTAGTGTATTAATGGAAGCTGGTCTTTTTATACTTACAAGAAACAAAGTAATGAGCATTTAAGACAATACAACCAAAATTAATTAGCCAGAAAAAGCTTCAAAAAAAGACATGAAAATGCTTAGAATATGATCCGGAATTAGTGCCAATGTAAACCGTTTCCAATGATATTAACATAGGAGTGTCATTGCAGCATGTTTTCTTTTTTAATTCCCATTTATTGATTTCAATTCTATCTTCTGGAAGGCGTACAAAATTGTCATTATATCTTTTTCTTTATGTGAATGTAATTTTATCACTTACTAGTTGAAGAGAAATAATGCTTTCATGTAATTCTAATTAAACTATTATTTAAGCCAACGTCTTATTGAACTATTAAAAATTTCTATTTGTAATTATCGATATTTCAATACTCTTTGATTATCATCTTAAGAAAATAGTCTTTGATTAATAATAAAAATTAATATTTACCAAATTTGTTATTCGAGATATTCTCCAAAAAACTATTTAACATTTCATTGTTTGTTGTTGGCTTAGCTGGGCATACGCCTGCATTTCATTGGCGATAACCAAATCATCAATACCAAAAACTACAAGTACTATATGAGAATATAGTACTTGTACACAAACATATTTTTCTATTTGTAATTTACAAAACATATGAGTATAATAGCTTTAGAAAGCTTTTGTACAAACACAACACAACAAACAATTAGGTATAATCGACTTGCGTCTTTTTTTCGATTATAATTGTTTGTTATGTTGTGTTTGTACAAAAGCTCTCCAAAAATTTAAATGCTTTTCACACATAATTTGACTAAAGGGTACTGATGATTTGGTCAGCGCCAATGAAATGCAGGCATATACTCAGCTAAGCCAACAACTAACAATTAAATGTTAAATAAAAATTAATATTTTACATATACTTGCATATGTATGTATGTACATATATGTATACTTCAAAAAATTAAAGAAAAAGGAAGTTATTTTGTCATCATACGATACTTGAATTATAAATTTAAATTTCACATTGACGTGAAAGGTTTAAGACACACATGTACGAATTCGCTTGTACTAAAAATAAAAATAACGGTGAAATCAATTTATTTATCTCTCTTATGATCGCATGCCACTCCTACTAATAACACAATTAAGGGCGAATTCGTTTTTGAAAAAAGATTTAAAATTTTTTGTCTGTTTTAAAGCGAAAAAATGAACTTAATGCTTTTTAATAGTCGCAAAATCATTAGCAAAGAGAACACAATCCGGTAAGGATTTTTTTGAATTACAAATTGAAAAAAGCTTTTCACAAGTTTGTGTGTAATAAATATATTTTGTTTTTATAAAATAAGAAACTATTAGTTTTATAAATAAAACAAAGAACTTTCTTAGTGTAACGTAATAACTCTCAATTACGAATCTCTGGATAAAGTGAATAAAAATTTCACGAAACGTCGGGAAACGTTAAACCAAATTTGGCTAAATAATATAAACAACTAAATTTAATACAATGATAATAGTTTTTTTTTTACTTTATTTAAAAAATATTGCATATTATACAAAAACAAAAAAAGCCATAAAAGCCGAGATAAATTTCTTATTGTTGTTATTTTTCTTTACCAATTGGACAAAACCACAGGCATACTCTGTTTGTTTTTCTTACTTCAATGCATGTAATATGTACATATGTATATACTTATGTACGTGTGTAGCTGCGAAACTATTGAAACGATAAAAAATTGGTTTGTGCACATACGCAAAGAATTACCATTAAAATTTTATAATAAAAAATCGGGCATGTGGTGCGATCGTATAAGGGGAAACAATTAATTACATACTTATGCATATGTGGGCAATATTAAAAAAATAATTTGTTTTAGGTACATTTATTACTTTGGACATTTGCATATCTCGTCTGGAAGACGTTGGCACAGCGGATATACGGGGCACAGTGGAAAGAATTCGTTCGCAACGTGCGTATTCGATACAGATGCCCGACCAATATGTATTCTGTCACTTGGCCTTGATTGAATATGCGATATCTCGTGGTATGCTAAAAGCGGTCGATCTTACGGGCTTCGATGACCGGGAAGATGAATCAGATTAATCAATAGAAAATATAATTGAAACAACCAGTTTAGTTTTACTATTTTATATCAAACAACAAATACAAGAAATAATTTATTAATTTTTATAAGAAAAAAAGCCAACACTACCAACACCACCAATTCTTTATAAATATTGACAATTTCTTATAATTGACTGGAAGATATAATTTATTACTATTATGTTTTTATTATAGTTTTTTTAATAAGAAAATTTTAGAACACAAAATAAAGTAGAATACAAACATTTATATTTTGTTATTTATTTATAAATTTTAATTGTAATCAAAGAAAAGAAAAACGAAATTTTTTACTACAGCATTTGGGTATTTCAATGCAATTTCAATAGAAGAGCCAACCATAAAATCGTTTTTATTATAAAATATATAAATCAGCAATAGAAGAAAGTAAAAAAGTACGTACTACAATGAGAGCGTCATCCTTTTTATGTAAAAAATAAACTTTAAAATTTTTGTATTATTATAAATCCAAACTTCTGTAACAATTTATTTAACTTATATATAGTATATTGTAAATCTATTCAAAGTCATATAAAGAATCGTCGTATAGTTATTTTAGACCTTAATTTGATAGATGAAAAAAAAGGAAATATGTAATTGGAATATATAAAACCGAGACTATGTTTGTTTTCTTTGTATTATTATTGTATGTTTTAAATTACAACAATTTATTTATACCTAAATACTATTTTTAATTAAAGTATAAATGTTAATATAGATCTAAATTTAAATTATAAAGAAGAAAAATAATTATAAAAATATGGAAAAGCAAAAAATTATTAATATAAATAAATTTAAAACAATTCATAGTGAAATGAAATAAAGGAAAATAATTTAATTTAAAAAATATATATCTAAATCATTTTAACAAAAAATCTACACTGCATATTCTTCTTCCAACTTATTGTAGAACTTGCATAGTTTTAAGCTGTGTGTGCAATATATCCTGAATAATTTAAATAAGTTATATATATTTAAAATTTTTGAGGATATTCTTCCAATTAATTGTACCAAACATATGTTATATGTGTGGGCTAACTTATGTATGTGTCTGGATTTCATTGGTGCTAAGCAAATCATCAGTACACTTCGCTGTAATACGCAATTTAGGCAACAACAAATATATATATATATATATATATATATATATATATATATATATATGGGACCCGATTTATGAATAAAAAAATTTTTAAGTCCAAGGCAACATTTTATATTTATGAAATATTGAAAATAACACGAACTGTGTTCTACAGTTTCTACAAGATGTATGTATGTAAAGGTATTATCCACAATGTTGCCTTGAACTTCTACAACTTTTTTATGATCCTCTATGTATATTGTGCTTTATACAAAAGGACTATGACGTGAATATAAATGACTGTGTGTAGTTTTACTACGTGTACATCGATTTTGCACGTGTGAAAATTGTTGTTTTGAAAACTGTTTTGAGCATTTTGAAGTTGTATAAAATATATCTCCAAATAATTGTTTTGAAAACCAAACTAAGTGAATTGCATGTCACAATTAAATCAACAGTAATTGACAAAAGAAAAAATTAGTGTCAAATAAACTTTATTATTTATATTTTCCGATATCAGAATGATATCGATAAATATTGTTATATGAAAAATTTTGCCTAATAAAAGCAGTCGTTGTCACCCAAAGGATGACTAATTACAATTATACATAAAGGCTGCAAGAAAAAATATATGCAAATCGAATACAAGTTGTTTGTTGTGGTGTTCGTGTCGTATAAAACTTTTCTAGGCCTGTTATGGTTATACTTATATTTTTCTAATTTTCAAATATGATTGAAATTTTTTTAATATTCTCACATAGTGTTTGGAAGTATTTATATGGGCATATTGAATGCTTATATTAAAAACATGACGGTAGAAGTTTACTTATGAATTGGTTAGCACCAACTAAATATCGGACGAACTCACAATAATTGAGTTTTTTCTTTATTATTTTTTATATGTTATTTAAATTATCGGACTTTTGTTTTTTATTAAACTAAAAAGTCTATTATTTTCAGTATTTCGATGCCCTATTTGTTCGTTTTATAAAAAAGACCTAAAGGTCTAAAATTTAAATAACATATAAATAAGAACATAACGGTCGAATTATTTATTTTAATACCTAATGTAGGGTGTAATTTTGTAATTCACGTTACCAAAGTGAAACTTATATGAAAAGCAAATAAATTTTCAATTTGCTTTTATTTCTCATAAAAATTTCAAACCTTTTCGGTATATCAACCAACACACCTGAGGACATATCTATTATGGCATTCGTTAACGATCAAAACTTCAATTTGAATGGAAATTTGGATCGTTATATGTTCGGTGAAGAAGTTGTATGAGAAACAAACAAAAAATTAAAATGTTTTAAATCTTCATATAAATTACACCTGGTGACGTGGCTTACAAAATTAGAGACGTAAGTCATTCCTCTAATTGTATATTTTAAAAAAACTTCAACTTGAGGTTAGTTTTTATGAAAAACAATTAATTTATTAAAATTCCACTCTCTTAAGGAAGCTTAGGATCCCATCCCTTTCTATCATATGCATATCGCTCCTTTAATACAATCAAAAATTGCCAGCTGCTGAGGGAAAAGTATTCCTAAAAGTCGCCTTCATATGTACAAAACTAGAATTTTATCTGAAACTAAACAGAATTATACCAAAAACTGTCTATACGGAAACATTTGAAAAACTGTATTCGTTTATTTCTTTTTTTATATCAAATTCGTTATTCGAGATATTTTCGAAAACAACTATTTTTAAAATTTTATTTATATTATTTTTTTACTCAACTAGGCCAACTACAAACAAAATTTCAATATATACATATTTCAGAATTCTTCCAAATTTTACTTTTAGTACTATTTTTTAAATTATTGGTTGAAAAATGGAACTGAAAATCTACTAAGCTTTTATGAAAAAAATTAAGCAATTTATGACCAAAATGGTAACCAGTGCTACTAAAAAGTGGGCGGGAAGAGGCAGTAGTAGTCTGGTTACCTTTTTGGTCATAACTTGCTTACTTTTCAAGATATCGACTTGGTTTCTTTTGCGTTGGATAGCTAAACGTATTGGCTTTCATTCGAAATTTTATTTTTGCGAAAATAAGAAAAACAATTTTTTGTAATTTTTTCAAAAAAACAAAGGGGTTAGTTCATCAAAATTTTTGAGGAAAAAAATTTTTTTCGCACTACCCGCGAAAAAAAAAAATCAAATTGAAGCCAATATGCTTATCTATCCAACGCAGAAGAAATCAAGTCAATATCTTAAAAACTAAGCAAGTTATGACCAAAATGGTAACCAGTGCTACTAAAAAGTGGCCGGGAAGAGGCAGTAGTAGAACTGGATACCTTTTTGGTCATAACTTGCTTACTTTTCAAGATATCGACTTGGTTTCTTTTGCGTTGGATAGCTAAACGTATTGGCTTTCATTCGAAATTTAATTTTGGCGAAAATAAGAAAAACAATTTTTTGTAATTTTTTCAAAAAAACAAAGGGGTTAGTTCATCAAAATTTTTGAGGAAAAAAATTTTTTTCGCACTACCCGCGAAAAAAAAATTCAAATTGAAGCCAATATGCTCATCTATCCAACGCAGAAGAAATCAAGTCAATATCTTAAAAACTAAGCAAGTTATGACCAAAATGGTAACCAGTGCTACTAAAAAGTGGCCGGGAAGAGGCAGTAGTAGAACTGGATACCTTTTTGGTCATAACTTGCTTACTTTTCAAGATATCGACTTGGTTTCTTTTGCGTTGGATAGCTAAACGTATTGGCTTTCATTCGAAATTTAATTTTGGCGAAAATAAGAAAAACAATTTTTTGTAATTTTTTCAAAAAAACAAAGGGGTTAGTTCATCATAATTTTTGAGGAAAAAAATTTTTTTCGCACTACCCGCGAAAAAAATATTCGAATTGAAGCCAATATGTTTATCTATCCAACGCAGAAGAAATCAAGTCAATATCTTAAAAACTAAGCAAGTTATGACCAAAATGGTAACCAGTGCTACTAAAAAGTGGCCGGGAAGAGGCAGTAGTAGAACTGGATACCTTTTTGGTCATAACTTGCTTACTTTTCAAGATATCGACTTGGTTTCTTTTGCGTTGGATAGCTAAACGTATTGGCTTTCATTCGAAATTTAATTTTGGCGAAAATAAGAAAAACAATTTTTTGTAATTTTTTCAAAAAAACAAAGGGTGCTACTAAAAAGTGGATGGGAAGAGGCAGTAGTAGAACTGGTTACCTTTTTGGTCATAACTTGCTTACTTTTCAAGATATCGACTTGGTTTCTTTTGCGTTGGATAGCTAAACGTATTGGCTTTCATTCGAAATTTTATTTTGGCGAAAGTAAGAAAAAAAATTTTTTTGTAATTTTTTCAAAATTTTTGAGGAAAAAAATTTTTTTCGCACTACCCGCGAAAAAAATATTCAAATTGAAGCCAATATGCTTATCTATCCAACGCAGAAGAAATCAAGTCAATATCTTAAAAACTAAGCAAGTTATGACCAAAATGGTAACCAGTGCTACTAAAAAGTGGATGGGAAGAGGCAGTAGAACTGGATACCTTTTTGGTCATAACTTGCTTACTTTTCAAGATATCGACTTGGTTTCTTTTGCGTTGGATAGCTAAACGTATTGGCTTTCATTCGAAATTTAATTTTGGCGAAAATAAGAAAAACAATTTTTTGTAATTTTTTCAAAAAAACAAACATCAAAATTTTTGAGGAAAAAAATTTTTTTCGCACTACCCGCGAAAAAAAAAATTTCAAATTGAAGCCAATATGCTTATCTATCCAACGCAGAAGAAATCAAGTCAATATTTTAAAAACTAAGCAAGTTATGACCAAAATGGTAACCAGTGCTACTAAAAAGTGGATGGGAAGAGGCAGTAGAACTGGATACCTTTTTGGTCATAACTTGCTTACTTTTCAAGATATCGACTTGGTTTCTTTTGCGTTGGATAGCTAAACGTATTGGCTTTCATTCGAAATTTAATTTTGGCGAAAATAAGAAAAACAATTTTTTGTAATTTTTTCAAAAAAACAAACATCAAAATTTTTGAGGAAAAAAATTTTTTTCGCACTACCCGCGAAAAAAAAAATTTCAAATTGAAGCCAATATGCTTATCTATCCAACGCAGAAGAAATCAAGTCAATATTTTAAAAACTAAGCAAGTTATGACCAAAATGGTAACCAGTGCTACTAAAAAGTGGATGGGAAGAGGCAGTAGAACTGGATACCTTTTTGGTCATAACTTGCTTACTTTTCAAGATATCGACTTGGTTTCTTTTGCGTTGGATAGCTAAACGTATTGGCTTTCATTCGAAATTTAATTTTGGCGAAAATAAGAAAAACAATTTTTTGTAATTTTTTCAAAAAAACAAACATCAAAATTTTTGAGGAAAAAAATTTTTTTCGCACTACCCGCGAAAAAAAAATTTCAAATTGAAGCCAATATGCTTATCTATCCAACGCAGAAGAAATCAAGTCAATATCTTAAAAACTAAGCAAGTTATGACCAAAATGGTAACCAGTGCTACTAAAAAGTGGCCGGGAAGAGGCAGTAGTAGAACTGGATACCTTTTTGGTCATAACTTGCTTACTTTTCAAGATATCGACTTGGTTTCTTTTGCGTTGGATAGCTAAACGTATTGGCTTTCATTCGAAATTTAATTTTGGCGAAAATAAGAAAAACAATTTTTTGTAATTTTTTCATCAAAATTTTTGAGGAAAAAAATTTTTTTCGCACTACCCGCGAAAAAAATATTCGAATTGAAGCCAATATGTTTATCTATCCAACGCAGAAGAAATCAAGTCAATATCTTAAAAACTAAGCAAGTTATGACCAAAATGGTAACCAGTGCTACTAAAAAGTGGCCGGGAAGAGGCAGTAGTAGAACTGGATACCTTTTTGGTCATAACTTGCTTACTTTTCAAGATATCGACTTGGTTTCTTTTGCGTTGGATAGCTAAACGTATTGGCTTTCATTCGAAATTTAATTTTGGCGAAAATAAGAAAAACAATTTTTTGTAATTTTTTAAAAAAAACAAAGGGGTTAGTTCATCATAATTTTTGAGGAAAAAAATTTTTTTCGCACTACCCGCGAAAAAAATATTCGAATTGAAGCCAATATGTTTATCTATCCAACGCAGAAGAAATCAAGTCAATATCTTAAAAACTAAGCAAGTTATGACCAAAATGGTAACCAGTGCTACTAAAAAGTGGCCGGGAAGAGGCAGTAGTAGAACTGGATACCTTTTTGGTCATAACTTGCTTACTTTTCAAGATATCGACTTGGTTTCTTTTGCGTTGGATATCTAACCGTATTGGCTTTCATTCGAAATTTTATTTTGGCGAAAGTAAGAAAAAACAATTTTTTGTAATTTTTTCATCAAAATTTTTGAGGAAAAAAATTTTTTTCGCACTACCCGCGAAAAAAATATTCGAATTGAAGCCAATATGTTTATCTATCCAACGCAGAAGAAATCAAGTCAATATCTTAAAAACTAAGCAAGTTATGACCAAAATGGTAACCAGTGCTACTAAAAAGTGGCCGGGAAGAGGCAGTAGTAGAACTGGATACCTTTTTGGTCATAACTTGCTTACTTTTCAAGATATCGACTTGGTTTCTTTTGCGTTGGATAGCTAAACGTATTGGCTTTCATTCGAAATTTAATTTTGGCGAAAATAAGAAAAACAATTTTTTGTAATTTTTTCAAAAAAACAAAGGGGTTAGTTCATCATAATTTTTGAGGAAAAAAATTTTTTTCGCACTACCCGCGAAAAAAATATTCGAATTGAAGCCAATATGTTTATCTATCCAACGCAGAAGAAATCAAGTCAATATCTTAAAAACTAAGCAAGTTATGACCAAAATGGTAACCAGTGCTACTAAAAAGTGGATGGGAAGAGGCAGTAGAACTGGATACCTTTTTGGTCATAACTTGCTTACTTTTCAAGATATCGACTTGGTTTCTTTTGCGTTGGATAGCTAAACGTATTGGCTTTCATTCGAAATTTAATTTTGGCGAAAATAAGAAAAACAATTTTTTGTAATTTTTTCAAAAAAACAAACATCAAAATTTTTGAGGAAAAAAATTTTTTTCGCACTACCCGCGAAAAAAAAAATTCAAATTGAAGCCAATATGCTTATCTATCCAACGCAGAAGAAATCAAGTCAATATCTTAAAAACTAAGCAAGTTATGACCAAAATGGTAACCAGTGCTACTAAAAAGTGGCCGGGAAGAGGCAGTAGTAGAACTGGATACCTTTTTGGTCATAACTTGCTTACTTTTCAAGATATCGACTTGGTTTCTTTTGCGTTGGATAGCTAAACGTATTGGCTTTCATTCGAAATTTAATTTTGGCGAAAATAAGAAAAACAATTTTTTGTAATTTTTTCAAAAAAACAAAGGGGTTAGTTCATCAAAATTTTTGAGGAAAAAAATTTTTTTCGCACTACCCGCGAAAAAAAAATTCAAATTGAAGCCAATATGCTTATCTATCCAACGCAGAAGAAATCAAGTCAATATCTTAAAAACTAAGCAAGTTATGACCAAAATGGTAACCAGTGCTACTAAAAAGTGGCCGGGAAGAGGCAGTAGTAGAACTGGATACCTTTTTGGTCATAACTTGCTTACTTTTCAAGATATCGACTTGGTTTCTTTTGCGTTGGATAGCTAAACGTATTGGCTTTCATTCGAAATTTAATTTTGGCGAAAATAAGAAAAACAATTTTTTGTAATTTTTTCAAAAAAACAAAGGGGTTAGTTCATCATAATTTTTGAGGAAAAAAATTTTTTTCGCACTACCCGCGAAAAAAATATTCGAATTGAAGCCAATATGTTTTTCTATCCAACGCAGAAGAAATCAAGTCAATATCTTAAAAACTAAGCAAGTTATGACCAAAATGGTAACCAGTGCTACTAAAAAGTGGCCGGGAAGAGGCAGTAGTAGAACTGTATACCTTTTTGGTCATAACTTGCTTACTTTTCAAGATATCGACTTGGTTTCTTTTGCGTTGGATAGCTAAACGTATTGGCTTTCATTCGAAATTTAATTTTGGCGAAAATAAGAAAAACAATTTTTTGTAATTTTTTCAAAAAAACAAAGGGGTTAGTTCATCATAAATTTTGAGGAAAAAAATTTTTTTCGCACTACCCGCGAAAAAAATATTCGAATTGAAGCCAATATGTTTATCTATCCAACGCAGAAGAAATCAAGTCAATATCTTAAAAACTAAGCAAGTTATGACCAAAATGGTAACCAGTGCTACTAAAAAGTGGCCGGGAAGAGGCAGTAGTAGAACTGGATACCTTTTTGGTCATAACTTGCTTACTTTTCAAGATATCGACTTGGTTTCTTTTGCGTTGGATAGCTAAACGTATTGGCTTTCATTCGAAATTTAATTTTGGCGAAAATAAGAAAAACAATTTTTTGTAATTTTTTCAAAAAAACAAAGGGGTTAGTTCATCAAAATTTTTGAGGAAAAAAATTTTTTTCGCACTACCCACGAAAAAAAAATTCAAATTGAAGCCAATATGCTTATCTATCCAACGCAGAAGAAATCAAGTCAATATCTTAAAAACTAAGCAAGTTATGACCAAAATGGTAACCAGTGCTACTAAAAAGTGGCCGGGAAGAGGCAGTAGTAGAACTGGATACCTTTTTGGTCATAACTTGCTTACTTTTCAAGATATCGACTTGGTTTCTTTTGCGTTGGATAGCTAAACGTATTGGCTTTCATTCGAAATTTAATTTTGGCGAAAATAAGAAAAACAATTTTTTGTAATTTTTTCAAAAAAACAAAGGGGTTAGTTCATCATAATTTTTGAGGAAAAAAATTTTTTTCGCACTACCCGCGAAAAAAATATTCGAATTGAAGCCAATATGTTTATCTATCCAACGCAGAAGAAATCAAGTCAATATCTTAAAAACTAAGCAAGTTATGACCAAAATGGTAACCAGTGCTACTAAAAAGTGGCCGGGAAGAGGCAGTAGTAGAACTGGATACCTTTTTGGTCATAACTTGCTTACTTTTCAAGATATCGACTTGGTTTCTTTTGCGTTGGATAGCTAAACGTATTGGCTTTCATTCGAAATTTAATTTTGGCGAAAATAAGAAAAACAATTTTTTGTAATTTTTTCAAAAAAACAAAGGGGTTAGTTCATCAAAATTTTTGAGGAAAAAAATTTTTTTCGCACTACCCGCGAAAAAAAAATTCAAATTGAAGCCAATATGCTTATCTATCCAACGCAGAAGAAATCAAGTCAATATCTTAAAAACTAAGCAAGTTATGACCAAAATGGTAACCAGTGCTACTAAAAAGTGGCCGGGAAGAGGCAGTAGTAGAACTGTATACCTTTTTGGTCATAACTTGCTTACTTTTCAAGATATCGACTTGGTTTCTTTTGCGTTGGATAGCTAAACGTATTGGCTTTCATTCGAAATTTAATTTTGGCGAAAATAAGAAAAACAATTTTTTGTAATTTTTTCAAAAAAACAAAGGGGTTAGTTCATCAAAATTTTTGAGGAAAAAAATTTTTTTCGCACTACCCGCGAAAAAAAAATTCAAATTGAAGCCAATATGCTCATCTATCCAACGCAGAAGAAATCAAGTCAATATCTTAAAAACTAAGCAAGTTATGACCAAAATGGTAACCAGTGCTACTAAAAAGTGGCCGGGAAGAGGCAGTAGTAGAACTGTATACCTTTTTGGTCATAACTTGCTTACTTTTCAAGATATCGACTTGGTTTCTTTTGCGTTGGATAGCTAACCGTATTGGCTTTCATTCGAAATTTTATTTTGGCGAAAGTAAGAAAAAACAATTTTTTGTAATTTTTTCATCAAAATTTTTGAGGAAAAAAATTTTTTTCGCACTACCCGCGAAAAAAATATTCGAATTGAAGCCAATATGTTTATCTATCCAACGCAGAAGAAATCAAGTCAATATCTTAAAAACTAAGCAAGTTATGACCAAAATGGTAACCAGTGCTACTAAAAAGTGGCCGGGAAGAGGCAGTAGTAGAACTGGATACCTTTTTGGTCATAACTTGCTTACTTTTCAAGATATCGACTTGGTTTCTTTTGCGTTGGATAGCTAAACGTATTGGCTTTCATTCGAAATTTAATTTTGGCGAAAATAAGAAAAACAATTTTTTGTAATTTTTTCAAAAAAACAAAGGGGTTAGTTCATCAAAATTTTTGAGGAAAAAAATTTTTTTCGCACTACCCGCGAAAAAAAAATTCAAATTGAAGCCAATATGCTTATCTATCCAACGCAGAAGAAATCAAGTCAATATCTTAAAAACTAAGCAAGTTATGACCAAAATGGTAACCAGTGCTACTAAAAAGTGGCCGGGAAGAGGCAGTAGTAGAACTGGATACCTTTTTGGTCATAACTTGCTTACTTTTCAAGATATCGACTTGGTTTCTTTTGCGTTGGATAGCTAAACGTATTGGCTTTCATTCGAAATTTAATTTTGGCGAAAATAAGAAAAACAATTTTTTGTAATTTTTTCAAAAAAACAAAGGGGTTAGTTCATCATAATTTTTGAGGAAAAAAATTTTTTTCGCACTACCCGCGAAAAAAATATTCGAATTGAAGCCAATATGTTTATCTATCCAACGCAGAAGAAATCAAGTCAATATCTTAAAAACTAAGCAAGTTATGACCAAAATGGTAACCAGTGCTACTAAAAAGTGGCCGGGAAGAGGCAGTAGTAGAACTGGATACCTTTTTGGTCATAACTTGCTTACTTTTCAAGATATCGACTTGGTTTCTTTTGCGTTGGATAGCTAAACGTATTGGCTTTCATTCGAAATTTAATTTTGGCGAAAATAAGAAAAACAATTTTTTGTAATTTTTTCAAAAAAACAAAGGGGTTAGTTCATCATAATTTTTGAGGAAAAAAATTTTTTTCGCACTACCCGCGAAAAAAATATTCGAATTGAAGCCAATATGTTTATCTATCCAACGCAGAAGAAATCAAGTCAATATCTTAAAAACTAAGCAAGTTATGACCAAAATGGTAACCAGTGCTACTAAAAAGTGGCCGGGAAGAGGCAGTAGTAGAACTGTATACCTTTTTGGTCATAACTTGCTTACTTTTCAAGATATCGACTTGGTTTCTTTTGCGTTGGATAGCTAAACGTATTGGCTTTCATTCGAAATTTAATTTTGGCGAAAATAAGAAAAACAATTTTTTGTAATTTTTTCAAAAAAACAAAGGGGTTAGTTCATCAAAATTTTTGAGGAAAAAAATTTTTTTCGCACTACCCGCGAAAAAAAAATTCAAATTGAAGCCAATATGCTTATCTATCCAACGCAGAAGAAATCAAGTCAATATCTTAAAAACTAAGCAAGTTATGACCAAAATGGTAACCAGTGCTACTAAAAAGTGGCCGGGAAGAGGCAGTAGTAGAACTGGATACCTTTTTGGTCATAACTTGCTTACTTTTCAAGATATCGACTTGGTTTCTTTTGCGTTGGATAGCTAAACGTATTGGCTTTCATTCGAAATTTAATTTTGGCGAAAATAAGAAAAACAATTTTTTGTAATTTTTTCAAAAAAACAAAGGGGTTAGTTCATCATAATTTTTGAGGAAAAAAATTTTTTTCGCACTACCCGCGAAAAAAATATTCGAATTGAAGCCAATATGTTTATCTATCCAACGCAGAAGAAATCAAGTCAATATCTTAAAAACTAAGCAAGTTATGACCAAAATGGTAACCAGTGCTACTAAAAAGTGGCCGGGAAGAGGCAGTAGTAGAACTGGATACCTTTTTGGTCATAACTTGCTTACTTTTCAAGATATCGACTTGGTTTCTTTTGCGTTGGATAGCTAAACGTATTGGCTTTCATTCGAAATTTAATTTTGGCGAAAATAAGAAAAACAATTTTTTGTAATTTTTTCAAAAAAACAAAGGGGTTAGTTCATCATAATTTTTGAGGAAAAAAATTTTTTTCGCACTACCCGCGAAAAAAATATTCGAATTGAAGCCAATATGTTTATCTATCCAACGCAGAAGAAATCAAGTCAATATCTTAAAAACTAAGCAAGTTATGACCAAAATGGTAACCAGTGCTACTAAAAAGTGGCCGGGAAGAGGCAGTAGTAGAACTGTATACCTTTTTGGTCATAACTTGCTTACTTTTCAAGATATCGACTTGGTTTCTTTTGCGTTGGATAGCTAAACGTATTGGCTTTCATTCGAAATTTAATTTTGGCGAAAATAAGAAAAACAATTTTTTGTAATTTTTTCAAAAAAACAAACATCAAAATTTTTGAGGAAAAAAATTTTTTTCGCACTACCCGCGAAAAAAAAAATTCAAATTGAAGCCAATATGCTTATCTATCCAACGCAGAAGAAATCAAGTCAATATCTTAAAAACTAAGCAAGTTATGACCAAAATGGTAACCAGTGCTACTAAAAAGTGGATGGGAAGAGGCAGTAGAACTGGATACCTTTTTGGTCATAACTTGCTTACTTTTCAAGATATCGACTTGGTTTCTTTTGCGTTGGATAGCTAAACGTATTGGCTTTCATTCGAAATTTAATTTTGGCGAAAATAAGAAAAACAATTTTTTGTAATTTTTTCAAAAAAACAAACATCAAAATTTTTGAGGAAAAAAATTTTTTTCGCACTACCCGCGAAAAAAAAAATTTCAAATTGAAGCCAGTATGCTTATCTATCCAACGCAGAAGAAATCAAGTCAATATTTTAAAAACTAAGCAAGTTATGACCAAAATGGTAACCAGTGCTACTAAAAAGTGGATGGGAAGAGGCAGTAGAACTGGATACCTTTTTGGTCATAACTTGCTTACTTTTCAAGATATCGACTTGGTTTCTTTTGCGTTGGATAGCTAAACGTATTGGCTTTCATTCGAAATTTAATTTTGGCGAAAATAAGAAAAACAATTTTTTGTAATTTTTTCAAAAAAACAAACATCAAAATTTTTGAGGAAAAAAATTTTTTTCGCACTACCCGCGAAAAAAAAAATTTCAAATTGAAGCCAGTATGCTTATCTATCCAACGCAGAAGAAATCAAGTCAATATTTTAAAAACTAAGCAAGTTATGACCAAAATGGTAACCAGTGCTACTAAAAAGTGGATGGGAAGAGGCAGTAGAACTGGATACCTTTTTGGTCATAACTTGCTTACTTTTCAAGATATCGACTTGGTTTCTTTTGCGTTGGATAGCTAAACGTATTGGCTTTCATTCGAAATTTAATTTTGGCGAAAATAAGAAAAACAATTTTTTGTAATTTTTTCAAAAAAACAAAGGGGTTAGTTCATCATAATTTTTGAGGAAAAAAATTTTTTTCGCACTACCCGCGAAAAAAATATTCGAATTCATAACTTGCTTACTTTTCAAGATATCGACTTGTTTTCTTTTGCGTTGGATAGCTAAACGTATTGGCTTTCATTCGAAATTTTATTTTGGCGAAAATAAGAAAAACAATTTTTTGTAATTTTTTCAAAAAAAAAACAAAGGGATTAGTTCATCAAGATTTTTGAGGAAAAAAATTTTTTTCGCACTACCCGCGAAAAAAAAATTCAAATTGAAGCCAATATGTTTATCTATCCAACGCAGAAGAAATCAAGTCAATATCTTAAAAACTAAGCAAGTTATGACCAAAATGGTAACCAGTGCTACTAAAAAGTGGCCGGGAAGAGGCAGTAGTAGAACTGGATACCTTTTTGGTCATAACTTGCTTACTTTTCAAGATATCGACTTGGTTTCTTTTGCGTTGGATAGCTAAACGTATTGGCTTTCATTCGAAATTTAATTTTGGCGAAAGTAAGAAAAACAAATTTTTTTTAATTTTTTCAAAAAAACAAAGGGGTTAGTTAGTTCATCAAAATTTTTGAGGAAAAAAATTTTTTTCGCACTACCCGCGAAAAAAATATTCGAATTGAAGCCAATATGTTTATCTATCCAACGCAGAAGAAATCAAGTCAATCAGGCATATTCTGCAAATCACAAGATTTCAAAATCACTTGTGATTTTGTGGTGTTCTGAAAAATAGCTTGTTTAGTTAAAAAAATTAAATATATTTCTCGTCGAAAGAAAGAACAAAAACACCTGACAACTAAAAAGTAAATGCAAATCACCAAAAGAAATTGTCAAATCACAAAAGCAAATAACAACATTCGTTACAATACAAAGTGTTTGCAATTTTTTTTATATTTTAGCCAATTTTTTTGGTACAAAATCATCAGTTTTACTCTTAAAATAAATAAAAAACAAATAAATGTGTTCAATTAATGAGTTTTTATTGAGTTAAGAAAATTAAGAAAGTGATTTCAGATCGCCAGCCACATAGCTGACCGGTTTCAAATCACAACAGTTCAAAAAGTTATGTGCGCAGAACACCTTTTTTTGTGATTTCAAATCACTTTCACAAAAGTGATTTGCAGAACACGCCTGACTGTTCCATTTTTTGTTTTTAAGAAAATTCAATTATAAAAGCAAAAAAAATCGTAACAGATTGTTTAAAACTTTAATTAATATGGTAAAGCTGTGAAACTCCCAGATACATCCATATAAATGTATACCTGAAAGTATGCTGCAAAAAAATTACATAAAGTTTTTTATATTTTTAATGTACGTGGCTTGAGTCTTCGAATTGCAATTTGCAAATTAATTTTTAAAGACTTGAGACACAAACCTGAAATGCTTAATTTACATGCGATCTATTAGTCGTATGAACGAATGGACAATTGTTCTATGGGTTGGTGTGATTTTGAGATGAAAGTAAAAAAAAACAGTGAAATTAGAATGGAATAAGATATAAAATTATAATTTTATACATAATTTCTTGTTTATCACATATTTTTCGACAAATAATCTTGGATTGATATTGAATATAAACTGTTTTAATTAGAATAAATATGTATATGAACATGAACATACACCGAAACAAATTTTCGTTCCGCTTGAATTGTTTCTATTCTTTTTGAAATTATCATTGACAATTTTCAAACGTTTTTTCGAGATGTTGGAAAAATCAGCTCGAAAAATCCTTATTTTAGATCAAAATATAATTTTTTTAATAAATTTTAAAATAATAAGACCCGCAAAGAAGTGTTAGAAATAAAGTATGGAAATAGATTTAATTTTATTTTAAAAAAACCGAAAATGAACTTCTATTTTTGTAACGCTTGACTAAACGGAAAAATAATTAATGAAATATAAGCTTTTAGAAAAGAAAATTTATAACATATTAAAACAGAAAAAAACATTTAAACATTGATTATATGTAAAAAGGGGCAGAATAATGATTGAAATTTGATATAAATTTCATATGTATTTTCAGTTTTCTTAATAATGCAAAAACTTTGATTTATTGATAAAATAAAAAAAAGCATTCGTAACATTGTATGCAACCGGTGGTATTAGAAAGTTTTGTTTTGTAAAAACGACTACCCTTAAATTAAATAAATATAATAATCGATAAGAATAATTTAAATCAAAATAATTTTGTATGTATTTATTCACCAACCTGTCCATTTAATCCAGCCCAACGTTAATTTTTTAAAATAATAAATAGTATATAAAAAAATTTAATGAAATAAAAATTCAACAAAGCTTTGTAATTGTAAAACAAACGCTATGATCAATTCTTTTCCTAAAAAACACAACTTTATTCCAAAGAAAACCAAAAATATAATTATTGAAGAACGTAAATAAATGATATGCCAAACGAGAAACAAAGAAAAATGTGTGTTTTTTTCTAATATTATACAATCATTACTTTGCCAAACAAATATCATGATTGTAAGGCACAATATACATAAGCTTTTTGCGCTTGAAACATTTCTTTGTTTTATTTAGTCCCAAAAGTAAATACAAATCAAAAAGGCCAGATCGATGTAAGAAAATATGATTTCCAATAGAAAAATTGCTCTCGTTCTTTAGACTCTAGTCCCAGCCATGAGCAGCAATATAAGACTATAAATATAATTGGTTTTGAAAAATTTATTTTTTACCGAATAATATACGTATGCAGTTTGTTTTCAAAAAAATATTTAAACCTATAAGGATAAAATTAAAAAAGTGATTATTGAGAGCCTTAAACTTTTCAACGCCCCAAAAAACTTCATCAGCAATTTATAATTGGGTCCTGAACTTGAAGCAAATCGATTTCAAAGACAACTACTTTTAATTAAAAAAGAGTGTCATGTAATCACATATGTACATTGCCAAATAAAACCAACCGGAGCTATTAATTTGGTATTAGTTGAAAATTGTTTATTAAAGCAATTAAAAAATTTAACATAAAAGTAAAAATATTAAAACAAATTCTCTTAGATTTAATTAATATGCTATAATGCGAAATGTTGATATTTATATAGTAAAATATCTTATCCCTGAAAGTATGCTGTGAAAAAAATAACGCAAAGATTTATTTTTATTTTTCATGTATGTGGCTTGAGTCTTCGATTTGCAATTTGCAAATGGATTTTTGAAGACTTAAGGCACAAACCTGAAAATGTTTAATTTACATGCGATCAGTTGGTTGTTGGTAGATTTTTAGATGAAAGTAAATATATATAAAATTAGAATTGGAAAGGTTAAAAAATTATAATTTTATAAATAGTTAAATAGAAAATATTTGTAGGAAAGTAATTTTTTTTATTTTGCAAAGCTCCTTTTTATTTGGATACAGCACGCCTATAGAGGTATGTAAGTAAAACTGAATAAATTTATTCTGATCTTGTGTAGCAGCCATTCTTATAATGAAAACATTATCACTATTATATATTGAAGTCTATATTAATATTAGTAAGTAGTGCCTATAAAGCTGAACATTATAAAGGGTTTTCTTATAAAGGACGCCATAATTAACTCTTGACGGGCAAGTTTATCTCTTGACATTTATTTATCCAAACTGACTGTATAAAGGCGAATGAATGTCTCGAATGTCCAAATTTCCATGAATTCCTTATATACATACATGAGGTCGAATTTCAAGCAAATCGATTTTAGAGATAAAACGATTTTAAATATAAAAAGCCGTCATTTACTTAGATTTGATTTTATTTTAAAATGCTTTTGAGTACTTATTAACTTTTAAGTAAGCTTTTTCAAGTTATCAATTGATGTTAACTATCAGCTTCTGAAAAAAAAAATTAAAAACGAATTTTCATGAAATTTTTAATATAAAATTAGTCATGGTACAAATGTTTCTCTAGTTTTACCTAAGAAAAAATTCCCGATATAAATTTAAAAACATAAATTTCGTTTAAAAAAATTATATATTTGTTTAATTTTTAATCAGCATGCTAAACTCAACGAAATTTTTCGTATCAATATTCTAAAAACTCGTATCCCCTAAAAAGTATGTTGTAAAAAATTACCGCCGAATTTTATTTTTGTTTTTCATGTAGGTGCCTTAAGTCTTTGATTTGCAGTTTGCAACTGAATTTTTAAAGACTTAAGACACAAACTTGGAAGGGTTAATTTACATTCGATGACTTACTCGTATGAACGGATTGTTCTACGAGTTGGTGTGATTTTTAGATTAAAGTAAAAATATATAAAATTAGCATTGAATATATTATAAAATTATAATTTTATATATAGTTAAACAGCAAATAAAATAAAACTCTAAGTAGGGAATATTTGGAGGAAAATAGAAATATCTAAGAACAAGTTACACTGTAAAGCTCAGTTTTATTGGTATACAGCACGCATATAGAGGTAAGTAAAACTTAATAAATTTTTACTTAAATCAGAAATATAAAAATGTCTTACCTTCTTATAAATTTATTTCATATTTTCAATATTTCAAAAATAATCTTATAAATAAACAATATAAAATTCAAAAGCAAAAACTTGTTAATAAGATTGATTATATTCTAAGTATATAGTTTATTTAACGAAATCTGAACGTTACTGTCTGCACAACTTTCCGTTTTTTTATGAAAAAAATTGCTAATGATGATTTAAAATATATTTAAAGCTATAAGGATAAAATTAAAAATGTTTCAAGAGCCCTAAGGTTTTCAACGTCCAAAAAAACTTCTTGACCAATTTTTAACAATTGGCTTAGATTTAGCTTTTTCTTCTCGCTCGCGTTCCTGCATTTGTTCCAAAAGTTTGGCTTGATTTTCCCTAAATTTCATAATTGGGTCTTCAAATTGGCGGTAATAATGAAGAACTTCACGAACATCATCCACGTCAGTAGTAGCAATGGCTGAATAAAACATATAATTAATTGTGTTTGTATTGTATTGAAGTAACTAGCTTTGTAATACCTTTAAGGAAATTAATTAAATCGAATAGTTGTGTGTCCTCATCATTTCCCTTCCAACGTGCAATGTTGAAGGCATTATCAGGATGCATTTGTGTCGCATTAGGGTCCCAATCAACAACAATAACCTGATTGAAACATTATATTTATAAACACAAAATTAAATATTTTACCGTTTACCTTTTTCAAATCGCGATTTAAATTATCTAAGTTTTTCACATGATGACCATCAATGAAATGAGTTGCATCACGCACCAAACGATACATAATATAACCATTGGGATCTAAGGCATCCAAGATTGGAAAAACTGTCATGCCTTGTTCGGCAGTGAAAACAACAATTTCAAAATGTTTGGCGCATTCTTGCAAGAACACATCTACACCAGGACGTTTCTTAAACCGCCAACCGGTTTGATATGTCCAATCTGGATGTACTAAGACATCCTTCATTTCCAAAACTAAAGTATAAGGTGGTTGTATATAGGGAGGTTTTAGAGGATCAGGCAAAAGCTTTTCTCTGGAAGGTTCCTGTATCATTTTCTGGTAGTAATTAATAGACTTCCACATGCGCTGTAAATATTGTTGGACTATAGGACTCTTGCTGAATTCATCGTCTATTATTTGACCATCAGCATCTATTTCCGGTTTTCCAAATTCATAAACAGCCCAGAGGACTAATGCTACACCAGAACCCGCAAAAACGGAAAAACTGTAATGTAGTCAGAGTACAAATATAATACGCATTACGCAATTTAATCTATTTCATCCGTTTCAATCCGATAATTACCCTAATTTCATACGTTTCCAAGCTTTTTCATTTTCCTTGGCCTCTTCTTCCTCCTTGCGTTTACGTTCACGAGCTGTCTCCTCGTCAACATTCATTGCAGTTTGAGGAAACAATTTAGACAAAATTTCCGGGCTAGAAGCCTTTCCTGCAAAAAAAAAAAACAATAAATTTCAGTCTCTTTTATTCCAGTAGACATACTTGAATCTGTGCTGTAAAGATAATTTTTTGGTCCAGTATTCCAAAGTATTGCTTTTGCCGCATGCTTGTGGCCAATTGATGTGGTGGTCGCTAATGGCACACAACTCAAGGCACGATGTTGATGTATACCAATTTTATGGAGCTGTTTGCCCGCATCACGAAAGACAAAATATACTAACTTTTTGAATCCACTATGAGCCATATCTCTGCTGTTTTAGAAATTTTAACCACAGAAGATTCAACAATTTAAAAACCGGTGAATTAATCTTTCGTTGGATAATTTCTGGTTAGAAAAGCCTTTCATATGTAAGTTTGACAGCTGTTTTCAAATTAAAGTTTAAGTTTCTCAACAGGAGGCGCTGTCCCAATTAATCAACCAATCAACAGGGTAGTTAAGAAATAATAAACTTAAATTTTATATATTTCCATTCTGCGAATTTCGCTACCTTCGCGTACTGGAAAAATTTGTAACGAGAAAGCGAAAAAAGATGGTAAGAAATTGGAAAACGTTTTGTAAAATTATTGCTCATAAAATTTGTACTTGTTTACAAAATCAAAGCTCTTAAAAACTTTCATAACATAGAATGTATCATAAATATTTGCTAGTTCGAGCCATATTCTGTAATGGTTTAGAATAATAACATTTACGATTCGCATGTCAGATTTTTATCCGTGTTTTCTCTTCTATTGATACATTTAGTGCAATACACATATTTTTGACAGATTTAAATATATGTCATACAATTTAAAATACAAACATTATCGTTTGAAAAATTTACACTTTCTGTCATGCATCACAAATTATTTTATAACAGCCCTGTCATTAAAATGCAACACTGCTGAAAAAAGTGATATTCCCAATTGCATATAATTCTCGAATACAAGAATTGTGAATTGTTACAAAAATAATTGTTTATATTAAATATCAGTTTTTAAATTATGGCTCCAAAGACCGTTGAAGTTGTTATTTGTCGGGCGTGTGCTGGCGAATGCAACGAATATAAAAATTTATATAAACAGGGATTATTAATGGGAGAGGTTACAACATTGGCGTCGTTGTTAGCGTTTTGTATAAATCTAGAGTTCGTAGAAGATGAATGTAACTCTTTACCTTCTTTTATATGTTCAAATTGTGTCCACGATTTGGTCAGATCATATATCTTCAAGAAAAAAGTGTTGAACGCTAATGATGTATTGGGAGGTCACATGCTCGAAGAAGTATCCTGCATTGAGGAGAAAAAAGATAGCAAAGATATAAACGAAGCGGAAGCGGATTTACAAGAGTTAGCGGAAGCTGCTCAAATGAAAAGGGAACAATTGCAGCAAGAAATTTTTAACGTGAACGAAACCGATAACGGAGAGGAATATCTGCAATTGGATAACGATGGTGAGGCTGAAAATCTACATCAAAACTTTGCTGGTCGGGGCGACGAAGAGTCTGAAGATGTAGAAATGGAATATATGGAACACGAAGTAGCTGAAACAACAGAAATTTGTCATACTACCATAATCACTGACGATATGCAAGATTTAGATGAAGAAGAGTTAGAACAACATACACACAGTGAAGATGTATTGGAGGATGATGATAAGGTTGAATTTGAAATTCAATTAAACGACATAGAAGAGGATTATACGGAACTGCTAACAGATAGCCAGGATGAAATGTCTCAACAAAGTTTGAAACCCTCAATAGATGACACTGCGAATTCCGGCTCCGACAATAGTTTATTAAATCCGATGAAACCAAAAAGGCGAAGAATAAATTCTAGTTGTAAACCAGCAAATCCAGATTACCAATGCAAGGTAAAAGCGTTAAAAATTGCTACTCGTGAAATTAACTTACATAATTAAATTTTAGGTTTGTGGAAAACAGCTGAGCAACTCAAGTTCATTTAAATATCACATGAAGTTGCATTCTGATGAAACACCTTATAAATGCGAAGTGTGTGGTGAGGCGTTTAAGACACGTAATGCCTATGATGGTCATATGTCTACGCATAATCCAAATAATCCTAACACATGTAAGTTTTGCCGAAAGTCTTATCGGCAGCCATCATCTCTTCGAATGCATATGTTATCTCACTCCGGAATTAAGCCTTTTACATGTGAAATTTGTGGCAAAAGCTTAACACAAAAATCTGGATATAAGAAACACATGCTCACACATACCGGGGAAAAACCTTATTCTTGTGATATATGTGGTAAATCCTTTTGTATTTCCAGTAACATGTTGGTACATCGTCGCTCTCATACTGATCAAAAACAACATCAATGCACGGAATGCGACAAATCTTTTCTCACGGTCGAACAGTTAAAGCGTCACTCAATTATACATTCTAACGAAAGACCTTTTAGTTGCGATGCTTGTGGCAAACAATTTAAACGGCAATCAGCATGGAGATCTCATCTACAAACACACCAAGAACCTAAAACAGAAAAAGAATATGAATTGTTATATTCTGAAGAATATGACGAAAATAACCAAGAAAAATCTCCAACTGCAGCTATTTTTTAACATGAAATCTTGTCTGTATTCGCTTAAGTTATATTGTTTTTTATTTGTACAAAAGCTTAATTTACCAATATAAAATTATTAGTTGAAGGATTTCAGCTATATTTTTTTACCAGTTTAAGGATTAAAGCAACCTTAGCTTTAAAATTTTAAGACATACTTATACATTTCCATGCATAATACTTTTCATTAAGATCATCCAATTTCGCTCAATTTAGTTATCAAAATTCAATTACTATATGATGTACATATACATATATACCAGTTACTTATAAATCCGTGAATTCGCGACATTGGATTCAAAAAGTTTTAACTAACAATAAACAAAAGTCATAACTTTTGAAACCATTAAAAAATCCGGAGACATCTAGGATATTTGAAAAAAATGAGATTTTCTCATTTGAGATGTCCTCACAATGCCCTTTCCAACGATACCAATTTTATTTGAAGTGTTACTAATTTTTCATATAAATGCTCGACATGTCCAACTTTGGAAGGCTATAACTTTGGAATCATAAGTGATACTACGCTGGCTTGAGTATTAACCATTTGTGGAATTAACATATAATTTATGTTCCTAAACCAACTTTAGAATAAATTACGAAACTGGCTTCAAATTAAAATATAGTTAGACAAATCACTTTACTAGAAAAATTTTATGACAAATTTCTTCACCGTTATTGAATAATAAACTTGGTTTTGGCCCTTACATTAATTATCAAGATATTCGGAAGTTTTTTTATATAAAATAAATAAAAATTATAACAATTTAATATTTGAGGCAATCACTTTTCGTAATGTTTTTTTTTTCAAAGATTCAATCATATTTTCTTTATATTATGTACCATATAATTTTAAAATATTAACAGGAATTGATTAATATTAAATAAAGTTTTATGTAGTTACATACTTATATTAACAAGTTACAACCTGTCTGTTTTGACTTAGTTATATACTAAATCGAGAACACTATAATGTGTAATGATCATTACACTATAATGTGTAATGATACAAACGCAAGAATTTGCTTACACCAAAAATAAAAATAACGGTTATAAAAAAACAAAACTAATTCCATTAAATAATAATAATATTAACTTGATATTATGTGTACATATGTATGTATACACTGTCACGTCTTAATAAATGTAGCGTAAGTTATCAATAGTCTGTTGTAAATGTATGCTGTTGTTCTCATTGGAGTTCAACAAATGTAGTTACTTACTCATTATATCAGATTTACTTATTGTCCTTAAATGGATAGATTGTAAATAAAGAATTATTATAAAAAACTTCCATTAAATCAATTTATTGATCTCTCTTCCTTTTTGCTCTTATAAAAGCTGAGAACATTTTTTTATAATTTTTTTCTTTTTCCAAAACCAATTGCATATTTTTAATTCAATTTTATTATCTTACAGATACGAATAGTATTCATGTGTTAGTAGCTTATAGCTTCCAAAATAGTAAACCGATTTAAAAATAAAGTTTGTGCACATCTACAAAGAATTGCTTTTGAAATGCTATAATTTTTTGTAAAAAGGGGTGTATGTGTGTGCTTAAACAGGAGGACAAAAAATCGTTTTGTGAATCAAATCAATTGTGAATACGTACATATTCATATCAATTGTGAATACGTACATATAAGTACATATGTACATAATTACATACATACATATATATGTACAAATCCGAACAATTTTATTAAACATTTTATATTAATTTATATATGTATTTACGTATGTAAATAAGGGGGTTATAACCACGAGTATTATTATAGCACGCCCAATATTATGACTAGTGGTTAGTTGAAATTAGGATAATATCGGACGGATACAGTTTTTTTTTTCATTATTACAGCTTTAACCTAATCGTGAGCGATATGTTAAAGGCGAGCTCATCCTACCTATAACTTTTATCGCGATGTTTAGCCATTTTTTCTGACGAGGCGCATTTTCATCTCGTAAGCTATTTCAATAGCCGCATTTGGGTATTGAAAAACCAGCTCATCATTATCGAGTTTTGGCATCATTGGCCCATTTGTTTCAATCAACGGCGGGCGCTGTAGTCATAATCACGGACTTTTTATGACCTGAAATGGATGATATACATACATACATATGTATATGATCTTGGATAATCTTTAGTTTCAGAAGAATGGCGCAGCGTGTCGCACAGATCATCATTATGCCTCGTTTGTCATCAGAGCTAATTTAATTTTTTTATAAACATGCTTGAATTTGGACACCTTAAATAAGTATATACTTACATATGTATGTATGTATGTATGTATGCATATTAAAATATAAAATGAATGTTTGCTAAAAAGAAACATTTCAAGGTGAAAAGGTTGTTGAATCATTGAAATATACTATACAAAATAATTTAGTAGAGAGTAATGCCTAGCATAATAATACTCGAATGCAATAGTATACATACATATGTACATACATATGTATGTACATATAAAAAAGTCCATCGGAAGTTTATGTCAAATATAACTTACTATTTTTATTGTAATCATACATGTACATACTTATGTATGTATATCTATAGATATGTGCATTATATCTTTTCATATCTATGTATATATTTATATCAATTTTATCGACCTTATGGTATGTAATTTATGGTTATTTTTATTCAGGTTCTAGGTCATATATTAATTTAAGTAAAACTAATTTGTTTTATTAAATGTTATACATATTTTATTTTTTTTATTCAATATTTCGATCACCATTGGTTTTCTTCATCAGGAATTTGAGTAAAGCCGTGTTTTTCTTTTAAAATCAAAAAGCATAAATTTTCATATCTATTGTATAATTACAAATTCAATTTATTACATTTGCGTACAACATGAATATATAAATATATACTTAAGTAAACACAAATAAGTTAAACTATTAAGCAATAAGTTAATTAAATTCATGTTACTTTATTCAAAATGTTATTTCGTATAAAAAATCTATGTTAAAACCTTTTGGGCAAAGAGTTAGGCAGCAAGAAATGAAAGAAATATTAAAACTTAGAAAGATCATATTATACAGGGTGGCAGTAGTAGGGAATTTTCAATATTTAGCACACAGCACAAGAACCAGATGAGGAGCCATGGTACTTGGCTACGGGGTAGGTACGAGATTGACGACAAGAAACTAAAGCATCACCGGAAGTTCCGTGTGGACATTTACAGACAGCTAAATGGGCTTTAGGTTCGCATTCTGCACCAGAACCACATTTACCAATGCAGGGATTAACACATTGGTAGTTGATACATGCCTTATTATCAGGGCATTCACTATTACTCAGGCATTCACCCTTTAAAGAAGAGAAGAAAGTACATGTATGTATGTAAATAATTATTTTTTTTTCACATTCACTTTTAAGTCAACTACTTACTCTTGAACAATAAGTCAATGGATTGCCGGTATGACCGGGTAAGCAATTGCAAACAGGACGTTCACGTCCCGTATTGTCATGACCAGGTGTGCAAATAGCATTGGTACCGCAGGGATTTGGTTCACATAAATCAGCTGAGTCCACAAAAATGTGTTACAATTAAGGAAAAATAAATTATTAGTTGCAACTCACCTTTAGTAAATGGACGACAACGAACGAAAGGATCTCCAGTCATATCACGTGGACAACTACAAACTGGTGTTAAACCACGCAAATTACAATCAGCTCCTACACCACATGCGCCATCGCAAGTATTTTTGCAAATGCCATAGAAGCAAGCTGGTCTACCAGCCGGACAATCAGAATCTCCGTAGCATTCGGGACGACATTCCGTTAATGGACTTCCAATATAACCCTTAGGACATTCACAAACAGCACGATGATTATTGACACTGCTACAGGTAGCACCAGTACCACATTGCTGACAAGCAGGCACACATTTGAAATTACTGCACATATCGCGTGAACTGCAGTCACCATCATGATCGCATTCATGGCGACAACCACTTAATGGATTGCCAATATAACCATTTAAACAAGAGCAAGTGGGAACACCATTCACAATCTCGCATTTGGTATTGATGCCGCATGGGCTGGGATGGCATTGTTCCTCTGAAAATTTAACAAATTACAGTACATACATACATACGCACAGTAGACTGCAAAACTAAGGACACAGTCAAATTCTATTAATTAGGTCTATGGAAGACCAGATGTTGAAGACAAATTACAAACTACATACATATGCATATAAAGTACATTTTGGGCTCCTAAGATATTGGAAAGTTAAAATGCCATGTCCGAGGACCCAGATAACTTACTTACGTAAACTTTTGATAGATATGTAAGATATTAAAAATGTATATATTTGTGAGATATTCAAAATCAGTTCATAAACAGCTAAAATAAGGCCAAAAAGCCAAATCTCGGAAAAAGTGGTATATCATAAAAGGAGGGAAAACTCGAGAAAAAAAATTAAAATCCAAATGGAACAATCTCACATATGGTTGAAATTTGCTAAAGCTGCAAATAAGAGCTAAAGCCTCGAAAAAATTATTTGCATATAAAAATTAACGAAATTCTGAAAAATTCTAAATTGGAAGGAAATCTTCAAATCTAAAAGTACATTAAGTCTCTAAATAAGGAATTCTAAAATGGCAAACGTTCTCAATAATGTTTAAAAAATCACTACAACTGCAATTAAAGAAAATTAAAAGTGAGTTACTGCAACATTGACTAGAATTCGGAAAGATTATTAAAGATGTAATAGAACATTATAAAAACTTTAATTGAAAGTAAAAAGTCTCAAAAATTACCGATATAAGGAAATGTAAAAAAGCTCGAGTTTTCCTTGTTTTATAAGATTAAGTCGACATAAATAAATATTTAATAAAAGACTTTTATTGACTTGTAATACTACGTGGTAAGTAGCCAACATTTAAAGATTCTGCTTACGTTTGTCAATGAATTCAAACCAGTTTTGAAATGAATGAGAGCTCAAGGTTACTTTGAAAATTTGTTCATTTACAAAAAAACAATCAATGTTTAAGTAATCAGATTATCAGCACAACGGATTATTCAATGCATTTCCTTAAATGTCCATTGTATCATATACGTACATACATATGTACATATATATTAATACTGCCTTTGCTTTAAATTTGCAATCATTACAATTTATATTCACATTTTAGATGTAGGATGAAATCATGGAAGTTTTGTTTTTTAACAATAAAAAATTGTTTCTACCCGTTCAAGATCAAGGTTACTCTATTTAACGATTTTTTTGACGATTTCTTTTAATGCTACATATTACCGTCAATACAGATACGTAATGTACTCGAGATGGGTGTTTTTGAGTTGGGGCGTATAATTAATGTTATTGTACACAACTTGTGTAATTAGCACATGCCTTTGCTATTTTACTACGTCGTTAATGTAATAGTAAAAATTACTACGGAAATACTAGATTAAGAAATATATTAAAAAAAAAACTCTTGATTTTTTTGTTGTTTCTAATTACGAATGCTAAACGATGATACTTTTTTGCTTTTAATTTTTCAATAAGGAATTTTACTCAAAAATGTGTATGTAGGCTTTTGAGGAAAAATATACTATGTAACCATAGATACAAGCACACATATCAATGTATGTATGTATGCTCCAAAAATAGTCAACAGTTTACAATCATAACATTTCGTTAAGAATATTTTTTTAATATTTATCAAATTCGTTATTCGAGTATTCTCCAAAATAACCATTTCAATATTCTATTGTTTGTTGTTGGCTTAGCTAGGTATATGCCTGCATTTCATTGGCGCTAACCAAATCTTCAGTACCCTTTTAGCCAAATCATGATTGAAAGCATTCAAAGCTCGTATACTTATGCCACAGACTACAAACACTATATGAGAATTCAAACAGAACTCAATCATATTTTTCTATTTGTAATCAACAAAAACACAAAAGTATAAATAGCTTTAGAAAGCTTTTGTACAATCACAACACAACAAACAATTATAATTGACTTGCGTCAAAAGAAAAAACAAAAAGACGCAAGTCAATTATAATTGCTTGTAAGGGTACTGATGATTTGGTTAGCGGCAATGAAATGTAGGCATATACCTAGCTAAGCCAACAACAAAGAATAGAGTATTGAAATAATATTTTTCTAACCTATTCAAAAATTTAAAGTATGAGGTGATTACCAAATTTATATCGTAAAACGCATATTTCTTACAGAATTAGTCCATAATTAAAAATTAAATATTTTTATATATTTTTCGGAAAGCTAATGGCCAAAACAGTTATAACCGTTGTAATCTGTTTCGTAGTATATTCCTTTTGACGAGATCGAATTGGCTAAACAAACACACGTTCAAGGTATGCATTTGATCATGGAAGACAAATCAGTTTTAAAACCGAGTATGATACTTTTCAAGCCATCAATTTCTACCACCATTCCTGTAGCTATTATCTTAATTAACTATTTTATATGTGATATATTTAAATATTCAAACTCTCCACAAAATGTCAACTTTTTGAGATGTCAAAATGCTTTGCATATGAAAAAAGCAAATGTTTTCAAAAATTTTCATAGTGTCAATAATATTTGGTCTTAAACTTTGAACTTTTATCAGAAAAAATTGCACAAATAGAACTAATATTTTCACAGCTTTTGTAACCTTCAATGATAATAACACGAAATTTTGGTGTGAACAGAATAGTATACTATTTTCTATATTACAGCGGTATCCAAGCGATTAATCGTTAACCAGCTATTCGACTTTATGTGCGATTGTATTAGGAAGAACGACTCAACCTTTCTATCAATGTTTAACATTAGAACATTCGATACTAGAAAAAACCACATAAAAAAGTGATTAAGCCCAAAACAAAATAATGTTATGAAGGAACAAGGAAACTTTTAATCATAATTCCAATTTAGTCACTAATTGAAAATACACATTTAAAATACATAAGTATGTATAAAGATATTTTTGAACTTGCACCTTCGAGAATGCCTGGAAAAGATCTGAAATAATCATATATATATGACTGCATGGGATACAACTTCAAATAGTTACCAAATTTATATACACACATATGTATGTAGTATATAAAATTTAGGTTTTATAAAATGACGTTAATCTGTAATTGTTTACAGATTAATGACCTCTGAGAGATCTGGCGGAAATAGTTCAAAATAAAGGACAAAGAAATAGTTCCCCTATGGACATGTAAATAGACTCGGGTTGAGGACAAACAAATTTTGGTTTTTGAACCCACATAGTATCACACTTACCAGGATCAGCAACGCGGCAAGCAGTGAATGGATCTCCATTAAAACCAGGTGGACAGCTACATACAGCCACATGATTTTTGGGCTGTAAGAATGAAACAAAATATATTTATGTCAATCGTTGCATTATATATGCATCTATGTACATCTTTAACTTGCCTCGCAATTGGCATTACTGCCACAAGCACCAACACACGGGTTGACGCAGCGACCATTTTGACATTGTAGATCTCCACGACAATCAACATTATCCAAGCATTCACCGCGATTGCAGTGTGTTAAAGGATTACCACTATAACCGGGAGGGCAAGAGCAAACTGGTCGCCCGCCAGCCGTTTCCTGACATACAGCATTTACACCACAAGGATTTCCATAACAGCCATGGGTTGAAATATCGGCTAAGGATTTTCAATTATTTTTTAAGTAAACAGAAAATATATGAGAGGTGTAGTTGTTATTCGATTGATTTTATTATATTGATAGCAGCAACATACTATACATAAGTACGTACACAATATAACACAAACACATCATAACTTAAAAAAATAGTATGACAGAAAAGTTTAGATTTATTTATTTATTTACTTACGGCGGTTAAAAGTCTTTATCTCCATTTAACCGCAGATAAATATTAGCGTATTGCACAAAGTAATTTATGTATTTAGATTCCAAATTAATAGGGATTGTACCTAATGAGATATCGGAATATTGAACAGCAATAAAAACCATTTTTTTTTTACCAAGAAAATTTTATCAAGACTAAATTAGAATAATAACTGATTATTATCCATTTTAAAAATATTTGAAAGATGAACACACGAAATATTTTTATAGAATTTTCAGACAAAATTAAGAAGGATATAATAATTTTTCATTCTTAACTCATTTTTAAGTTTTTAAGTTATGATGTTTTCGTAACAAATGAACGATGTATATTTGAAATGAAAAGAAACAGTGACAGATACAAAAACACTTTGTTAAGATGTGACTAGAAGTGCCAGGACAGTGAATATAAAAAGTGCAATAGTGCTCTAGAATTTAGACAAACGGTTTAAAACAACAATATTTCAATAAAATTTTGAATACCGCGTGATTGTATCTGATCCCGATAAATAAGTCTTTGCACAGTTGTACCATCGCCATAAGTATAATACGTACGTCCACTATATGAACATGTTGAACATGTGTTACGCTTTTCCACTTTCTTTTCCTTCTCCGAATTGGATGAAATTTCAATATCATCCGCATTAGCGCAAGAGAATACCAAAATTCCTACGCATATCCCTAGTAAAATTTGCTTAGAGGTCTGAAAAGAGAAACATAAATTTAACAGAAACATTTCAAAAATTTTATATTTAAAATAATATTTTCATTATCACAATATTTCAAAAAAAAAACAAAAAAGTTTCAATAGTTCTCAAATATACGTTCTAGTTTTTTGACCGTTTTATTTTAATTAATAAACTTACTTTATTTCTTAAGCTTAAGGTCTTTTAAATTTTTATCGATATTTCAGTACTCATCGAGTACCATCTTCAGGATGTTTTTTTATTTTATACAAATTGAATAATATTACATTTGAAAAATATTTAAAGTAATTATATTAATATTGTATAAGATAAACAAATATCCTGAAGATGGTACTCGATGAGTACCAAAATATCAATAAAAATTTAAATAAAAATTAAGACCTTAAGCTTAAAAAATAAGTTCTCAAATGATAATTTGTTAAATTTATATAAAATAAAATAAACAAATATCCTGAAGATAGTACTCGAAGAGTACGGAAATACCGATTAATAAAATTAAAACAGGAGATACCTTAAGCAAGAAGAATAAATTAAATTGATAAATTAAAATAAAACGGTAAAAAAGTAGAACATGTGGCATAAAATAATATTTAGTTTCCAAAGTTTAATAGAACTCATTACATAGTAAGTTTTTATAATAAGCATCATAGAAGTTTTTAGCAATATGATTTTTATCGACTGACTAGTTTGCTTCATGCTTCGTTGCTTAATTACTGATAACGATAACCTTTCCGAGTAAAGTGAGCATAAGTTAGAATAGGTAATGTTAAAAAAAGTAAATTAAACACCTTTATTTTAAGCTAATAAAGTAAGTAAAATGCTCTTTAAAACTAGAATTGTATGTTTTAATTCTATCTAAAATACTTACTTGACCCAATTCCAAGGTTTAAGATGCGTGGAGTGGAGTTGATTTTTATTACAAAAACTTTTGGGAAAGTGGTTTATAAAAGATGTTTCTTAAAAATAATTAATTTGTTTTCTTTATTTATATGCAAGACTTTAATGTCACGTCATATAACTTTCTGTTTTTGGCCTCACTCTGGTTATACAGCCTTGAAATCGTAAAAGTTGTCATGGGTTAGTTCTCGAATTTTATATGGTGAGCCTGCCTGACTTTTTCGCAGTTTCTACGATGTTTGTGTACTACTCTGACATGTAAGTATATGAGATTACTACTTAAATGTCTTATTTGTATTTCAATGACGATATGCACATAGGCCCCTTCGTTTTCGGAGTGGCCATGAATAAGGCATTTATGTGTAATATCACGTAAATAGATTATATTTATATACAGCATAAACATTCATTGAAATTATGCATATGGTATATTGATTTTTTTAATCGCAATAGAAAAATAATTTTATTTGTATATATACTTACTTACATACATACATATGTATGCATCTCAATAAACTAATAACATTATAATATAATTTACACTATCATGATTATTTCATAAAAAAGCCAAAATAATACACGCGATTA
Organism: Germaria angustata; assembly: GCA_963681545.1. Lineage (NCBI taxonomy): Eukaryota > Metazoa > Arthropoda > Insecta > Diptera > Tachinidae > Germaria > Germaria angustata. Next base: position 45,791,638 of record OY813001.1, read on the forward strand.
TACTCACTTTTTTAATTAAATAGACACAACTCTAAATGATGCACCACAAACAAGACACTTTTTTCGTTGATAACGTCACAAATCGAAATAATATCATTTAGGTGAAAGAAAACTACTCAGTTACTGATAAGCGCACTGTTACAATTAAAATATTACTTTATAGTTGATGATTTACAAGCGACACAAAGACATAAAGACAGACATAACAGTATTTTTCCAGTTAAAGAAGACAGAAGATTTGATCTGAACTGAACAATTTTCATAAATTTTGAATTGTGACTGTTTATGTTTTAGTGTGCTATATATGCATACATATAGTATATGTAAATACATACATAAATTATAAAATTTTTCCAGCTTCAAAATTTACATTAATGCAAATTTTAATTATATATTTATAAAAAGTAAATCAACAATGTTCAATATTATTTGCTTTTATTTTAAGTTGAATGTTGTTTCAGATCACCCACGCATTTGTAAATGTCAATAATAAGATCTAAAGCTTAATGTTATTTGTTTTTGTAATACGAGTACCACTTCACACCTCGTTCTACCGGAATCATGACTCAATAATTGTATAAGTATACATATATAAATATTAAATAATTCTTGTGTTTTATATATGCACCTATACGAGGTAAAGTACATTAGCAGTTTCCCTCGTATGGGTATGAGCTTAATAGTAAAAAAAAAATAATAATTTATTATTGAAAATATTATTTCAAAATATTCTTTATGGATTATAAACTTTTCGAATTGCTTGTCGTACGAGAAATGATAGGCGAAAGTTTACATTAATTTGATCTTTTGAGATCACAAAAGGACACTTTTTTGAACTGATGGTGCGAGAGATCATGTTTCTATTTTGGAGAATTAACCGTTTGCAGGTATTAGTTAGTTTTCATAATTTTTCCCATTACATTTGGTAAAATTGTTTCTTTTTTCGAAATGCTCGAATATTAATTTCACAGGATCCCAGAAAGCACCTCTTAAAAGAATGTAAACAAATTTAAAAAGAAGTCTATACAGTAAAATTTATTTAAATTTTTTGAATTAAAATAGAATATTGAAACGTTTTACAGAAGTCTTATTTTAATCTTTCTTCCTAGATAAAATCATTTAAAATTTAGTTTGAAACAGGTATATCTAATACAGCAGTTACTTCCGATCTGACCAAAGGATTTATAAAGCGATATATAAATCAGCATTAAATTTTTTTCCTGGCCTGAAAGTATATGTTTTTCTATTAAGCATTTGGGCGTTTAAAGTTTCTTCATAGATTTTATTTTCTTTCCTTTGAGCCTTTAATATGAAAGGCGTTACTTTGATGCAAATTGAAAAACATTCTATGCGAGTTTTTTCACTTTCCCTTTTTCTGCTATATTGAATCTGTTTTTCTCTTTTTTTATTAACTGCAAAAAAAACCTTTTCCCTATAAATTGTAAGAAAATTTTCACCAAAACTTAAGTAATTTTTTATTAATTAGTAATTTTATTCATAACATTTAAATAAATAAATAATTGCCTGTAGGCTGAGAATGTACAAATATCCTGAAGATTAATAGAATTAAAAAAGAAGAGACTTTAAGCTTGGAGAAATAAATTAAATTTATAAGTTGAGAATGTGCTGTAATTAGTTTGAATATATAAGATTTATTCACTCCGTAATTTTTTTTGCATCTATCGATAAAAAAAATTATTTCAATCCAGTAAAAATATTGTGGCAACTCATCAAGTGGGGTTAGACACATTGCGGAACCACCTCTTAGTAATTCATTCATTTCTTACTGGTTGCTCTTCTTAAATAGAGAGATTTTTCACAAGTACCCAGAAGGCAATATTATGCATTAAAAATATTATAAATTGAAATTTAAAAATATACGACTACATTGAAAATTTTTACAAATAAGTTGTTACTCTTATGAAATCGGAAATAACAAATAAATGAACAAATCTGTTTCCGCTGATGTAGCGTATTGAAAGAACTTTTTCATTTCTTCCACAGCACATATAAGTGCATTTTTTCAACTTCTTAAAAGTAAACAAAAATTTATAAAATATATAATAACTTCTAAATTTGTGTTAAATTTTGTATTATTATTATTTTTTTGTTATTAAAAAGATTTTTTAATTTACATAAAAAAATATTTTCCATAAAAAATTAAAATTGTGATTATTTGCAAGTTCTTATCCACTCTAAATGGCATAATTATTTTATTTGAAAAATGTAATACTCTTATATCAATATATTGAAGTTAACTTCAGTAACTGCGGTAAAAAAGGAACGTCCTGCCTATGTTAAAATCTTTGGAAGTAGTCCGAATTTCTTCAGGATCACTATCTTTGCATTTCCATAATACGAATATTTTGGGATGGTCTTTTTTGCGATCCATTTAAATTTAAAACATGAATTTAGCAGGTCATTTGAAGAAGTTATATTTTTATACATAACTTATACTGAAACTATAACCACTATTTTTGCGATAAAGTCCCTATAGATATTACGACACTTTGAAGATTTCTGCTTCACTTAGATGTCGTATGAAGATTAATTGAGTCGAAGTGGTTTATTTTCAGACTTTTCGAGGATACGTTTTACAAATATAATTGTATTTTTTAAATAAATTTTAAGCTACCGTTTCGAGTCTAGTTCGGAAATTTTCGTAAAATTGTCTTCTATTAAATAAATATATGAATAAATATAAACTGAATAATTGCTTGAAAGTTACAAAACTGCTTGGAATGCCGCAAATTAAAATTTTCGAACAGGACTTTTGTAAATAACTTCGAAAATTATTTATTTTCGAATCGGTTTTTTGAATGCGGGCACTTCCTTAGCCTTTTCAAGCTGCGTCAAACGCAGTAAATTTCGAAAACAATATTATTTAATTTACTCCGTAAACTCAAATCGTGCTGTATATTAGGTTAGGTTAGGTTGATTGGAGGGGTGTGATAGCCCATGTCATACGACATACACTTAAGCCAGTGAAGGCCTGTTGTGCGTTTCCTTTAATTATCAGACACAAACTGCCAGAGTTCTGCGGCAGGATTCGAACCTGGGACCTTCGCACTACGAGTCTAGTACACAACCTACTAGTTTACGAAGGTCAGTTGCTGTATCTTAACGAAAAGTTCCTGGAATGACCTATGAGGTCAACAATGTCTTTTTGAAAGAAGACCAACAAGCGTCACAAAATTCCACACAGTTCCTATGTACGAGTATGTTAAATCGTGACCTGTTTCTTTAGTGCTAAAATCAAAAAGATTTTCAAAGGTCGGTTTGATATTAACAGATCCGGGAATTTATTTTATTATTATAATTTTTTTTTTATCACTGATGCCGAATTACCATAACAAGTTATGTGTGAGAGCATATATACTTTTAAGAATGAAAGCTATTCAATTTTATTTCGTAGTCTATAACCTAATGACCACATTTTTAAACCATGGCTTTGACTTTGTATTCATAAATTTATATGTTTTCTCTATGAAGTATTTTGCAAGTACTAAAGGGCATTGATGTTGAGCGTTTATTTTTTGGGAATTGTTATTTGTTCATTTCTTATTTGTCAAACACTTTTAATAAGTTATCTGTTTGCGACAATTAATTCACTTTTTAACTAAGTGACGCACAGATGTTACTTTTTCTCGTGACATAATTTTGTTTATTCTTCACGTTCCGTATTATTCTACTTTAAGTTATGTACTTTGCTCACATTTACTTGGAATCCTAAGAGTAAGTGAGGCCTGAAGAATTGATGTATTTAAATTTACACTTTACACATATCATTCGCGGAAATCCAAGTACTCCAAGCAAAACTTACCATTTTTATGTATAATTTTTATAAGTAATGTTTATCTTATGTTGGAAGAAGCAGTTTTAACGAAATCGATGTGGTTACCGGCGAGCAAGTTGCGGCGTTAAACGACAAGCACTTTTGGTTAACTAATCAGTTCTCCCATTCAGTAGAAGCTTTTATAACAATTTTTAATAATTAAGAGGCCAAGTTGTTGCCAATATACATACATACATATATACATAACCATATACTTTGCTAGCAACAAACAACAAAATCAGTATGAATGAAGGCGGTTTGAAATGCTTTTGTTTTCATTCAGGTTTTACTTGGGAAGACCACACCAAGCGAGTTGTAGAAGATTTTAGTAATATGACTTTTCAGTATGACACTATGTACATCGTCAAAAAAATAAAAAAATACGACTATCATCGATATTCTTTATTTAAGTGGGCAAATTTTATGCGCGTGTTTTGCAAATTGTATTAATTAAAAACTCAACATCTAAATGTACAGCTCTTAACATTTCTAGAATATTGCTATGGAAAATATCGATACATTTTTACTAGATACTTAAAAATCATTTCGATAAAAAAAAAACTATACCGTCACCAAAAAGTCGAAATTTTGCCAAAAATTAGAAGGAAGTAAAATCATGAAATTTCATTTTAATGATCTTTATTTCTACTCTAATTACATATTATTATTTAAATCAAAACTTATTAATTAATTAATAAAGTGAGCAGTCGGAATATTATTTAGCGAATGAAATTTTACTTAATTACTTACTTTTAATTCTAGCATACACAGAAAGCAAGCACACAAAATATTATGTATAATGTATAAAATATGACATCTTGTTGATAAGTTTAAATATGTATAGTCTGTTCGTGCTGTTCTTTGCCACTGAATAAAAACTACCTTCAAAATTAATAAAATAGCTCGGCAATTGGGAATTTGCTAAAATTCGAGAAATCGGTTAAAAAATTATTGAAAAAAAAACTAAAATTTATAGAGAAAAAGATAACAATTCACCAGATAATCGAACAGAAAAAAAGAACTAAATTATGCACATAAAAAACAAAGGATTGGAAAAAAAATAAAAAGTTACAACCCAAAAGTCTAATATACAACAAAAAAGTTCAAATCATCAAAATTTAAAGGTATACAATGAACCTTTAACATTTATCAAATTAGCATTTATCAAAAATTTTTTCTGTTTTTCCAAGAACTGAATTTATTAAAAAGAAATTAATTTAGTTAATCTGACACAAGTTAGAACTTAGTTTAATTTAATGTATTTTTCATTTTGTTTTCAATTTATTTTTATTTAGGAAAAAACATGAAGCCAGTTATTAGAATAGCAGAACGTAACAGTTTTTTATAGTCGCTACGCGCAGGCGCTGAGACTTGACCAATTTTTCAAAATTAAACTATTTATATGTGCTCCATTCTTATTAATTTTAATAAAACTCACATTGTCCACCTCTGCAAGGATGATTTTTTATATACTTACATATGTATCTATATATTTGTGGTAAAAATCAACAACGTAGTTTTAGCGTAAAAGTGAGTCCATACAACTATGTTCCGAAAATCGTAATATGTCTTAATAATCGCCAATTTCATGCAATTTGCAATTTCCAGAAAATAGGTGATAGCTTTTACTTCTATTTGACTTTTTAATTATGATATTGTTCAAGGTTTTTTATAAAAATATTTATCTGAACTGGAGTTCATTATAGCATATGTACACTTCTTCGGTCCCAACAAGTAATTTATAGACTCTAATATGGTTATATCGAATTAATTTTTAAATACCCCATACAAGAATAGTTCTAATTTTTTTTAGGGAAAATTTCGTTGAATAGTTAACACAATTATTTTACACTGTAATAAAAAATTTACAGAATAAGTGAAAGGTATTTGTATATGTATATTTATATCTATATGTATATATATGTATATATATATGTATATATATATATATATATATATATATATATATATATATATATATATATATATACATATATATATATATATATATATATATATATATATATATATAAGGCCATCAGTTCCATTTTTGAAAAGGGGCGTGGCATTGCCTACTTCCACCAAAGATGTATAGTATCCAGCTGACACGGCAGACGTTGTCTTGCATAATATTTCAAGCGATTAGGATATTAACCAAAGTATGAAATGAAAGACAAATAATAAAATAATTTCATTTTCTTTATTTTTAAATAACATTAATTTTTCTAATTTTATCATAATGCGATTTTATGGACAATATTTTTAGTTAACTCCTGCGGAGTATAAATGAATAAACTTGATGGTTTTTCCACGCGAGAACATGCCACATATAATTGGCTATGTGAAAAGACCGGATTTTCTAGATCTAACCCACAAATCGACATAGTTTGTCCTTGTGAATTATTAATAGTCATGGCAAATGCCAAGCGAATGGGAAATTGCAGACGTCTGAATGGAATGGGTGAGTCTGAAGGGATCATTGGTATTCGTGGCAGAAGAACAACTCCAACTTCAAATTTGCCGTTAAAAATTGTAGCTTCAAGAACATTGGGAGGTACCACGTGTCTTTATCAAATCCCGCCTATATTTGCAGCAGAACTTGAAATATGTTCACTCAACCGAAATACCAAATTCTGTTTAAATACCGTTAGCAGGAGCAGAAATATTGGATTCTTAATTTGTGGTTTGTATGGTAGGTACCACGCCCCTTTATACAATCCCGCCCATATTTGCAGCAGCACTTAAAAAATGCACACCAAACCGACGTACCAAATTTTATTCAAATACCGTTATCAGGAGCAGAAATAATAGGTTTTAATTTGTGGTTTGTATGGGAGGTACCACGCCCCTTTGTCCAATTGGACCGAATTGTAAATCTAAACCACCCGGGGCGCCACCCAAACGCATACAAAAAAATTAATGCAAATCGGTCCAGCCGTTTAGGAGGAGTTCAGTCACAACACACGTACAGTAGAATTATATATATATAAAGATATATATATATATATATATATATATATATATATATGTGTGTGTGTGTGTGTGTGTGTGTGTGTGTGTGTGTGTGTGTGTGTGTGAATATATATATATATATATATATATATATATATATATATATATATATATATATATATATATATATATATATATATATATATACATATATATACATATATATATATATATATATATATATATATATATATATATATATACATATATATATATATATATATATATATATATATATACATATATATATACATATATATATATATATATATATATATATATATATATATATATATATATATATATATATATATATATATATATATATATATATGTGTGTATGTATATATATATATATATGTGTGTGTGTGTGTCTGTGTGTGTTTGTGACGATCACATTAAAATTTATCTGCATGGTTTAGGAAAAAAATATTAAAAATATTTTTTAAACGCGAATAAGTATTTCTAAGAACTACCTCAACTTAAATTTAGCATCCGTTTTATAAATTTATTTAAGGTGGTGTTTAATAAAAATAAACATCTCGATTTAAAAACATCATAGTTAATTTTCAAAATAAGTTTTTGTAACCACTGTGTGATCTCAATTTAAAAATAAAAGATATACTTATTTAATTATGAATTATATTCAGATCAATCCAAACTTTAGGGCCTAATTCATAAAATGAATTATTGAATTTAAAATGAAATTATTTCAACGTCAATTTGCATTTGTAAAAAACACATAGAACGATCTTATAATCAATTTAATAATAAAGTTGATCGAATCTATGTTGAAACAATCTGCTATAAATAAATTTTTCTAACCAAAGTTAGAAAATAAAATCTATACTACATAAAATAAAAAATTAATGGATACCTTTAGCAATCCGACATAAGTAGTGCGACAGTGATTGTCCGATTATAGGAGTTCTGATCGTGCATACACCCGTATTTATATGTATATATGCACATACTGGTATATTTAAATACATACATATGTTAATACTTATATACATGTTCAGACATAAAACTATATGAATTATATATATATATATATATATATATATATATATATATATATATATATATATATATATATATATATATATATATATATATATATATATATATATATATATATATATATATATATGTTAGTAGATAAATGTTAATTAATAGACCTCTTAATATACTTTATCGTTAATAAGAATCAAATATTTAAAAAATATATTTAGGTACGTATGTACATATGTATGTATGTATCAATATGTATTATTAAATCGAAAAAATAGCGTGGGTGCATAAAAATATGGTTGATAAAGAAAAAGTAATCATGACTTGAATAAACAGAAATAAAAAATTACCATATTTTCCAAAGAATCAAAAGCCAGTTCTACGTATTCTTCAGTAGCAAGTTGAAAATTATTGTCAAAAATTGCTTATTTGCGAAGAAAAAGTTATTGATAAATAATTAGAAAACTAGAGTTCAATTAAACTATAGTAGTTTTCCGAAAGTCCTTTATATCCGGTATATTCGAAGTAGTCATTTAAAATTAGTAGAGAGGAAAAAATACATATATAGGTATTTATGTATATGTATGTAAGTATACTACTTTGGCAAGTTAAGAAAAAAACCAAAATTAAAGCATTCGAAAATGGTACAAATTTAATGAGTAATATATTCCACATTCATTGCAAACCGTATCTTTACTAAATTATTTTCTTCATAAGCCCTTAGAATATTCAAGTAAATGGAATAAGTTTCTCTATAAATAGACCTTTTACTATAAATATGCTTTGGACACAGATATATGCAAGTTATACTAGCTTTCAAGCCAAGAAAAAGGAGGAAATATCAATAATTTTTTTCTATCTTCATATTTAAAATAGTGTATTGAAAAATTCGAAAGGAGCAGTACCTTTCATATAAACTTTAAGCAATTGACAAAAGTAATAAAAAATCGACCTATAAAAAGTTATAGGATAAGAATTAAATTTAATTCATGGCTTTCAGCCATCTTAGTTAGCATCGGCTTGAAAGATCTCAGTAGGTAGCGCATAATAACATTATAATTATTTCAAACTTATTAGGTCCTATTCTTTGGAGGCGGCTGAATTTTTTTAACGCTCATTATAATTTTAATTTTTTCGTTACAGTGAGTACAAAATGTATATTTTTTACGCTACTTATCTTAATTTATCAGTTTGCAAAAATTAGAATTTCAAATCAATGATGAAAGTTTTATGTCGCATTTAATATTTATTATTTCTTCTTCTAAGATTGTTGAATTTGTAGTACCATCAAAGTTTAGTATATGGGCTACATTTTCAACATCAATGCCTGTCATTAGATGTGCGAGACAAAAAACTGGTAATATTTACTTAGGTATGTACATACTTACATATATAGTGATGTAAACCTTCATTTGCCCATACAAACATATCACACACATACTACATACACACATACATACATACTTAGAGGCTAGATATGTATTATTGTAAGAGCTAGTTATAAGAGAGACTAGGAGTAAGTTATGAATAGTTAGGTTTAGTATGATTTAAATAAAATATTTACGCTTGTTACTGACGCAAGCAAGGAAATAAAGCAGTTTCTTTTGCCAGCCGTAAACTAAACGGACATGAGAAGAATTGCAGCACAATAGAAAAAGAGCTGCTAGCCATCGTTTTGGGCGACGAAATATTTCCATCCATATCTTTTTGGCCGTAAATTCATTATCAGAATATACCATCGACCTTTAGTTTGGCTAAATAACATAAAGGAACCGAATGATAAATTACAACGATGGAAAATTAGGCTGAGAGTTTGACTTCGACATAAACTATATTAAGGGAAAAGAAAATGTTATTGCCGATGATCTGAGCAGGTTATCTTATGAAGCATCGGATAGCAAATTAGAAATTAATCTACACGAGATATTTAATGAAGACGCTAATACAGTGCATAGCGCAGAAAGCGAAGGTAACAAATAAAGATGGTATTCTGAATTTCATGCAAGAGAAATTACCTACAAAAGGACTCTCAGTAGTTTTTTGTCCAAATTTGTAATTATACAACCAATTTCAATCATTGTATATTAAATATTTTGCAAGAAATAAAAGCCTAAAAATGTTAAAAGCAAACTCATTCATAGAAGACATAACTGATAGAGAAATGCTCTTAAAATTGATAGATAAAAATAATCATAGAGGCATTAACAAAATTTATGAGGAAAAAAAAAGAGTTATTTTTACCCGAAATTGCGGAAAGAAATCCAGAAATATATGTTAACAGTTGCGAAATATGTGAAACAGGCAAAATATGATAGGTCTCCAATAAAATACAGTTTAAACATTACTCCTACCCCAGGTAGACATAATGATATCGTTCACTTGGATATTTGGTATCCACAGCGTGGCATAATGTATTTAACTAGCATAGATAAGCTTACAAAATATGCAACCGCATTTCACTTGGAAGATAGGACGTGGGTCTCAATAATAAAGGCACTTAAGCAAAGGATACAATATTTGGGCAAGCCAGATCTACTTATATTTGACAATGAATTGGATACTGCTGTAATTAGGGAATTTTTGAAGCAGCAAGAAATAAACTTCCACACAAATACGGCGTATTTGAAAACTGGTAACGCGGATGTAGAGAGACTACATGGTACTCTCAACGAGCACATTCGACTTTTTAATGGGGACGCGAATAATAAAGATGATATCCATGAAAATGTATATAAAGCAATTGTATATAAACTTTCACAAAAAATACACGAGAAAAAAAAGTAAAAGGACAGTTTTGCCAACAACATTGTAAATAATAATAGAGCAATTAAAGCAAAACCTAATTATAAGAAGATTACAAATTAGGCTATTTTTTCACTATTTGTAATTATCTTCTTCTCAAAAAGCTCACTAACAATGTCATTATTAATTTTCTGTAATTTATTTGTAGGATCTCTAAGCTTTTTGAGAAGAAGATAATTACAAATAGTGAAAAATAGCCTTAAAACAAACATTGCAATTGCACCAAGATTATACGGACTTCCGAAAATTCACAAAGAAGAGTCCCCTTTGAGACCAATATGCTCCTTTAAAAATTCTCCTTCTTATAATCTATGTAAATATATTACAGATATTTTAAAGAAAATAACAGAAGAGTTCAGGTATAATGTTAAAAATTCTATATAAAAATAGAATAATCAACCAACGTATACAGGATACTGAAAAATTGATTTCATTTGACGTAGTATCCTTATTTCCAAGTATACCAGTTGATCTTGCTATTAATATTATAAAAGAAAAATGGACTTTATTAGAAAAGTATACTAGAATAGATAAAGAATTATTTTTACGTATTTTAAAATTTTGAATAGAGGATAATAGATATTTTCAAACAGATGGAAAAATTTATATACAACGAGTAGGTTTACCAATGGGATCACCAGCATCTCCAGTAATAGCAGATATAGTTATGGAAGAATTACTTGATAGATGCATTGATGTATTTGTTTTGTATAATTTCAGAGAGTGAAGTAGATAGAATTTTAGAAAAGTTGAATGGATTTAATCAATCTGTTAAATTTACGGTTGAGAGAGAATGCAATTCAAGATTATAATATTTAGATATTTTAGTGATAAGAAATAATGGAAGATTAGTATGTGATTGGTATCAAAAACCGACAGCGTCAGGAAGAATTATTAATTATTTTTCTAAACATAGCAAGAGAATCATTATTAATACAGGAAAAAATTTTATTGAAAAGGCATTCTCGATAAGTGACATACAATTTCATAAAAATAATAAAGAAAAGATTAAAAATATTCTCATTGATAATGATTTTCCATTGCATTTAATATATAAACTAATTAATCAGTATAAATATAGGAGAGAAAGAGTAACAAATAATATTGCACAAAAAACTTATAAAGGAATGATCTATATACCAGGTATATCAAAACATCTAAAGAGATCAGGAATATATGATAAAGAAAAATATAGAATGGCTTATAAAACGGATAACACATTAAACAAATTATTTAGTAGAACAAAACATAGAATACATAAGTTAGATAGGTCTAATGTTATATACAAAATACCATGCGATGGAAATAGTAGTAATACTTGTTAGAAATGCTTCACATCATTAATATTAATAATACAAAAAGAATTAATTTTAAGGCAGACACTGCAAATGTAGCGCACAGTTATAGGCACTTGTTACACAAGAAGTAACACCTCATATTGTCATTTTATAGCTGTAAATATGTATGTTGCAGAACATTTATATAAAGTATATGTCTACTCCTACATACATATTTATATACAAGTACGTACATGTTTCTAAATAATTATTTTTTATTATTTATATGTATATGTTTTTTCAAAAAAAAAACTATTTATTATTGTGTACATGTGTGTATATATTTTTTCATATATGACACACAATTTTCTCTTTCTTTCATTTTTTGAAATGTTAATTTTTTAATTTTATTATTTATAAAAAAGAGAATTGTCCTGAAGATGATGCTCAATGAGTATCGAAATATTTATTATTATTTTTTAATTAAATTGTTTAAAAAATAAAAGACCTTAAGCATAAAAATTATAAAAAACAAATTATTATAAAAAAAGGTCAAAAGATATAGATACATTATTGCTTAAAAATAATTTTTTTTATAATTAATTGAATTAATAAAAGAATTTATAAATTCAATAAACATATTTACTGAAATGGGTCCTATGAACTTTTTTTTAGTCATATAATAGAAACACATTTTCCAAAAATTTAATTTAGTTATGTTGTTACTTTTAAATGTAAAACAAGAGCTCAAAAAGAAGCATCAAAAAACTATTTATTGAATTTAAAAAATTAATTTTAAGAAATGCTTGTCGGGAAACAAACTTTTTAAACATTTTTCTTTGTGAAATAGCAGGGACTGCTTATTGCAACAGGGGAGGAGTGATGTAAACCTTCATTTGCACATACAAACATATCACACACATACTACATACGAACATGTTACATACACACATACTTATATACATACTTAGAGACTAGCTATGTATTATTGTAAGAACTAGTTATAGGACAGACTAGTAGTAAGTTATCAATAGTTGGGTTTAGTATGATTTAAATAAAATAAAGAAGTTCTGTTCAGTTTGATACTATCTGAAGAAAGCATTTTTTTCTGCCAAACAGAAGAATTCGTCAAAATCATATATATGTTCAATACTATCTTAAATATGTAGATTAAATTAACTAACTTAAATATGTACATAGATTAAATTAAATAAATTTTAATACACTTCGTTGGACATTTATATAAATATTATTTAAGTGTGTATTTAAATGTCGTTAGAGTTGTACTCAAAAACTTTATTTCGTATTTAAATAGAACTTAAAGAATAAATACAAAGCCAAAAACTAACTGGGCCTAAGATTCGCGGGGTTATTAGGCGGGGGGCGATCCCTCCTATATATCGTACTTAATGGAAAAACATTGCCTTTTTGTTAAAACCGATTTTATATACTTACATATGTAAAACGGAAAACTTAACCTTCAACAAAGTTTATTAAAACGGAACAAATTTACAACAAAAACTAAAAGTGCGTATAATCTTCAATTAATCCTTTAACTAAACAAAACTATTCGTAAGAAAAAATATTAAAAATGTAGTTCTATATATACATACATACTTATATTTATTAGCATATCCGGAATGCGAACCAAATGTCTGCAAAAGAGGCATGTAAGTTATATATTACTAACATTGTCTTTATTTTAATGACAATTAGATTAATCTCAATTATGAACTCCCAATTTTAATATTTTCTCTATTCTCTAGTTGATCACATATTGCTTTATTACTAATTATTCCTTATTTAAGTTAACGACCTTGATGTTCACCGTGATGTTCACCCTGATTTCTCCTCTAAAATAAATATTGCAATTGCATGTCATTATTTAATTCTTATATTTTGTTGTTAGTATTTTAGTTTTTTAATTAACGGTTATATTTTAAGAGTAGTTTGTGTCGCCTAGTTTAAGCAATTAAAGAAAGAAAAAATAAAGAATTAGTCTTTGAATTGTGATCAAAGCGTTAGGTTGATATCTTAAAAATAAAGGACTCATTTTATTTAATGTACATATGTGCAAAGGTAAAATGTTAATGTTTTATGTGTGCACAATTAATAATTTAACTTGTATGTATGTGTGTATATGTATATGTATGTACACATAATAGTTTATATGTATTTTAAAAACGTGTACTCTGTTATTATAATTTTTAAGTTAATATGTTCTATGACGCGATAAAATATATGTATGTAGCTTGGTAAGTAAGTATATCAACTTCTAATAAATAAAAAGCCGTTTGTTTAACTGATTATCGATTTTCTGTAGACAGGAAGAAAGCGTTACCACAAACAGCTGTGGAGTACCTATTTTTCGCTAAGATCAGCTGGCTTAGGGGTTTCCCCTAGATTTTGAACGATTTTTTTTTTTCTATATAGGCAAATTTGCAGGTCAAACACTTAAATAGGAAATTTTGTCTAAAAATTTTTATTTGTGGTATTTCTATACGATCTTGCATTCAATCCTGAATGTTACAATTACCAGGAATTTTACAACAAATCAATTTCAAGATTTTGACGATTTTCTCCGTAAAATTTCATAGTAATTTTATTTTAGTAATTTTGTTTTAGCTTTAAATACTATATTTTAATGATCAACTTTAAAATAACAAATTGGGTAAATATTGTTATAATTATAAGATCGACTTATATACTACAAACTTTATATGGTATTTAAGTTCAAAATGTGGCTGAACACAACTTATTTGGATTCATTATTATATAATTTGATAAAAAATGAAAATACATACATATGTATGTACATATACATACATATAAATATAAAATCATACATACATACTTACATACAAAGAAGCTTTAGTTCGCAAAATTCGGTGTTTGCTACATTCCAACTCATAGTGGCCTTTCGGGTAAGACCAACTAAATATACATACATACACAATTCTTGGTTGTTTTAGGAGAGAGAGGTAAGAAGCTAGGGGAGGGGTACAGAGTTTCATGTTCTCTTCAATTCTGTTTTGCTTTGCTATCCTCACTATTGAACTTGATGTTTGGTGTTGTTGTATTTGATGTTTTACATAAGTTTCATACAAGAATTGCAATACTAGATTTTTTCTAATGTGGACACTAAAGCAATTCGGCAGCAGAATTGCATGCAACAAAATTGCTAATGTAGACGGGGAGATACATATAATATAAATGCTTAAGGTGAGAGAGAGAAAGAGAGTAAATTTAATGCGGAACAATTTTTGCTTGAATTGGTTTTTACTCTCTTTCTCTCTCGCTCTCTTTCAAAAATAGAGACTTCAAACTACATATAAAAAAAGCGTTGGGAACGTTAAAAACGAATGGGTGAATTCACCTTTATACTAATTAAAGAAATTTCGCTAACTCACCAGTTATTATAAGATGGTCATGAAAAACAGTGTCTTTTTGAAAAAAGCTTTTCAAAAGTTTGTTGTAGGTAGTATACTTCAGGTTGAGACGTTCCGTCAACGTGACATTTAATTTCGGTAAGCATTTGCATTGTTTTCAAATAACAAAAACGAACGTCCGTTCCAGTACGGGACGTGGACGTTCGCATAATTCTGCCTTTAGTGCCTGTTCAGATTGAACGATTTTTGTCGCTGCAATTCTTAGTTTGTTGGAAAATAGGGGGAGAAGAGTTAATAGGGGAAGAGAGAAACTAAAAAGAGTACACATAGGCATGTACTCTTGCAATTCGTTTTTCCCGCAATTCGTAATACGTAAATTCCTTGTTTGTTTACCGTAAGAATATACCTAAAAAAGAAAATATCAAAAATTACATACATACATACATACGTACGTATGTATGCATAAAATATCTGCGACAAAAATCGTTCAATGTAAACGCAAATACAATTTTAAAGAAAGGAAGACAAAAATTGCAGCGACAAAAATCGTTGGATGTAAACTGGCACTTACATACATACATACATACTTATATATATTTATTTGTTGATGATGTTAATTGTTAAGAAATTAGTGTAATATGTATAATAATCTTGTATTACGAGTCCCTGGATAAAGTGAACAAAAAATTCAGGAAACGTCGAGAAAATATGAATAAATAACTTTTGAATTTTATTGTCACAAAGACATATGAGGCCTGATTAAATAAAAAAACAAGCACCTAACGTAATTTTAATTTTTTTTTAAATCGTTTAAAACTTCGCTAATAGACTCTAATTTCTTAGATGTAGAAAGGAAAATCTTCTAACTTAAGCTTTGGATTTGTATGAACGTACATATGTACATATGTATGTAGGTAGTTTAGTTAGATCATAAAAACTTAAACTGCACTATTTTTGTAGTCGAATAGCGGTTTTCTTATAGGGTACATATGTACATACAAATATGTATATACATATGTAAGTATGTATATATGTATGTACATACATACATATATATGAAAGTATATGCATGCATATACATATGTACATACTTACATATGTAAAGATGTGTGCTTTTCAACTCGTATACATGGCATCGGCTTCCCCTAATAACAATATGTACTAGATGATTAATTTTTCCTTATTCAAAGTTGAACTTTCAATTTCTATGTTTATGGACACAGGATGTAATGAATATAATACATTAAGTTTATTAGTTTTTTGTAACATTACAATTTTATTAATAATTTATAAGTTTTTTAAACATACATATACATAAGTGCATACATATGTACTTAAATACATAATTTTACAAAAACAAAACAAACAAAAATAAAAAGAGCAATTCTTCCAAATAAAAATACATATATATTTATCAGTCTATGTCAGGCAATCGCCGCGCAAACATCGTTTTCGTTGCTACAGTGCGTTTGATTGTATAGGTGTGAAATAAAAACTCTCAAGCTTAAAGAATAAGTGGGAAAACATACATAAAAAAAGTTTATATTCTCTTTCTCAGAAAAAAAAATTAATATTATTTGGGATAGTAAAAACAAATTTTTTAAGAGAAGTGAGGCCACGTATAAATATGAACGGGGTTCATCCCCCGAACTATAACAGGTTCAGGGAACTTGATCCCTCCACCGCAAAAACAAAGAATAACAAAAACAAACGACCTCGACCTGATGACTTTTTGGCGCTACCCGAAACGTTTGCAAATGAACAGAATCTACCGAGATACCTTATTGCTTCCACCATTCCCTTAAAACCAGACGCCGAATCTACTCCACTTTCATCCTATAATGTCTTTCGCGTTGAAAGGGGGCTTGATCATATTAGCAAGGAACGTCTTGAGGTAAAAGAAATGAGGAACGGCGATCTTTTAATCAAGGTCCCAAACAGAAAAATTGCGGAAAAATTCCTTAACGCTACATACATCGACAGCATTCCAGTAAAAATTTCTATGCACAAAACTCTCAACTCGACGCAGGGAAGAATATACTCAAGAAAAATCATCAACATTCCAGAAGAAGAGCTACTAGAATCCCTTAAAGACCAGAGAGTAACTGAAGTGCGTCTGCTAACCAAATGGGAGGATAAAAAACCAGTGCCAACTGGAGCAGCAATCATAACTTTTGATTTAATTTACCGCCCTCAAACACTTAAACTGGGATGGGAACGTGTGTCCGTGGAGGAATACATTCCCAACCCAATGCGATGCCAAAACTGCCAAAAACTTGGCCATACAAAAAAACGCTGTCGTAATGTGGAAATTTGCAAAGAATGTGGAACACCAACACCTCACAATAACTGCCAACGAAAATTCTGCGTAAACTGTCAGTTAGAGACGCATTCATCATATGATAATGATTGCCCAACATTTTGGAAACATAAGTCTGTTAATTTCATCAGAATTTCAAGAAGATGCACTAATCGTGAAGCATGGGAAGTCTTTAATGACAATCCCATAATCAACACGCTTAAACCTACTAGAAAAAACCAAAAAACATTTTCATATGCACAAATACTAAACAAACAACAGCAAGAACAAAATAATAACCACACACAGGCGCAAATATTAAATAAACACAAAGAAAAACCTAAAAACAAAGCAACAACCGAAATGCAAGACAATTCAGAACATCAAACAGCAGAAATAATTACAAAAACTACAAATTTACCATTTAATACTGCAAAAAATAATGATTTTTCTACACCAAACTTATCATTCTCAGCAACTACATCAAATCCTCTCCTCAACAACAAAATCCCTTCCTTCACAAATTTCAACTCAACAGCCGAATTAGAAACACAACAGTTCAAAACAACAGAAAATTTCTCTCGAAAAATAGAAGACAATCACAGTAACACATTCGCAGAAAATGAAACAAATAAAAACACAACTCTCAACGAAACTATCCGCAATAAAGAAGTAGTAATTAGTGATGACGAATTTTCTGATGTAAATTCTGATTCGAATATGAACATCGACGTAAATTTAATGGAAGAAGCAATTCTGGAGGACATAAACTATGGTTTAGGCCTAACTACACCTCCAAATAAAAACATAACCAACAACAACACAACGCCTACATCACAACTTTTTAACAAATTTCCTGAATTAAACGTTATAATAACACCCAATACTTTCAAAAAAACCAAAAAATTCTAAGAAAAATAAAAAAATGACAATGAATAAGGAACAAAATATTTGCCTCCTTCAGTGGAATATTCAAGGATTCATCAATAACAAATTTGCTTTAGAGCTACTCGTTTCCTCTCACAAACCAAACATCATTGCCCTGCAAGAAACCCATATTAATAAAAAAACTCGTCACCTTCTACACTTACCAGGCTATAATGTTTACCACCACAACAAAGATAATCTATATGCCAAATCCGGAATTGCCTTGTTAGTGAAAAATAACCTAAATGTTTCACAACATATAAAATCTGACGGTAATCTACTCTACCAAACTATCGTCATAAAATATGCTACTACAATTCACATAACCAACATTTACAAGGAATGTGACGTCAATCTGACGGCTACATTAGTTAACAATATCATTGTACCCAATACCGTTCACCATATTTTGTTAGGGGATCTTAATGCCCAAAACACCATATGGGGATCAAACACTACCTCCCCAAGCGGAAAAATATGGGAAAATTTTGCAAATGACAAAGGCTTGGTAATAATGAATGATGGATCACCTACATTACTCAGCACCCGAAACACATTAACTGCAGTTGATGTCACAATGACCAGCGCAGATATTGCCCCTACCTTGAAATGGACTTGCCTATCCTTACCGGAGCTTAATGACCACTTTCCTATAAAAATATCAAATGAATTTGGCACATTAAAAAAACAGCTTGTAAAACGA
Source organism: Germaria angustata (assembly GCA_963681545.1). NCBI lineage: Eukaryota > Metazoa > Arthropoda > Insecta > Diptera > Tachinidae > Germaria > Germaria angustata. The sequence goes on from OY813001.1 coordinate 45,810,896, forward strand.
TTTAACGACAAAAAGGCAAATTGGAACCTCTTCAGTAATAAAATAACCGAAATAAATGAACACTTTTCAGTTACATCAAACATCAATAAAGAGGCGGCACAAATAAAAAGAATCATAAGAAAAGCAGCTAACGAAAGTATCCCTTTAAGCGGATCATCTCCAAATAAAAACAATCCAGTCTGGTTTAATTCTACAATTTCCAAGTTGTTGAAACTGCGAGCACAAGCCTGGAAAAAATTCAAAAGATGTCGCGATAAAATTAATTTTTTAGAATACAAAAAATCCTGTGCAATTGTTAAAAAAGAGTGTAAATCGGCAAAGAAACATACTTGGGAAAACTTCTTAAATTCTCTCAACCCTTCAATGGACGTAAGATACTTATGGAACAAGGTATGCCATTTAAGAACTGACCATATAAACAATTTTCCAACTCTTTGTATCAACAACGAAAACATATCACACCCGAAAAATATTGCTGATAAATTTGCTAGTTTCTGGACTGGAATAAGCTCCGACACTAAACTCAATTCAAACACCCTAGCGTCAAAACAAAATCTAAACATAAATAGTTTAGAACAACCCAACAATCAGCTAAATATCTTATCGGAGAGAATTAATGTTCTTGAACTTGATAAAGTTTTAAAAACTTTAAAAGGTTCATCACCTGCACGTGACAAAATCACTTATGCAATGGTCAAAATGGCGCCTATGGAACTAAAAATACGCCTTTGCAATCTTTATACTAAAATAATCATAACCGGTGTGTTTCCACACGACTGGAAAACTGCAATATTAACACCCATTGCCAAACCTGGCAAGGACCGAACAAAACTGGAGGGTTATCGCCCTATATCTTTACTTCCCGTTCTCTCCAAAATCTTGGAAAAGATTTTGGCCAGGAGATTCTGGAACACAACTTTACACAAAATATCAAGCCTTCAACATGCCTTTGTGCCAAGACACGGTGTTCATACAATATGCCATGAAATGGAATACATATTAAGATCGAACCTCAAAAAACGTATTCATACCATTATCATATCAGAAGACATTGAAAAAGCTTTCGACAGAGTCGTGTCAACGTTCGTAATAATGGAAATGAATAAATGGGGTGTCCCGAAATGCATTTTAGAATTAATCAAGTCTTTTCTTACGAATCGAAACATATCCGTAAAGATAGATGGTTTCTTCTCATCTATTTTTAAACTCGACAACGGAATTCCGCAAGGATCACCACTGTCAGTCGTGCTGTTTACAATCTATGTCAACTCATTAGCAAATGCAATTAAAAACTTTCCTGGCATCGACTACATTGGAATATATGCCGATAACATTTTTGCTATCGCATCTGGTACTAACAATGACATATCCACTAACCTGAACAATCTTGATCGAACAATCTCAAATTGGGCCACCAGTAGAGGGGCAGTTATACCTATTCACAAGGCAGAAATGCTTCATGTCTGTCGCAAAAGGCAATGCTGTACCAGCACCATAAATATTAGAAACACAGAAATTATGATCGCCAGCCAAATGAGAATACTAGGTATTTTGTTTACAAGGAACTTATTGTGGAATTCACACATAAATCACCTATCTTCTAAGCTGGGCAAAATAAATAACTTGCTTAAACTTATTTGCTCCCGCTCCAAAGGCCCACATATCGATACAGCCCTCGATATTTGTCGTTCTTTGGTGACTGGTACAATATTGCATGGCATCACAATCTACGGATGGACATCTAAAAGAAATATAAAAAAGCTAGACACCTCAATAAACAACTGCTATAGAACTGCTTCGGGCCTATTAGGAGCAACACCCTTAGTTTCTCTACGTTTGGAGGCAAATTTCCAGAATTTTGACTCGACTCTAGAAAAAAGTGCTATACGTTTGGCATCTCGATCCTTGGCAAACCCATTGGAAGCCCTGCACAACTTATTTTGGACACACGTTGAGGGTCAGTTTAACATCTCAACATCTGCAATAACACAAATAAACCATATTTTAATAAAACACAAAATAATGCTGCCAGGCCGACCACCTCCTAAAGATGAAACGTCCAATTATTCTATGACTCAAAATTTTAACAATGCAATGACAGATACAACCTTAAGTCTTTATCCTAAAGATCAAGTTAATGCAGCAATCTTCAAAACACAACTGCTGGAAAAAATTAACATATTCGCTCCGGAACTTTTAATTTACACAGATGGGTCCTTCCAAGAGGGAGTCACAACTTTTGGAGTTGTTGAGGAAATTAACCCAACTCAATTCGACACCGTCATGGAAGCACGCTTACCTAATGAAACCGGAATATTTCTAGCTGAACTATCTGCAATTAAATCTGCAATCTTACACGCCATATCAAGAAAATCAAAAACTTTAATATGTTCCGATAGCCTTAGCGCAATCAAAGCGTTAGCAACAAATCACAACGGAAAGTATGACGACATTCTAACATTGCCTAGAACACAGCCTCAAATACAAATTTTATGGGTTCCCTCACACATCGGAATAAAGGGAAATGAAAGCGCTGACACAGCAGCAAAAAATGCAAGAAGTCTTCCAACTGTGACGAAAATTCCATGTTTCCCTAACGTAATATATAATCAATATAGAGCATCAAAGAGACTAAACGTTGTACACCCAAATAGACCAAAATTCAACATCAACATGTCAAGGAGTGATTGCATAATGCTAATCCGTCTACGCGCAGGCAAAACAGTCTTCAACACTCAACACTACTATAATAGAACAGAAGAAGCAAAATGTTCTCAATGCGATGTCCCCCTGTCTGTCTCACATATACTCACATCCTGCGAGAAATCAAAAATTAACGAACCACTAGAATCAATTTTAGATTGTACAACCACAAAATTTTTACCCTGTATAAAAAATAGTCTATTAAAACACAAAATACAAAATGTATAACCTTTTGCTCTATCACTATAGTAATTTTTTTTTTTTTTTTTTGTTTCTCTTAGTAATACCTATTAAATAAATAAAATAAAAAACGAGCGCATATGGCCCTGTTGCCCGGCGCCTTTATATATATTTTATAAATTAAGTTTATAAGATATTTTGTAAATAAATAAATAAATAAATATATATTTATGTACATAACTAGATACATACATATGTATGTATGTACATACAAACTTATTTACATATGTGATGGTAATAAGTAATAAGTGTTTTCGTCGTCAGTATCTTATTTACATACATACATATGTACATACATACATACTTATGTAAGTATATGTTTTAACTGTATAATATGCTATTGACCTTTCCGAAGTTCGATTCTACACTTTTCTAAATGAATTTTCAGAACCTAACGTAACCTCTTTATTATAACATGCACTTACATATAGTATGTACATAAGTATGTATGTAGAATAAAAATGTAGGACCTAATGTATAGGTATTCAAGTAGTATATACTTACTTAAGTCATATTACACATAAGTACATACACACTTACATATGTATGTACTTACATACTTATGTACATATGTATGTAAATTAATATGTGCATTAAAATGATGCAGACGCTTCTCGTACTAAAATTAGTACCTATGTAAGTATGTATAAATGCTAAATACTAATTTTAAATAATAATTTGCAATATTTTTATAATTAAAAGACAAATTTTTTGTTTGGTACACAAGAACACGAAGTTAAAACTTAATTAAAATTGAACAAATAGCAATTGCTGAGTTAACTTTTTTAAGATTTTATTAAGTAAACAAATTCTTTTTTTTTGGAATAAGTTTTTTTTTTTTTTTTGTTGCTATTAATATTTGTGAAAAACAGCAAATGCGAGAAATTCTGCAATGCAATAAACATACATACATACATACTTTTGTATGTACATACATAAGTACATAACAACTCCAAAAAATGGTAATATAATAACCATTTGAAATATTATAATAACCATTTTTAAATATTATTTAGTTTCAAAAATTTTCTGCTTGTTGTGAATTAGATGTTCATACGTGTATGCCGACATTTCATTGGTCAAATCGTCAGTTTAAAAACATTCAAATAATAAACTTCAACATTAAGCATTTTAAAATATTTTAACAACGATGTTATAATGGTTCAAAATGAACAACAACATACATACTTATGTATGTATGTACATATGTAAGTATGTACATACTTATATTGCTTATGGTTATTCAAATGGTATTTAAAAGCTTGGAGCAAATTATTATTTCGGGAATTTTTTTAATTTTAGTATAACGGTTATAGCCCTATAAAATAGTAAATTTCAGCATTTTTTTGTATACTTATTAATTTTAAAATGATTTCACTATAAATTACATTTACACACATACTTATGTACATACATACATACTTACATATAAACAAACAACTATACAATTACCAACATAAAACATAAACTGTTCCTAATGATTATAATATTTTCATAATTCTCATACACATATACATACTTACATAGCTATGTATATATATATATATATATATATATATATATATATATATATATATATATATATATATGTATATACAATTCAGTAACTACAATTGAATGTTTTCTCTTAAGGCAGGTAACATTACATAGTAGTATATGTATACATACATACATACATATATAAAAATATTTTACAATATTTGTTTTTAATATACATACATAACAAAATTTGCAAATTTACAAGTGAATAACATTTTCGAAATGATAAAGCTTTCGTTTCAAAATTTCTCTGTGCTCGAAGAAATTTAAATGAGTTTGGGTTTTTTACGCTAGCTAACTTTTTTTAATAAAACAAATTAAAGATTCAAATATAAAAATTACCAATACGAATATATACATACATAAGTACCTACACTTTTACATTTACATTTTGATTGAAGCTCAATAAATGTAGCGCAGTTTATTCTTGCTTATAGCGTTATTTCAATCATATTTGCTGTTAACATACTTACATACATACATACTTATGTACATATGTATGTATGTATATTTAAAGCTCTGTCAAAAAGAACTCACCGAAATATCTTTCTTGTGATTAGTGTTTTTAGTGAAATAAACGCTCAATTAATTTTGAATACATATATGTATTTAAAATAAAATTTCACTTGTCTTTCAAAGTGCATAAGAAAATTACGTTGGAATTTTTAAGCACTTAATTAAAGCTTTGTATTTTTAGCTCATTTAAAAAAATTCATAATTATTAAAGAAAATTATATATGTATGTATGTATATGAAATAACCTACGGAAAATAGAGGGAAACCATTAAATGGAATTTTAATTATTTCTATAATTAAATAAAGAAGCATGCATTTGTTCTTGCGCAAGCTATGTAGATGAAATAAATAATGAAATACAGACATGTACATACATATGAATGTATGTACTTACATATGTGTATGTACATATGTACACAATAAAAGTATATTTAGTACAAGGGTTATTATATTTGTTGTGAATCTTTGAAACTCTTGACACTTGCTCGGAGCCAGTGAGTGACTTAGAAAGAAAATTCAATACTTTCTTCTGTAAATTTCATAGATTTTTATTTGTCATTATAGTTGTGTTCCAGAAGATCTCGCGTAAGTTCGGATAGACTTTGTATGGTACATAGTATGTATGAACTTATGTATGTATGAAGATGAAAAAATATACCTACTATATTTTTATATGCATACATAAGTATATCTTTGTGCATATTCAAATCAGTTATAGTAATAAACTACATTGAAAAGTGAATGTATATGCTTAAAATTATATATGTATATACAGTGAAAGCTCCCTTAGCGGACAGCTCTTATAAGCGAACATCTCTACAAAGCGGACAATTCCTAAAATTTTAGAACCGATATTATAAACCCGAACAAAAAACATTCCCTAAAACGGACGCTCCCATAGCCAACGGCGGACATGAAAATAACGTTTCTTTTGGCCAAAACATTTAAAAAAGAAATAGAACATGTGGAACTAAAAACTATAGTTACATATATTATAGAGTTGCACCAAAGCTAAAATATTGAATTTTTTGTGATTTCCCTTTCTAAAATTTGAACATACATACACGCATTTAGTTGCGTGAATTAAAACAAATTTAAAATGCATTATTTAAGAGAAAAAATTTAAATAATAAATGTTTTAGAAAAAGGAAAAATATCAGCGCGTAAATTAGCAAAAAGGTACATAGTTTACATTAAATTTCAATTAGGATATAAAAAGGATAAGAAAAAATAATTTTTTGTTAAAGGTTTAACATTGGAAAAACTCAAGCGGAAAATATCGCAAATAGAAAATTTATTCGATTACAGCCATAAATACTCTTGATGCTTTGTAACATACGAAACCATTAAGAACTGTTTTGGCAAAGCAGGATTTATAAAATATTTGGATAATACAGAATAAGATGCAGAGGAGATTAACTAAAATGATACAAGTATTTTAAAAGATCATAAAAAATATCTTAATTTAAAGAAATCTCAGGAGAAGTTAGACGCTTATTGAAGTTTGCAAAAGAAGACTATACAGGATTTGAGCCCTTGAAACATCATAGAATGCTATTATGGAGAAAAAATGATTAAAGAAAATGAGGAAAACAAGAAAAAAAATTAGATTTTTTTCCAACTTAGTAACTTTCTTGTTTAATAAAAATAATTTAAACAAACAAAATTCTAAAAATTAAATTATATATATATATTAAGAGAGCTGCACAAGCATACGAAAAATGTCTTACAAGCAATTTCGTTAAATTTCAAGTAGTGTGTGCTTATTACTCTCTCATTTCAAAACATATACTTCCAAAGATATGTGTCTTGCTTAACAGTAAAAACATTGAAGAATGTAACAAAACTGAAGTAGAACAATGTTGGAACAAAATAAAGCCGAACAGAACAAAGGTTCTATAGAACATTAAAACTGAAGTAGAACATTCAAAACATGCTTGAATGTTTTGATAGTAGACCTAGACCAAAAGAAAATCACACATTAAGAAACATTTTCGTTCTGTTGTAAATAAGAAAACGCTTTAAAGAGGTTTTAGTTACAATGAAATAATATACATACATACATACATACATATCTATGTACATACTTCCATATGTATGTAAATTGTATGAGAACTATACCTTCTTTTAGTTTTTTTTTCATATTATTTTTTCTTGAATGTGTTCTGAACGAAAAGAAAAATATGTACGCACACAAATTTTTTAACACGTATCATCTACATACTTATGTGCATGTGTGTGTATGGTTTAATGTGTTGCTTTACCATCTCATTAATTCTTTCAGTAGCCTGAGTAGGAAATGTTCTATTGTACTTGGTGTTTCTGCTTTGATTTACCGTATTTTTACTTCATTGTCGGTATTTGTTTGGATATTCTACTTGTTCTGAAAACACAAGCACTAACAAGCACTGTAGATAATAACTTTTCAAATGCTGATTGGTTTGTTTTGGTCAGATTCATGTTTTGTTATTTTTGTGTTGTTATTTATCAGGCCTGTCACAGAAATCAATTTCGATTGAAAGTGGAATTGATTCCGTATTTTATTATTTTATTTATTCAATGAAGAAAGTTTTAAATTTGTTTTTGTACTATCAGATACAAAAAATGCAAATTCGATCATGAAATTAAAAGTGGTTTCATTCCGAAAAACAATTTCGTTTTTTGTTTTCTGGAGAAGCAAAATACGGAATCAATTCCACTTCCGATCGAAATTGATTTCTGTGACAGGCCTGTATGTTTAAACTGAAATACTGTGTTCGGAAGTAGTGTACAATAGAACACAGAACTTTTAGAACATTTTGTGCAGCTCTCTAATATATATATATATATATATATATATATATATATATATATATATATATATATATATATATATATATATATATATATATATATATATATATATATATATATATATATATATATATATATATATGTATGTATATATATATATATATATACATATATATATATATATATATATATATGTATATATATATATATATATATATATATATATATATATATACATATATATATATATATATATATATATATATATATATATATATATATGTGTGTGTGTGTGTGTGTGTGTGTGTGTGTGTATATGTATATATATGTATATATATATATATATATATATATATATATATATATATAATCGTTGTGTATACATACTTACATACATACTTATGTAACGTTTAGGTGTGCTACGTAATAATAAAGACTTCATCGTGTTTGCGCGGCTTATGTGGTGAGGCAGTTGACTTGTATTAGTCTAGCTTTTTCCAAATATTTATAATTTCTTTATTATATTTCTAGATGTATTCTCTTTGTGGCGAATAATAGGCTAGTTGTGAATTTATTGCTCAGCCTTAAATGTGTAGTAATCTGTTACAAGCTATGTATGTATAAACAATTGGTAATTTGTTTGTTTTTATGAATCATAATAAAATAAAATCGAATATTAAATAAATAGTTTTAATAACAGAATTAAAAAATATTAACTTTTAATAAATACATAAAACAAGATACTTAAAACAAGATTGTCATGAATAATTGCAATACTATTGTAACATAATACTTGCTGCATATATGTATTTGTACATAGGTAGAGCATAGCTCTCACCTCAAAACATAAATATTGCATTCATAAGCAATTACTAACTTTATACAATAAGTTTCTTAAGAGCTTTACGACAGAAACCGTTACACTATTCCACACCGTGAGTTATTAGGAGTTAAAAAAAAATAGAGAAATAAAAATTATGCTATTGAGGAAAAATTATAACATTATATTCAAAATTTATGTCTAGAAGTTATCTTTGAAATTTACGATTGGGGACATGCGAACCGACTTTGCTTCTATAAGGGTCCAGACTACATACACATGTACAATCGCAAAACTTACAACCAGAATGGCAAACATATATATCTTTTCCACCCGTGATGAATAGTATAAAAATTATAGGAAGTTTAACGCAGATGACTGTTACTAGAATAATATTCAAATCATGACTTTGTTCGAGGTGCTATGCAGAGTAAATCTAAATTTTTGTAATCATGTAACATAACTAATTAGTGAATTAATCTTTTTCATAATTTGGTACATACATATATCCCTTTTAAAATTAAATTTAAAAAAATTTTAACAAATATATTAGCGCCAAGTTGAGATATTTCCGTACTAAAGTTCTTTTTATTTTAATATCAAGATTGGATATATTTACTTCTTTGCTTAAATAAAGAGTTAAAATTATAATTTTTTCATTAATTTTTTTTTGCATAAATACGTACAAAGAATTTTAAATATTTTTAATATTAAGTCACTTTTCTTTCAAAACTCATCATTATTATTATATTTACATCTAGTTACAAACATATTTAATTTAAATTGACATACCGTTTGAAATAATAAGGAAATCAACCGACACAAATTATTCCAGATGTAAGTAATCAAAATAACTGACATTTTTACAACAATTTTTATCAGGAAAATAGTACGTTAATGCATTTATATTCTATTGTTAGGTGCAACAAGCGGAAAGCAAAAATGCTGCAACAAAGAATTCAATCACATTCAAAACTATATAGACAATAAATGAATAACCTTTGTAAAATCATTAAAGAAATTTTCAATAGCGAAGCCCACAATAAAGTAAATAGTTATCCCGTGTACTTAAATATAATACATAACAATGTGTTAAGAATATACTGGGTCTCACTTACATGTACAAAATTAAAAACACAAATAATTGCATCGGCCCTTACTAAAGTTTATCAGGCAAGTTAGTTTTTTGATGTTGGTTATGTTTTTCACTTTGTCTATTTTGTGTATATTTCAAAAAACTGGGATGTTGCTCTCTGTAGACTTCGTACTCGTTTTTAATATTAACTAAAAATTTGTTCTGTTTTTTCTGTTCCATAATAATGGCGTCCAATTTATTATCCAAACATGTTGGTAGACTGGTACAATTCTGGCGAAAATTAGATGTTTGAACATCAATGCAATCTAAGGACTCTTCGACGCGTAGTAAGGATGATGAAATAAAATCATGAAAGTTAGCAGTGTCGCTATTATTTTTTTCATTAGGTGACAGTAAGCATGAATTTAATGTAAAGCAGGTACCAGGTGGGGATGATGAGGTGGAAGAATAACTTAAATTACGTTTCGCTGGTTGCGGTTTATGACATTCATCCAAGGGCAATGGTGGCGTATCAATATGGACACGCTTCAGCACAGAAACATGTTGAGCATTGCTATTGATGTTATCAGGTAAGTTTAAATTAGACGGGTCTAAGTCACCTTCTTGATATCCTGATTTTGCTCTCATCTGTAGTACACTGGGACGAAGCAAAAGAGGTTCAAACTGTGAATTTGTCGTCTGTGTGGAGGTATTGGTTTTTTGCTCATTATTATTTGAAGTGGCGTTATTAATATTTGTATCGTTGCTATTTATGTTATTTTGTACTGAAAAGCTTTTCGCTGCTGTGGAAATTACAACACTTATTGATTTTGAAATGGAGTTTTTTATTGATGCTGGTTCTGGTGGAACCAACGACAAAGGCGGTGTTTTGGTATGTCGTTTAACATCATCTTCCGAATGTATTTCATCTACAACACAGTAATTTGTTTGTCGTTTATGCAAATTTTCTATTAAATACAATACAATTCTTTCCAGCTGCTGCGGGTTTTGTGATGCTGGAACATCTTGCATGGTATTTGTTGGAACTTTAGCGTTTATTATAATCGAAAACTTATTCTTCATTTCCATAACCTTTCGTTTTCCTTCCTCCTCGTCTAGCAACGAATTAATGCAAACGAAGGAATGTACTTTGTTAGTACCTTTATCAATTTCCAAATAACCTTTTGTGTGTAAGTAAATAAAATTGCCATTTCTTGACAATAAGCGATAGCAACTTTCGCCATAGTTGCTGTTACAGTCGTACATTTGCCTTAACGCCACAATAACCCAACGGACATCATCCTGATGCATAAATGAGAATGGACATAAATTACGTACCTAGATAAATTAAAATATAAATTAATAACAATAACAATTTTACTATTTTATAGATTTAAAATGACAATGTAAAGGCCAAGTGTTATCAAAACAAAAATCAATCTTATTATTATTCAAATTAATCTAGTTATTGATTACAAAACAAATCTGACGAGCTTCAATTGGACATTTTTCGGAATTACGTTAATTTTATGAAATTAACAGCTAAAATGTTACATTCGACTTTTCTCCTCTGCATGAGTTTTTCTTTTTTAATGCAATTCCTAGCAAATTTTCGATTTTGCAATTCATTTCACTTTTCCTAATTTCGCTACTATTAAACTATGTTATTTTATTTTTCTTATTTACTGCTTAATCTATTTTTGGATGTTTTTATACTTTTTCCATAATTTATTTTTCCTGATTTTTTGCAAATTATAGAACTTATTTCAAAATTTTAGCTATTCTCAGATTTTTTACGTCTTCAACCTTATCGATTTTTCATTGGAACTTTCAAAAAGTTGTGGCTTTTTCCGAGCATGGATGGGTTCCCATATGAATTTTGCTCCACAGGATAAAAAAAATATATTTTGGAGAAATAATATATATTATATATTGACAATTTAGTTATACCTCATATTAAGTACTGCTCAACTGTATTCTTTCAAGGTGGTAAACGCAAGAAAAAGAAAATTACAAAAATTAGTGCCACGTATAGTTTTCTGCATTAAACTAATACACATAAATGATGTACTACTTAAATTGCAGCGGTTTCCTTTTGATCTTGGCACAGTATGCAAGATAATATAATATATGATACAACTAAAACCTAAAATTTTGTGGGTCGCATATTAATATTGTAGAAATATAAACTGAAGAAAAAAACGTTATTTGCCTGTAAGTAACGTAACTCACCTCATCTTTTAAATATCCAGCAACCAAACCAATACGATTATCACAATCAATAATTCGACCATCAATTAGATGGCGCGTTTTATATTCTAAGCGATTTGCTTCCAATGAATAATTCAATACTTTTGGTGGACATATTATACGAGCCATTGCTACGAAAACGATATCATTGCCGCTTATTCCATGTAAAGCTGCCTGTGCAATAGCATCATGTTGCATAAGATGTGGAATGAAAACTCCATCAGTACTCATCCTGTTACTACCGCTATCTCCGCACATGGCAGACGATGAATTATTACGTGATCGCCTTATCAGCTGAGATACTATAGGATAATTACACGACCCAGTTGCCAATACCGAAAAATCACTTCGACGAAAACATCCGTCTATTTTGACGATTTCATAAACTTTTTTCGATTCAGAGCGAGGTGACGCTCTAGCCAGGCGAACGGTGAAACAACGTTTATCCGCTCTTAGTTTCTCATCAACTTTGGCCAAGTAGTTCTCATTATTTTCCACATGATGGTAATTTTGGTCGTTTTTATCAGGCGGGTGCGGAAGGCTTGAACTATATGAACGATGATGTTGCTCCAGTAAAATATTTGTCGATGAAGCATTTTGTTGATTTTCTGAAGAGGATTTTGAAGAATTGTCGTAATTAAAATATAATGACTCAATATCGGTAGGTATTAGTTCCTGTCGTAACATTTCTTGATCTTCTGGATGGGTTATTTGCAATAGGTTTTGGCCATACAAATCGGTTTGACAGTGGCCTAATAAATGTTCTACACTAGATGATATTAACACTATTTGTCCATGACAGGTAAGAGTTATAAAAAAACTATCCAGTAGATGTAACAAAGTATTTGTCATCATATGACCTTCACCTTGATGCAGGGATTTATGTCGCAATGCTGATTTGCCAAAAACGTATTGTAATCTCAGGCCATGTGTGGCATATCTTAACACAGACGTTTTATCTAGACGTCTTGGTGAAGTAGCTACATGTGGAACCATTTTTGCTAGTTCACCAATACTGGCATTTAACTTATCGCGACGATGCTTTTCAGCTAAATTCCGAGCTTCACGCCCATTTACTACATTCGACGCATTGTTTTCTTCTAAAGGAGGGATATCTTTGGTGGAGGGAATGGGAGATATGCCTGGTGACAAGGAAAGAGACGTGGAATTGTTTGTATCAACCATGTTATTAACCGTAGTTTTATTAGGCTGCACTAGCATTTCTGCCGGCATAGTCATTATTTACTTTTTGTTTTTTTTTCACATACACTTCCCAATTACGAGTTTATTTATATCAATTATGGATTTATTTATATCTATTCTTTTATAAATTAAAGTTTTTATTTGTTTATATCGCACAAGAACTTTATATTTTTTATTTTTCTTTTAATAATTTGTTTTCTTCACTCCAATTTTTATCACCTCATTACATACAAAAACAAATAGTATATACATTTTCCTCTTTAGCTTTTCTTTTGCATTTATTATTTTACTTTACGTTACATTTTCAAGGTCTTCCTGATTTTTTCTTACTATCCGTCTGCCGCGTAAGCGCCTCCTTCCATTATACATATACAATTTGCATACATAAGTATATACTTTTACCAAATAGTCAATCCATCCTCTCGCCTAATCGTTAGTCGTCTTTGGTTGCGTGTCCGTTTTTTTTTTTTTTGTTATATTTACGACTGATAATTTTTACATCCAATTGCTTTGATATATTAAAACATAATATTCCATTTCACTTTTCGGTTTTTTATTATAACTGTTTATATCTATTGTTACTTTTAATCAACAAAATACGAAATAGAAAATTTTGTCTAAAATATTTGTCGTCTTAATATAATCAGTACATATGTACGTTCAGTGCGAGTTGTGTTTCTTTTTATTATCCATTCTTTTTGGTACGCATATATTCACATATTTTTAAGTATGCATTACTGGCAGAAATTTAAAGTCCTCGACTAGACGAGCAATTTTAGTTTCTTCAATTATTTATTTCTCTTAAAATTGCATTCGTGTCCACAGTATGAAATTCTGTTTGTGAAATATTCTTTTTTCTATGAGATGGAAATCTTATTATTGTAAATTATCACAACAATGCCTTGTTGGAGATTATTATAGTTCATATTATTTTCGCAATATTTCATGACGATCGAATTATGATAACATTAAAAAATCCTGATTTCCAGAAATAGTCCATAGTTTTATAGGAATATAATCAGGGGACATAATAAATTTCATGAATAAAACTATTTACTTAATATTGAAAATTTTATTAATTTAGGATATTCGCCACAACAAAAAACATTTTGGAAACAATTTATTTAAAAGTCGCTACATTTTTCGAAAAAAAAACGAAACTGTAACACTACTGGTTGTTGCATTGAAACCAAACACAAATATTTTGCGGTATTATAATTAGAAATACATACTTACATACATACATATATCCGATTGGAATTGTGGAGTTTATGATTGGAATAAACAAGAACTAGAATTACAACTTAGCATCCAATTCAAAATGAGTCCACAGTTTATTAACTAAACGAGGAATAAAATTATGTCTAAAATAAACGAACCAAGTTCGCCAGTGCAAAAGGTCTGGAAACCTGAATTGTATAAAATACAATTAGAAGCACCAACACCCAAACCATTGCACTGCAACAAGTTTTTAGCAAACGCATATGAACAAGAAAAAATACCAAACTTTTATGGCATGGAGTATCATGGTCGTATGGGACATTTGGAAGCTGAAGAAATATTAAACCATAAGGCTGATGGATCGTTTTTGCTTCGCCGCAGTCCGACAGCGAAAGATTATTATACATTAAGTTTACGTTTTAATCAGAAAACTAAACATTTTAAAGTGTATTATAAAACTGGGCAAGGTCATTTCTTGCAAGAACAATCAAAACGTTTTGACACTATAAACGATTTAGTCGCAGATGGGTTAGTAAATTTTTATATGCAACTCCATGCTGCACCCATAATACAGGAAATTAATCAACAAACATGTTATTGTTATCAACAAAGTCCATATATGACTTTAAATAGAAGGAAATTACGGGCTCTTTCGAATGATTTACGTAAATCTCTAATTAAACAAACCAATTATACATCAAAAGATGATATCAATTTTAATTCTACTGTCAAAAGTATATCAGCTGAACTTGACGGCTGTTCGCAGAATTCCGCCAAAACGAAGGACAATTCTGAAGATAATATTTTGCCTTTCGTATATGAAAAAGCTCATGCTTTTAAAATACATACTTTCAAAGGCCTAAACTGGTGTGAGGTTTGTGCCAACTTTCTGTGGGGCTTTACAGCACAAGGAGTGAAATGTGAAGATTGTGGTTTCATAGCACATAACAAATGTTCGGAATTGGTGCCAGCTAAGTGTGTACCCGATCTAAAACGTATACGCGGAGTTTTTGGCACCGACCTTACGATTGTTGTACAGTTATATCAATGTTCAATTCCATTTGTGGTTCGTCGTTGTGTTGAAGAGGTGGAAGCTCGTGGTATGCTTCAGGAAGGAATATACCGTGTATCTGGATTCGCAGATGAAATCGATGCTCTTAAATTGGCCCTTGATAGTGATGGCGAAAAAACTGACATGTCTGAATCTGCATATGGAAATATCAATGTGATTGCTGGCACTTTAAAATTATATTTGCGGTTGTTGCCGGTACCACTGATAACATTTCAGTCATATCCCAGTTTTATGGAAGCAGCACGTAAGTCAATAACTTTTGTTATTTTGTTAAATAAATAATAGTATGGAAGCTTCATTGGTTATTGGAGAATAAAATTTTTATGAGATAAAATTGACATACAATTTATGCCTATTAAGATAAAATTAAAAAAAAAAAACTATAATTTTACTATTGAAGTTTGATAACCGAATCTCAATTAGTTTTCAAAGTTTGCAACAAACAATTTAATGTTTCCATAGAGTACTAAAATGCTAGCGAAATTCATGACTAGTTGCAAATAGCTTCAGTTGCTATGAATAATCGAGAAAACAACTTTGATTTTTTGTTTGTTTTGTTTTTAAGGAAATAACAATCAAGATGAAAAAAATGAACAAATGAGAGAAGCCGCAAAAAATCTTCCACTATCTCATTACAACTGTCTGAAATTCATGATGGAACACCTTCATAGGTAAAAATTCTAATAAATCAGAAAAATTATTGTTAAACATCATATTACTTACAGAGTGTCTTCCCATTATGCAGTAAATAAAATGAATGAGCATAATTTAGCAACAGTATTTGCACCAACATTAATAGCAACTCCACAACATCTTACTAATTTAACAGAGGAAATATTTATGTTATCTACTTTGATTACAAATTGCTCCCTTATTTTCAATTAAAAAAATTATATCTGATGAATTTAAAGCAATCGTAGTAATGTATTTAAAAAATTATTTTATTATTTCTTTGAAAAATGAATATTGAATTTACCATCTTCAATATAAACAGCTAGAATTCTTTGTTTTGTAATTATCTAACAATATCTTCAATCCCACAATAACATCCCACTCACTTTTTATCTCAAATGCATTTACGTATGTACTAGTGGAGCAAATTAACTTATTTGTTTATGATAAAATTAATAAATAAATGAAATACATAGTTATTCTTCAGTAGACTTTTCTCAGTTTAGCTTTTTTCTATTTTATCAATATGATTGTAAGGAAAAAACATTTTAAAATGTTTGGTTTTTTTCCATATTTATAAATAAAATATTTATTAAGACGGGTTTTTAAATAAAATTATAATTTTCTTATATTATTTATAACGTCTTCAAATATTTTAGACATAACTTCTTTTATAGAAAATATGGTGTTATATTATGTGGTGGTATAACACGGTCTGTTTCTGGTACTGCAACGAATATTTTCGCCGTTCGATCTTTTGCTGTTAGAAAACTTAATATTGCCGCAACGTTGCCGCAACGGTAACAATAGTTTGGAGCAGACCAAACCGTCACCAATTTACTATCAAACATATATTTGATTCCCTCGTTAACCAGTTGATGGGCGCGACATATTAATTCTAAGTTATTAATTTGCATGAAGTCTTTAGTAACTAATTGACCAAATAGCCAACCAGCACCTCTTGGACTTTCACCCCTGAAAAATATTTGTAAATATGTTTTAAATCAAATTAACTAAAAAAAATTAAAACTAACTGAAGGTTATCAAAATTGATTATATGAGGTTTCTGGTAATTACAAAATAAAAAAAAAATAACAATATTACATTACGCTTAAACTCTACAAGCTTTAATTTTCTACAAGTTCTATTTAATCAACAAATAATACAATAAATTACACAGATTCAGCTGTAAATGCCATTGTTTCTTTTTATTTATAGTCTAATAATAATCACAGTTCAAAAATATTTCTAATTAAGAGACATCGAATGTATTTATGGTACTTTATTAACCTCCGTAGCAACATAACTTGACAAGAGCGCGAAGGCTGTTAATAACTAGAGAAACATTTAAAATTATGGGCCACTCGGATAACCGAACGTTATTTTTAAAAAATCGGTCAATCGAATATAAAATTTTTTAACTACTATTTTTATTAATTTCAAACCCTTTTACTTCCCTTAAGAAAGAAAATCCGCATTAACGAAAAACCGTTTAAACGAATTAATAAAGAAACACATTCTGTTTGTATAAGTTCAATATTATATGAAATAAATATCTCTCAAGAGAAAACATTATTCATTTACCGCGAAAAAACCATTATGGCGAGATAGGTCATTCTAATAGTATTACTTGCGACTGGTAAGATGTCAGTTTATAAACGAAATGTCACGTATTTTACTCTCGATTCAAGAATGAATTTAAAAGTGCTGAGTTTGTTTTAACGACAAAGTTTTCAGTTATTCGAAGCCCGTTTAAATCAAAAACTTTGCGTAAGCAAAAAACAATTACTGAAAATTTACATTTTCGTTAGTCCGAATTCGACTGGCAAAGTTTCAATGTCAAACTTAGTTGAAACGAATTACAGCAGAATAGAACCACCCGAAGATTAAGTGTTTGGAAAAAACTTTTATATAAAATGGTAAAAAAAAATTTTATCCCATTATTGTAACACAATATTTACATAAAAAAATTTTTAACATAAAACTCAATTAAACTCTTTTAATAACCAATTGCCATTCACTACATAGTTAATTAAGCCTTTTTAGCATGTTAACCTTAGTATTCAAAGATAATGTATCAACAAGTTTTAGTAAAAAATTTACTAAATAAAAACAGAAATATTAAATCGCAGGTACTAATTTCTGCAAAGTTCGAATCTTTAATTTGTGAGATTCTACTGTATCTGAATTGTGTAAATTATTTTATTTCGAACAAAGAAAGACCCTGTAGAAACTAATCTAAAACGCGCTTGAGTTCATTTAATTCGCGGTTGGGATAGCGATTTAATTTCATTTAACCAAAATTTCTTCTTATACTAAGTATAAGGTTAATTATTTTGAATTCTTACCAGTAATCCATTTCTTCTGGGTCGGACCAAACTAAATCACAGAAAGCACCTTTGTATGGAATTTCTCTATTGCGCTCGATGGTTCGTATTTGATCAAGCGTTATTATATCAGGACTTAAACCTCCGTGAACGCAAAGAACTTCTTCATCAATGATCTAAAACAATAGTATGTAATAAACAAATATTCTTGAAACTTAAGCGTGATATTTACGGCAGCTATAGTCAGTAAATCAAATACTTTACAGCAATATTTCCATGCATTAGCATTACCATATTTACTAAAGCACTCATCATAGAAACCATATACTTTGGTTATTTGACGTGATTCATGATTGCCTCTCAATAGAGTAATACGATCTGGATAGCGAGCCTGCAAAAATGTAAAGCAATGTTCATTTGTATAAACATATATGTATGAATTTGTTAGTACATTTTCTATTAGTAGCTTACCTTTAGTGTTAATAACCGTGTCAGTGTCTCTAAACTGTAATAGCCACGATCTACAAAATCACCCATGAATATATAATTGGTGTCGGGAATTTTACCCCCAGTACGAAAAAGTTCTTCCAAATCATAAAACTGAAGATTAATGACAACACACGAAATGTTGATTCTTTAGGTAAAAGGAAGAGGACTTAATAGTTACCTGTCCATGTATATCACCACATACTGTAACTGGGGTGCTCACGGGTTGTATGTTTGATTCCTCCAAAAGTATTTCACATACAAGATCGCACAATTTTTTCAAATCATTTTCCGGCAAATATTTACATTCTTTTACTATTTCAATCCACTTATCTAAGTCAGCCATTATTTTAAAAAACAAAAAAGACACCACAAATTAGTAGAAAAATTAGTGTCAGAAATGGCTATTAAAATTTTTACAAATGCTTTTCCTTTACAAATCACTTATGTTATTCAACCGGGAATGATATCGCACAGCAGGCAGGGTTTGCAACACCTTATAATTAATAAAAAAAACAGGGTACACATATTGGTAATATATATTTATATATATGTATATAAATTGAAATTATATACATTAATTCTTAGAAATACAATGTTTTATCAAATGTACATAGATTTATACATTACATACATAGAAATTTAAATAAATATATTTTATATATTTGTATTTTTTTCAATTAGTATTGTTTGTATCTCATCCTATACCATTATCCGTTTATTGTGAATATTCATAGAAAAAATCTAGTATTTGCGTTTGTAACACAATGTAGACGTTCATGATGCCATTGTATGTATTGCGTGTATTTTAATTTAATTTAAATGAAAGTTAAAAAGAAATTTTTAAATATTTTTGTTTAAGTAATAAACAAATGATGAATTGTGGTTTGTGTTTCAGTCCTCTGAGAAGGACTAAAGCCTTTAATATATTCGAAGACATTTTAGATGACACCAGCCGCTTGGTGGACATTATAGAACGATATTTACAGATGAAGGTAAGAGTTTAATACGATTGAAGAGATAAGAAACGGAATTAAATGTGAAAAGAATATGTACAAAAAGCAATTATAAAATGTTTTTATTTATTTCATCGATAACCCACATTTCCCTGACAAAACAAGATAAATATTGTTGCTTACCATTCATATCTAATATGTCAACCGTGCTACACACACTTGGATAACTTCCACAAATTTGCACTATTTATAAAGGAAAAACAAGAATTGCTAACGCATGAAATACCGACAATAAAATTGGACGATTCGGATGAAGAGCAGGACACGAGTTATATTAAAGACTCTGATGTATTAGTGGAGTTCAAGACTGAAGCTGATGGTACACTGATGGAAAGCAACGATTTGAATATACCACGGGATGATCTGTTTGTCAGCGATTCGATAAACGACTTCCACAATGACAGCAGCTTTTGCGTAGACCATTCTATGTCTATGTCGAGTTTTGAACAAATCCCTTGGCTTAGGGCACGTGATATATCGAAGTAAATATAAATTTAAAAAATTAAATCATTTAAAATAAAATACAATTCTTTTGTAAATTAAGATCGAAAACAGGTGCGAAAATAGCGAGAAAAACACCTTATAAAACACATACCCCGGAAGATCGCTCTAGAATTGTAGAGGCAGCAAATCGCGGTGATGATTGGTCAGCTTTAGCTTCTGAGCTTGGGGTAAAATATAAAACAGCATACACTTGGGTGTCGACCAGCCGTAAAGAAATGTTTATGAAAAATGGTACAAATAATACATTTAAAGATAAGGAAATTGACACCATCATACAGTGGATAGAAGATAATCGTCAAATAACCTTGAAAGAAATTGTGGCTAAAGTAAAGGTGGTTATGCGCAAAGACGTGTGTGTTTATTTTGTTGAGGGTACTCTGGAGGGGAGACTTTATCGCCATAAACGTTCTCTTGATTATCACCCACAATTAATAAATACCATAGAAAATAGAAAAAAACGTTTAGAGTTCGTTAACACCTTAAAATACTACATGGATTTAAAAAAGACTGTTGTTTGGTTGGGTGAAACCCATTTTAAAATGTTTTGTCGCCGCGCAAAAGGACGCTTTAACACAAATTCAACTTTTGCAACATTTGACCCAACGATTTACGTAATGGGAGCAATATCAGAGGATGGTATTATTGGAATACATAGAAGCCGAAACAGAATACGACCTGAAGACATATTTAAAAAATGCTCGAAAGTTAAAAATCTTGCAAATTTGGTAATTGTATGTGATAGTGATTATTGTTTCTCGGAACTTGACGAATATTTCAATAATTCCGAAGTTACCCTGCTTTTGTTGAGTCCATACTCCTATATGTTAAATCCAATGGAAACTATATGGAACAACATAATGTCAAACGTTAAGTGCAATTCAGGCATGCCAAACAACAATTCAAATGACGTGAAAGAACAACGTTTGGTAATTGCTGAAAAGTGCATTGATCAAGTTATAGCCAATATATCTGCGGAAGATTGCAATGTTGCTATTATTAATTCGAACAAATATCATGATGATATAATGGAACTGCAAGATATGCCAATTAAATGAACGTCATGAAAGAAAATTAAAAACAGTATAAATATTTATTTATTGTAAATTACTTTAAGACAAAAAGTATTATCTAGGTTTTATTTAGACTCTAAAATAAAAGTATGTATTTAATAAAATTTAGTACAAATAATTTAAATATATATTTTATTAATATTATTTATTCAACGAACATAATAGCTGCGATGAGAAGGAGTGGGTAAAGAGACACAGGTAGGAAGACACACAAACGAACAAGGATGATAGAGATGATACGGAGAGATAAGGGGAATACTAAGGCACAAAAACGGTCAAAAAGTGAGTGAAAGAATACAGAAACGAAAAGATGTAATACTTGTTTACACATATCAAATTAAAATGGATAAATTAATTTATATATTATATAAATAAATGTATATATTATATAAATAAATCCATATATTATATAAATAAATTTATATACTGACTTGGATTAAACAACGTAATTGAGAAAATCAGTTTAAAGTGAAATTTATTGTTAAAAAATGTGTGCTACGAAAATGACACTTATTATTTTCGAATCATGTATTTCTATGATGCATTTTAGAACTCGTATTTGTAGTGTTGCACGCTGATGATTTCCGAACGTATTGCGCATTAGATGCAGTGAAGTGATACATTTTCGAATTTAATATTTATAAATTTAATATAAATTTATTTTCTTTGCAAAAAAAAACAATAGATAACTTTTCTCAACATATAAGTACCTTCTAAATTGGTGAATAGGAATCAAAAAAGAGAACATCCTGCAATGAAAATCCTGTTACAATCATTGGAATCTGGATCTAATCTGGGCATTACCATGACTATTTGGAAGTTCTATTTTTACTGGATATATAAGGAAAAAGTGTTGACTCAAGTGATGTAGTGTGAATTATAGTGAATAGTTTTTTACGATTTTCTACTGTTTTCTTTTTATTGAAGTTGAATACTTTTCGACAAAAAGAATCAACAAATCTGAAATATATGCACACATAGATATGTATGTGCATTCGTTAAATATTTATTACACCTTTACCAATTGTCAATTATTTTAAGTACCAAATGTTTAATAAATACTTGATACACCTGAATAGTTGATACACCTCTCGAACGAAACGCAATAAAATAGAATACATAATATATTTATTCATACGAAAGTGCTCGATTAAAATCAGTAATCATTTTTAAAACATATTTTTCTTTCTCTTCCAATTCTTTTTTCAGTAAGGCTCGTAAGTCTTGCAAGTTAGGCATCGATTTACAATCACGAATATTAAGTAAAGTTTTGAAAATTTCATCCCAAAGATCTTTGTTTAAATAACGCGGAACATGTGCTTTATGCATCCAAAAACCTCGTGCTTTCTTTTCAATGTCCATATATTTTCCAAAGAGTAATACATGTATAACAGCCGCTAACCCGTACAAATCTAATTGATAAGTCCATGGACGCCTTTCTCGCATTTCAGGGCATTTGAATGAGTTGTCATTGTGCACAAATGAAAACGTTTGTCCTTCTTTAAAAAGTTTCATATCTATAGATACACCAAAATCTATCAACTGTAAATGGCGTTCTGTAGGTGGATATGTTAACCTAAAGAATAAAAAGTATATATATATATATATATATATATATATATATATATATATATATATATATATATATATATATATACATATATATATATATATATATATATATATATATATATATATATATATATATATATATATATATTTGTGTGTGTAACTATTAACCCTTTTGGTACAAAATAGTTGACTTACTTTTTCATAAGTAAAAAATTATCAGCCTTCACATCAGCATGAATTATGTTAACCGCATGTAAATGATCCATTATTTCCAGTAATTCACTAGTCAACAACATTACCACGTACTCATCTACATTCTTCATTGTATGCTTCTTTATTTTATTGCACACTGTTATGAGTGAACCGTATTGGGAATATTTGGATATTAGTATGCTTGAGTTGTTGCCAATAAGCGCGTAGTCCACACTCATATACGCATGTAGCTTAAATATTATACAAAAATAGTTAATTTGCGAAAACTAAGTTTTTATTTAAATAATATTACCATTTCATCCGTTTGTATGCGTTCTTGTATTTCTAAGCAAATATAATATTCCCAAATATTGGGTGGCTTTTCTTGTTTCATTGCCACCAGTTTACCAGTACTCATTTCTTTGCCACTGAAATTTTTTAATGTAATACATTAGTAAGGTACATACATCGAGACTTAATTACACTTTCACTTAAATGATATTACTAGCTATTTGCAGTTGCTTCATTGCAGTTGTAAAAGTAAATGTAAGTTTATAAAGGCTAACTATAGAGTATGCGAGTAGTTACTTGTTGAAATGCTTGGAAATGGAGATTCCAAAGTAGCGGGTGTGGTCCATTTACAACAAGGAGATCTAGCTGCCTTTGAGGAACTTCATAGTGACTTTTTTATAGATACAATAACATAATAATGATAGGGAATTTTAATTGTAATCTATTAGATCCATTAAGAACTGCTGACTACAATTATTAAATTCAAGGTACTGTGTCAAAAATATTAGAAAAAATCACAGTTTCAAATATTGTCCCAATTATAAATGGTTACTACATTACTACTTTTAATTACGTACTCCATAAGGCATAAACTTAACAGACATCAAAACCCTGCTGTATCTGTTGGTCTCATGGGATAGTAGTTCTTTTTTACAAATTCAAATAATAGAAAATAAATATCTACTTTATGGAATAAACTTACCAAAATACAGCACCATATGCTCCTTCACCAATTAATTTCATAACATTGAAATTAGTATCATTTATGTTAATTTTTTCATTTTGCTTGAGACGGTGAACACAACCAACAAGTTTACAAGTAGGCAAACTTTCTAAATAACTGATTACGTAGTGTTGTTCTAAGAAAGCGTTTATCAAGTCAATATTAAATGGATTAATATTTGGATCAATAAACAAATTTTCAATCATTTGTTGTGTTTGATTAAGATCAGATTGTGGATGAATGTATTGATTTTGGGAGGTTTTCTTAAATGAATCATCAGCATCATCCCAAATATGTATTTGAAGTTTGGGTGTTTTTGGTGTTTGTTTATAGTAAATGCTCATATTGTTATCGTCACTATTATGTTCGGGTGATTCTGTAATTACTATGGGGTTGTCCATATCTTTCGAAGAACCTTTGTCATTGATCGCTGCCAACTCAGAGGAGCTTATTTCAATGCTCAAATTATTATTGCAAAGAGACTTATGATTGGAACTTAGTTTTGAATTTCTTAATTCTTCAGGGCTGAGTATTTGTTTTATTGTTCCCGAAGTTATTAAGGGGTTTGATGAAACCTCTTCAGACTTGATATGTAATGACTTTTCTAGTATTTGTGAGAACTGTTTTACATTTGGACCATGGTTTGGCAACCAAGTTGAATTTTTTATCATGCTAATATTTGTACCAAACATATCAGTTTCACAATTAAGTTCGAAATATTTGTCATTATTACTAATAGCCAAATGTTTCTGTTTGTTAGATAACTTTTCTTCAGAGGATTCTGACGATAAAAAAGTCAATTTCGTCTCCTTACTATTGAATATGTTACAAATTTTTGAATTATTTTCTGTGATATTTGTTGGATTAAAGGATTTCTGCTGCAAGGATTCATTGAGAAATTTTAAAGATGAATTGTGTTTAATTGGTTTCCCTAGTGTTATTTGCATGGAATTATTAAGCAAAGGAGGTGGTTCATTAATTTCTGAAAAATCCTTTACAAATGTATCCATGAGAATGTTGTTTAAAGCTGTAGCCTTTTCTGTTTTTTGTGAAACAGTACTGGGAGTTTGCTTCCAGTTAACATTATCATCAAGTTTATTATCTTCTATGTCTGTTATCGAATTTGTTATTACGTTTGTTAATGGCTTGGAAGATTGCTTCATATACCTGGGTTCCAATGACTGTGACGATTTAATAATAGATTCATTATTTTGTGTATCGCGCACATTGTAAAAGTCTGATAATATTGATAAATTTTGTGAATTATTGTGTTCCGTTTTGCTCAGCTTGGGTTGAGTACTTTTAATTAGTGAAAATTCAGGTAAAGTGGATTCATTTAACGTTTTGGGTTGGTTTTCCGAATGACTTTGTTTTATTTGAGGTTGAGGGTCATCAATCACTGAAAAATCAAGACTAAATGAGTCCCTAAAAACAGATTTGCTTTTAGGTTTTACTATATTTTGTGTCAATACCGCTTGATTTTCCTCAAGTAATAAATCTTTCATAGTGTTCCTCATACCGGTGGGATGTTTACTCAAGTAGGGTTGAAATTCATCTGAGAATAAAAGAGATTTTGTTTTTTGTGTTTCTGGTGTATCTTTATCACAAAAGCGCTTAGGGTCAAATTTTAAAGGAGTGCGGTTATTTGCTGCAGGTCGAGTAAGAGAGTGCGAACATTGTTCCATTTGTTTAGTAACTATTTGCTTAACAGGTTTGGGTGGAGTCTGCCCAAAAAATTCAAAACAATCATCTATATTCACATTTTTCTCTTGATGTTTTTCTGTTTTTTCTAATTCACTTTCTGCATCTTTACATTTTACCAACATAAATTTTGATATTGTTTCTGTTTTATCTTCAGGAAATTTAGGTTGTTGAGGATTCATCAACATTGTGGAGATAGTTCCAGTCACCTCTTCAAACTTTGTTGGAATTAGTGGTTCAAACATCATTTTCGATATGGTTTCCGTTTTATCATCTTGAAATTTAATTTGTTGCGACGTGATGAGCATTTTAGAAATGGTTTCTGTTTTATCATCTTGAAATCGTATGGCCGGTAGAGTTTTAAATACAGAACCTGCAGCAGTATCTTCCTTTTCTTCTAAACGAGAAAAATTACCAACTTGTCTTTGACCTTTTTTAATGGAGTCTTCAAAAATAGAAGAATTTAAAACATCACTTGAGCATTTTTTTTGTAATCGCACAGCTCCTGGAGTTTCAATGTGTTTTTCTGAAAAAATAGTATCCTTATTTGGAACTTTAGGACTATTCATAGTTATAAGCGATGCCTCACAGCTTAACTCTTTAACAGTTTCTAAAACTATTTGCGGTTGATTTGCACCGGTATTTGTTGTTTGAGCTTTGGAGTCTGCATCAAATTCGGGCGAACTTAAAGTTGATTTCGTAGTAGCGCCTGTAGTATGAGTACCTTGAGTTGTTCCATGTTCAGAAGTTTCTAATATAGTAGATAATTGCTGCCGAGCTGGAGAGTAAGCAATAACTGCTGGAGCTTCATGTGGCAGGCTTTGATTGTCAGTAAAAAAGTTTTGATTGTCAGTGCTTTCATCTTTTTGCTCTATTAGCGCGGGTTGTATTACTTCTTTTAAA
Organism: Germaria angustata; assembly: GCA_963681545.1. Classification (NCBI taxonomy): domain Eukaryota; kingdom Metazoa; phylum Arthropoda; class Insecta; order Diptera; family Tachinidae; genus Germaria; species Germaria angustata. The sequence continues at coordinate 45,837,786 of OY813001.1, forward strand.
ATGTTTCCAAATTGTCTTTGAGGTTTTGATTTTACTACTTTTGGAGTGCTTACACTTTGAGCTTTTAAGAATATATTAAACGTTTGCGTAGAACAAGTTTCTTCTGGATCAAACAATGCACCGGTAGAACTAAAGTCCGTTTTCGCAATGGAAATCGGATTTTCTTGCATTAAATTTTCATCGTCAAATATTTGAAATGGTAATTTATTAGACACCGAAGTCACCGATGTAGGCAATGCAGGTGTTTTAAAATGAAAATCATGTTCGCTCGGCATGGTTTTAATACAGTCAACATCCAACAACCCATCATCTTTAATTATTTCAGAAGGTTTTGGTGATACTGGATCGATAACATCTTTTTCAGTGACAGCTTTAGATTGCATTTTAGTTTCACTTGTCTTTTTAATCAATAACTTACGGGATTTATCATCATCCAACAAAAATTCAGAAACTACTGGAATTGCGGTTTCCATTTTCAATGCTTGACTTTCTTTTATACCGTTATTTTCATTAGAAATTTCTGTTTTCTCTCCAAATTCTCCTTTTTTGACAGCTTCGGAATCGGCTGACCAAATTGAAGGGCCGAATGACTGCTCACTCACTGTTGTAAGTTTCTCATATTTTTCGGGTATAGCCGACATTTTACTTGAATTTGCAAAAGTTTGGTGGGCCAAAGACTTTCGTAAGGGAAAAAAGCTTTTGCGACGTTGTACTTTTTCACTTATTGTGCACATGGTTTCTTCCATATCAGCAGTTTCCATAATTGTTTCGTTACGTTTAATGTGCAAAGCCAAAATTTCCTCAAATGAACGTTCGATTTTTCCCTCTTTTTTGTAGATATCCTCAAAAGCTATTGTAAGACCAGGTAATTTTTCTGGTATAAAGAAATGATCCATAGAATCAAGTAATTGAGTTTTAGATTTTGTAGCAAAATGCGGATACAAGCGAATATTATATTTAGGCCCACAACACCAGTACATATCTCGTTCATTTGTGAAGTTGTTTCGAATGCCATGCTTCTTTAGTATATTATAAGCCTTAAGTTCTTCTGGTTGAAACTCCATATTGGGCCTCGGATATAATTTACATTTATTGTATTCTGGTAATGTATTTATATCCGGCACCTCTTCTATAGTTACGGGAGTATTCCATCCTTTTATAGGTTTAGATTTGGCGCAAAAGTTCGGAGGATAAATGAAAGGTTTGTTAAATCTAATCTCATCCTCACCAATAGTTATCGGTGGAACACATAATTTGTCAATATCCTCATAAATATCTTCATGGATTTCAAAACCCAATTCACTAGTATTAGTAGATTTACCAAACAATTTTCCTTTCTTCTGATTGTAAGCCTTATTCCACGGTCCTGGTTCCTTTTGGTTTTCTTGATTTCGTGCTGCATCTATGATAGAACGTACAATAGATTTTCCCATTTCGCTAACTGGGGTGGATTCATTTGAAGGGGCTGAGATAACATTGGGATTTTCATTTTTATCCTTATACACTGGGACTCGTATATTTCCACGTTGAGAGGATGTCGAAGGCAAATCAATCTTAAAAAGCAAATGAGAGTAAGTACAATTAACTGATATCTTCATATTATACAATTCTACATACATATGTATATGTACATATAATATAAGAAAATTTTAAATTTGAGAATGTCTCAAGAGGCTCAAGAAAGGGAAATAATTAACAGCAGCAAACATTATTTTTGTTAAATATTTGTACATATGCATTTTTTAGAAATAAAGAAAACACTTGTTTCATTTAATACAGTGAGGTACAGTGAAATCAACCGGTGACCAAGAACTTTGAAAAGTAACAATTATAAAAAATATCCAGACTAATTTCCAAAGAAAAATTGGATTGTCTATTATCTGTCTTTAATTAAAAAAGTTATTAGTGATTTTTAATATTTATTAAAATATTATTTAAACTCAAGGTTTTATTTAATGGTTAAACAATTTTATTTGTAATTATCGATATTTCGATACTCATTGGGTATCACCTTAAGGAAAATTATGTTTGTTTAATCATAAAATTTATATTTTATAATACATAATATGTTTATACATATTATGTATAAACATTTCAAAAAATTAAAGAAAGTAACATTTTATGTCATATATGAAAAAATACACTCATGTAATGTATGTAAATAATTATTTTTAAAAACAGTAATAAAAATAATTATTAAGAAACCTGACACTGAAAATGTTGCACTTGTTGCACAAGAAATAATACCTCAATAGATATGTATTATAATTTTATATAGCCATTCAAACAGATTTTTAGTCTGGTCGTCTTTAGAAAAACAAATAGCGACTGAATCACTAAATGAATCACCGATCTGCATCTGAAAACTACAATTATTTATTTTTCTATTTAAAATTGCTGATTCTGCGAAGTAATTTATTTACGAACATATACATAGCTATTCTGATTTTCATATTTATATAAAGAGTATGTTCAACAATACCACATATACAAACCTTAACGGTTCCAGGCGCAGCACTTTTTACTGCTAAGCCTGTTCTTGTGCTTCCGACTAATTTCTTGCTACGATGACCTCTCAAAGATGATAATGCCATACGCCTTTCATGTAACTGACGATTTGTTTCTTCCCTAATAGGATCATCATCTTTATACATTAAGCGTTGTGCAACTGAAAAACCAAAATGTTGGCGAGCTTCTTGCAAATCTTCCAATGGCTTAGCACGACAAGCTATACCACGAAGAAATATTTCATCTGCCATACGATCATTGCCTACTAAGTCATAGCAATACGCCCAAGCAATATAAAAATCAGCCACCATTGTCCCAATGCCTGCACTATATAATTGTTGGTAACATTCAGCTGGGTCTTTATGACTATCAATCTACAAAATAAAATAATACATTATTGTGCTCTTGTATGCTACAATATTTTGCACTTACAAATTTGATATACAGCTTTACCATGCGCCGATCTTGTTTATATCTCTCGTCACTCTCAAACTGAGCTAAACATTTAGACAAAACCTCTTGCAAACCTGATTCTTTTCCGCCAGAAGGGAAACTTTGTTCGATCCATTCTATATAGTTATACCAAACTGAAAGTGGGTCATCACCGTTATAGTTGTGTATTTCTTGTTCTAAAACCATTCGCTGAGCAAGTAACTCTTGAGAAGATTCTACTTTGAGCGATGCTTGCAATATACTTGCATTTCGACCTTGCGCTAATGGCTGAATATTCTCCTTAGCATCATCAAAATCCATTTCTTTTTATTTAAATAAAACACAAATTCAAAACTACAATGAACAGTAAAAATGTACAATACAATGCGCCAAGTTAAAATTGTAAGCTTATAAAGTGAAGTTGGTTGCAGTTGAATAATAAGAATATGTTGCCAGACAATGCATTAACATAACATAACAAATTCTAACAATTGCCCTTATTATGATTGTAGACTTAAGCCGATAGCCTGTAGTAGCTAGTGCTTTTGTATATTATTTATTATAGTTTTAATTATAATAAATTTGAAATAAATAAATAAATAAATAATGATTGTAGACGTCGACGTCACACCAAGTCGACATCAATATATTGGCAATTGTGGGATCGTTATCGAGAACTATTAAATATTATTGATAGGATATTACTACTACTATGACATAAAATTACAATGGCCCATCAATATTAGTTAATTATTGCCCACAACGAGTTCAGAACTGCTGTCTTTTTTTTACTGTCGACTTGATGTGACGTCGACGCGACAATCATAATAAGAAGGATATCTGAAACATATTTACATATGAGCTATACGAACGGTTTGTTAAACACATCAATGTGGATCGTTTGTACAAGCCATTTGTGCTGCTAAGGGCACTGCTTTTGTGTTTGTTCACCAGATTGAAGCTTGTTTGACAAAAATGAAAGAATTTTGATATAGTGTACGTGCAATATATTAATTAAATATTTGTCAAACCGTTTACAAAAATTATTTAAGTTATAGAATTTATATATTCTTGCCATCGCTATGGAAATTAAAAGGATACAGCAATAGAATTTTAGAAAATAGAATCACAAACGTTAATCTTTCTTGACAAATTTCAATTCAGCTGGGTGAAAAACAGAGCAAGTATGTATTCCTACCTTTATCTTTCTCCCAGCTGAATTAAAACTTGATTAAGAAAATTTTACTTATGCGAACCAGGTATATCGCGTCTTTCTACTTAAAAATTTTAATTGCGCAAGTTGTAATTAAATTTGAGAGAAAGTAGAATTAAGACTTGCACAATTAAAATTGTCTAGTGGAAGAAGCGTTTGTTTTAGAGTACAGCTATTTTTAAAAGGGGGGCGTAAAACTGTAAACTTTCGTACATATAAGTCTATGTAGTTCAGAAAAACGTACCGTTCAGTAGCACTAGTTCGTTTGTAAATTACAAAATTTCAAGTTATAAAAGAACGTAACGGTTTTATTTTATGCAAGAGAGTTTGAAACGAATTGTAGATTGTTCCATCTGTATACTCACACAAAAACATTTTTCTTATAACAATCTATTTTCTTAAATCTTTTGTTTCTTACATTATCATAAGCTGTGAATGGCAATTCTTACAATAGGAATCTTATATTATCGGTAACTTTATATGTAGCTAATAGCATTCATTTTGTATAGATTTTTCCAAAGCAAAATTATACTCTTCCTTTTCATCGACTGAGATTTGTCTAGTCAATAATGCTAAAAAGCCATCAACTTGAGTCTGCGTGAGATCGGACGTATTCTTTACGAGTAACTGAGGTGCTAAAACAAACGGAATATCCTGTACGTAAGGAACCGCGGCCTGATTTATATTTACTGCAATTGATGATTGAGACCCTTGTGGAGGATATGGCGGCAAAGGATATGACCCAGTAATAGCTGATGGCATTGGTGGATATATTGGATGTAAAGATGGTTTTGGATCACCATTGCTTTTTTTCTCTATGAATATGAAATCGTCTGCGTTGTTGGGTGCGGAACTAGGTGCACCTTGAATAATTTCATCATTTGGTGTATCCGGACTCTGTCTTTTCTTTAAAAAGAAGGAAAGCATTTCTTTTTGCAGGTTCTATGCAAAATCAATTGTATGTTTTGAAAGGTTGTCCTTTAATGTTTCTTTATTCAACAATTGTGACTAGATGATGCGTAATACAGTAACAAAAACACTATACCAATATAACCATGTATATATATACACGTATATATGAGACAGTGCTGCCAGGTTAATAAGTTTCCGTTTACACCAGAATTTCTAGTTTCTGTAGGTTTTTATATTCCCTTCTTATACTACATTTACACCTACGCAAAATCTAGTACTTATGAGATTTTGAGGGAAATCTAGCTCTTTTCTACCAGATTTCCCATACAAAACAAAATCTACTTACGAACTAGATTTTAGCAAAATCTCACAAAATTTTCCAATACTGAATGATGCAACTGTGTATTTTTTGGTATTATACTGAAATATACAGCGCTGAATAAGAAAATTTTGACAATTGTAAGGAAAAAAAGCGCGATAGAAACAAAAGATTTGCGTTAACAAATGCTTCTGTTTTTTCTTACGTAGCAATACCAGCTTCATTTGCATTTTTTTATATGTAGAGGTATAATATATTAAAATATTGTTTTTCCCTTCCATTTTTTGAACAAAATAAAATAAAAGTTTGGAGACAATTTTTTATTTATCTTTAGTCAGCTGTTTGTTATGAAAATGAAATCCAATAATACGTCAAAAAGCAGTGGTCTAAACGCCAGAGATTTTCTTCGAGATTTCAGCTGAAATCTATTAGATTTTGCGTAGGTGTAAATGTAGTATTAATTTAAATTGCATTCGTAATAAAATTCTGATTTTTCAATTTTAGGATGTAGTTCTTTTTCAAATAGAAATTTAGTTGCATGTAATTTGCGAGTGTGAACAGAGGATATAACTACGAGAATACTTAATTCCGTATCAAACTCTATTCGTCTCTCCGCTGACCTACATAAACTCAAAAATTACAAAATTTCGAATCATGTTTTTATATGAAAATATATAGTTAATCATGTATATGCAATTATTTACAGCTACCACAAATTTTACTTATACTTGGAAGTATGCACATTTACCGAGCTTAAATCATTCGTCATACCATACAAATTTGTTCGCCACTATCTACACTATAAGTATTTAAAATTCATGCGAGGTAGTAACCAGGGACTGACGGGATTACATTTCTGGATGAACGATATGCATTGACCATGTTTAATAGGTCTTGATATTCAGTATGTTTCATAACATTTTGACATCGGTCAATCATAATTTTCATCGCAGGTGTTATCTTAAAACGTCTTCCGCTCAGTAATTTTAATTCAGCTGCGAAATAGATGCAGTGAAGGATACGTTTTTTCTTGATCTTTCTCCGAGCTAAATTAAAACGGAAAAGACTCGTAAGATATATATTATTGGTATACGGTACCAAATTATGTTTATTGTGCTCTTAATATAAATATTTAGCTTTAGACGCATTAAATGCAACTCTGTACATACTGCATTTGCAATTTAATATCTTTAGCCTATGGTAAACGTCAAACATTGCGTTTACTAACGAAGACGGATAGGTCCTTTATTGTTTATATATAAGATCTAAGGCTTTATTAATTTTTCTTTTTTAAACATGTCTAAACTTGATACGACTCCAACTGAAGACTTGCCTATTATGGAGGTAAGATTATAAATGATTGTAAATAGGAGTGTGTACAGCAGCATATTAAAAATGTTTTACGATGGGTTTGAGAATGATTTATGGTTAACCAAAATCATACTTATAAAAATATCTTATTTTTAAAGCAAATACAAAACCTTATAAAACCTCCACCTAATGAAGAGGAAAAGTTGGGATTACGAGCAGTTGTGGTAAAACATCCATACTATAAACGACCGGGCCGCGGCCATAACCATGATTTGTGTGATGCCTGTGAGGAAGGAGGTGACTTGCTTTGTTGTGACCGTTGTCCATCTAGTTTCCATTTACAATGCCAGTGAGTAATCCCTATTTGACTTCCAACATGATTATGTGGTCGAAATTAAAAACAATATACCCTTCTCTTGGAATTTCAGTGATCCTCCACTTACCGAAGAAGATATACCAAGTGGTCAATGGCTGTGTCACAACTGTCGTATGACAATAAAAACTGCTCCATCTTCGTCTAAATCTAGCTCGGTAGAACGTACCCCTTCATCTTCTGCTTTAGTTAGCTCACGTCCGAATACTCCATCTGCAGGCGGTGATTTAGAGTCGATTCCTTTAAAAATTCGCCACTTGCGTAAACGAAGCAGCAGTAGAACCTCATTTTGCAGTGATTTAAGCAGTACCGAGAAATATCTTTCGAAATTACCGGTTGGAATTCAACGTGCATTGGATCCAAATAAGAAACCTACACCATTAGATGAGCTAATAAAAGCGGCAAGCATTTTAAATCCAAAACAATTTGAGCTGCCTCGAGAATTGGAGATACATACACAATTTCCTGGCAATGATAAAAGTAAGTGTATTCTGGTAGCCAAAACAAAAGCACAATTTCCCTACATATCATTATATTGACCAATAGTTTTTCACATTTTTTTAGTTCTGGCCTTTTTAATGTTCTAAGTTTTATTTATTTGGGCTTTCTATTGATTAGTGTTGTTTCCCATATTTGCGATTTAGTTAATTTTTTCATTATAATATGTGTACATACAAAAATGTGCTGATATGTTTTGTACGGAAACAGGGTACGAAATAGGGTACGTTCACAAATGTAGTACTGCACTGCAAAAGTGAATTAAGCGAAGCAGAGTGTGTAAAAAATATGTTAAAAACGGGTCATTTACAATAGTAACATAATAACAGAGCATTATTTGACTTGTACCAGTATATCGGACGCTCCACATAAAAAATGGATTCGTGATATATTTGTTGAAAACTGTTTATAAATATATTTTTAGATAAATTAGGTCCTTAATACTGACACATAAATTAAAATTTTTCTTAGTTGAGCCCATACGCACGAATGGCAACGGCAACCATAAAAAACCAAGTTACCGGCGTAACTCTAAGCCTTATGAACTGGATACACAAGGTTTAGTACCTTTACCGGCAAAAACTTGTTTTTACTGCCACCGGTCATGCAAAAAAGCTCCGCTAGTAGCATGTGATTATTGTCCGCTTTATTTTCATCAGGACTGTTTGGATCCACCTATGACGGCGTTACCTACAGGTTTATGGATGTGTCCGAACCATGTTGAAAACTTCATAGTAAGATATTTAATGCCATCGAACACAGAAAACTTTAGTATAAAAGAAACATTTTTTTAGGACGAAAATCTCTTGACTAGTATTTCAGCAACAGAAAGAGTTCGTTTGTGGGATAAATTTTCTCAACCTTTTGATCACGAAACAGTAAAAATGGACTTTTTCCGACGAGTACACATGAAAAACCCACCCTTCCGCATTAAAGTACCAATAAAATCTAGAGAAGCTATTGAAATTCCTCCAATGGTGAAACATCATTATGAAAATCCACCACCCCTATTACCGTCATTGAGAGACACATTGCGTTATGACATCGTGAAACGTCGAAAATGCTTACCGAGTGCACCGGAAATAATATCTAAAGAAAGCGTTGCAGAATCTTTAGTCAAAGATCTGGAAGCATTAAAAACAGCAAAAGCTAAATTTAGAGAAATACAAAAGGAACTAGGTAATGTTGAAGAATTAAGTAGCAACAGTTGCAGCGAAAATGAGGATGAAGCTGACAATGTTGAAGACAAAGAAATCAAATCTTCAAAAGAATTATTAAAGGAAGCTGAAAGCTTAAAAGACAAAGAAAAAACATTAGCACAAAAAACACAGCATAAAACCAAACGAACGAAGCAAAACATTTTACTAAATCAAGATTATCACATAAAAACCGAAGAAGAATTTTCTTTGAATTGCGATAAAGACGAAAAAGCATTACAAATCTCGAATGATCAGATTAAATCAGAAAATGATCATAGCGCTGATGAATCGGATGAAGATATAAAACATGATCCTCAAATTGATACCGAACTCCAGTATTTGGATGTCGACCTGATAAAAAAATTAGCTTATCAGCGTTTGCAGCAATTGGTACAGGAGCATCCAGAAATTGTAGCTCAATATCAAAATCGAACCGCTGCTAAACGCGTTCGAGAATTAGCGTCAACAACCGAAGTTAAGTCTATTTCACCTTCGGAAATTTTATCACCAACTGATGTAAAGCGTTTATGTATAATGTTTACTGGTGAAACATCCTCCATTTTAGCTCAGCCAAGTTCCGAAAGCGATTTACCCCAACTTCATCCCGCTTTAGCAACTGCAGCAGCGATAGTTGCTGCCGATGAGGAAGAAAAAAAATATGTGCCACGTTCTCGAACCGATCAAGATAAGGCCTATGAAATTGCTACACGTCTAGAATTGAAATTGCTGAGACGAAAAATTCGTTCACGAGCTGTTCTTACACCGCTCGGTGATATTCTAGAAGATAATCGTTGGTTTAGCAGCGTTGAACTACACAATTCATTCTTTATGCGATACCGCAGCCTAAATATAGGCTATGGCGAATACAATGCTGGCGTTGATGTCAATTTGATGTTAATTGGTTATTGCCGTCGTATTTCTCCAAAACATGCAACAATTTTCTATGATGATTTTACAAAAACATATGAGCTAATCAACTATTCAGAACATGGCACAGAAGTAAATGGTCAGTTGTATTCGTGCGATTTCACGGAACGTGATCCGACGCCAGCCAAGAAACTGAAAAATGAAGATATTGAACTGCAAAAGAAAGTTCAAGCTATTCTCGATAAAAGGCGAGGTATACAACGTCATTATTTTGCTGTTGATCAGAGTACAAGGTTTGTACATATATACTACTACTAATTATGTATATATGAGTATAATTATTATTAAAATTATTGTAGAATGGCTCCACCACCAAAACCTGATTGCAAATGTTCGCCTTGCGATGATTCGCCAATGATTAATGGTGCTTGGGAAGGGACAGCCATTTTGCAACATGGTTCTCTTTTACGTTTTGGATGTTTAGCTTTCGTTTTTTCTGTACCTAAGTTGGAAGCAAGTAACGGCCAAGGTTAGAATCATGTTAAAACCCTAACCATATATGTATATTAAAACACCAAAGTTTAGTATATGGCGTGTTTTAAGAATTTGTAAAAAGAAATGTTTTTGATGGTTTTATACGTATGTATTTATATCTTTTTAATATATTAAATGTGTTTTTAACCGAAAAATAAATCCATTTAATCTTTGTATTATTTATATGTTTTTTATAAGAAGCAAAATGTAAACAAAATCACAATATATAATAAACGCTCATTGTATGTCTTAATTAAAATACACAAGCAAAAAGAAATAAAACTATTCTACTCCTTCCTTATTTTCAGTTTTTATAAGTTTTTAGACCAATATGTAGTTCTACCTAATTTCAGGTTGACGAAAAAAGAACATTTATTTGTTTATATACATATGTATGTGAAAGAACATTCAAATTACTGGAAACTGACTCAACTAAAACTAAAATTATTGTTCATACAATAGATTAGTCAAGGAAATTTTGATTCTTCTTCGCGCTTTGTAAATGAATTTTAATGTTTAAAATCAAACATGTTGCAATTTTAATTTTAAAATGTGTTCGAATGAAATCAGGGAAACTTGTTCTCGCAACTCTGTCTTTTTTGCGAACATATAATTCTAGAATTTAAGTGGGATTGCATAGTGGCACACTGTATGTATGTATAGTATACATATTTTACAGATGTCGCTAGTTAATTGTTATACATATGCAAATCATTTTTGCAAGTACTATTATTACTTTCATTGCATGTTGTTAGAAATAAGCATGATTAGCAAAAAGAAAAAGTTAATTTATTTGATTTATATGTATGGAAAACAAAATTATATTTCTGTCACGTTTTATAAGGAGTTAATTATTATCTCCGAAAATTGAAATCGAAAAAGGTTCAAAATGAAATAGTATTTCAAGAAATACTTAAATATAGAGAAATTAAGCAAACATTAAAATTAATTGAGTAGATGGTCATTCAAAACTATTAGACATGATACAGACGCAGCTCAATTTGCAAAGGACTGTACTCTATTCGAGTACAGTTGCGCTTTTGAATTTTGCTAATTGTTTTGCACTTACAGTGTTATCATGGCTAAAAAGGTTGTTGGCCAGCGAAAAAATATGCAATATGATTTTAGAAAAATAAAAACTTACTCTAATGAAATATTTTACAGCTAAACTTCGTTCGTTCGTTTGAAGAAGTAAATAACAAATAAATTTTTAAAATTTTTTTCAAAACTAAAACTAAACAACAAAAGTTTTGTCGTTAAACGCATTAATTTGTAAAAAGTATTCGGGATATTCCTCAAACTAATTATTCAAAAAGTTATTTATATAAATTTTGTAAGGTAAATAAAAAGATGCAAATCGAATATGAGCTGATTGCTGTGTTGTTTAATGCCTCTAATTCTCCCATACGTCACATACTTTTTAAACGATTCCTTTAAATTAGAAATATGCAAAAATTATTCCATTACCCAAAAGAAAATGGTGAATATAGACCAATAGCCATCTTGTTTTCTTTCGAAAATACTGAAAAAAAATTGTATAAGCAAATGATGAAAACATTGGCACAAGTATCTCACAGTTAAATCACGAATTAAAGCAAATTTATCTCTGATCTAACGCAAATGGGCTCTGTTTGAACTGTAAAAAGCTAAATGTATTGTAACTTGCAAAAAAGTATAGCTCCTTTTATGTTAGTTGTTTATTTTGTTTAGCTAATTTAGCCTAACGCGTTTTTATGACAATAAAAATGCAAAGTTTTTTATTCCATATTTCCCAACGTTCACTTTATCTAGGGATTAGTAATTGAGAGTTATTTCCCCTTATTATGATTGTCGACGTCGACGTCACATCAAGTCGACATCAATATATTGGCAATCGTGGAATCGTTATCGAGAACTAATAAATATTATTGACTAGCTGACCCGGGCAAACGTTGTTTTGCCTTCAAATTTTATTTTCACTGCAAGTCTGGTTTCGTTGCAAAGCCATGGCGGATTGATATTTCGAAGAAGAATGAAAGGTGCACTAAATCGGCATAGCAATTATTGTTCAAATACCGTTTACCGAAGCAGAAATAATGGATTTATTTATTATTGATAGCTGGGCCCGATCCCCGTTGTTGGCCCCAAATTTTTTTTCGTTTTACTCCCACGCACTTTTCACGAAAAGAGGTTATATTTGAGTCGGTATCGGGCTAATTAACGCCACTACACACTGATTAAGGACCCAACGCCTTCAGCGAAACACAGCATAGGCTTATCGCCATCTGTCGGACGAACTTCAAACTACACAGACACAAACACTCCTCACGCCCCATAGAGCATGTATATAAAGTTTGGTAAAAATCGGTCCAGTAGTTTTTGAGTTTAGCGATCACGAACATACACGTAATTTTTATATATGTAGAGATAAGATATTACTACTACTATGGCTTATAAAATTACAATTGGCCATCAATATTAGTTAATTATTGCCTACAACGAGTTCACAACTGCTGTATTTTTTTACTGTCGACTTGAAGTAACGTCGATGTGACAATCATAATAAGAAACATAATTCATTAAGAAAGTTTTTTTGAATACTTAATATTGAAAATTCGTTATTTGGGGTATATATATTTATTACACACAAACTTTTGAAAAGTTTTTTTTTTCAAAATGATACACTGTTCTCTACTATCATCCTTTTATTTCTGGGAACATTGTTTTAAATGGTGAGAAAATTTAAATCGATAATAAAGTGAAATATTTAGATATAATTTTTAATAACCATTTGACTTGCACAGATCATGTAAACTCTCTGGTTGGTCAGTCGTATTTTAAGTTACAAGCGCTGTTTTTTTTTTTTTTTTTTTTGCATAAAATAATACATACTCGAGCTTCCAAATACATATTTGAAATTATACATGTTTTTTAATCGCCCCGAAACCGAAATATTATAATATTTCGACATCAGTACATAGTCTTCGAATGACAGTTTTATGTGCACGCGGCAAGATTTTGGAATTATCTTCCACGATGTCAATAATTAAACACCAAAGATAATGCTTGAAAAAAATGTGTGGTAATTATTTTAAATAAAAATTGGTAGTTAATTCCGTTAAATAAAAATGCATAGGTAATTCTTATAAATTATAAATTATATTATATTATAGTTTCTTATTTTTTTAATTATATTTCTTTTTACTTTTTTAGTAAAATTTTAATTCGAATTTAATAATTCCAAATACCTTTTATGTTTAACGCATTCTGTTTCTGTACTATACATATAAGATCAAGTCTTGTTTTGTTGTACAGGAAATAAACCAATAAATAAATAAACTGAACTAAAGTGAAGTTTTCTAAGCCTACTTGATGGTTATATATTTGTAATTTTCAATTTTAAATTGGGATTAGCTACAACGAAATGCAGGCATATGACAGCTTTTTAACCCGCATCAAATAAGTTTTTGAAACCAAATTAACATGGGGTGGGCCCAGCTAGTAGTGAAATTTTCTTTTTCTGTCTTTTCTAATCATGAAAAACATTAAAAAAACAAACACAATAATGGAGTCCGATGAGATTTGAACTCGAGTCCACCAAGAAAAATATTTTAAAATAGATAAATAAAATAAAACTAAAGAAAACTAAAATAACCCTGCAAAAGGGAAGAAGTCGAAATGATCAAAAATAAAAAAAACATAATGTAAGATCGATACAACCAAATCAATAATTAGTCGATTAAAAAATACTCATTTCGGAATTACAATTGTTTTTTTAAATTGGATTTGAAATTAAAAAAAAATTTGTTTTTATATGCTTAACATTTATTCGTATTAAGCCGAAAAATTTTATTTATTACTGCAAACATAATTAGCTTATAAAGTATGTTTCAAAGCCGGTTTTTTGTTTGCTCCTACTTTGGCAAAAGTTGCGGAAACACATGCAACAAAGTTGTATATGAAAACTAAAAGCATATACAGTAGTTTTCCGATTTAACGAACCTAATTGTTGTCAGGCTTGTTCGTTAAAGTGAATTGTTCGTTATATCCAGCACTAAATTAAAGAAGAAAAGCGTGGTCTTTTTTTAGTCGAAACTCATGTATAATATTTTTTAAATATTTTATAACAAATTATAATAATTAAAATATATATTTCTTAAAAATATAAGGAAAGAAAAATTACAAAAAAAAAAAACACTGTAATACAAGAATAATTTATTCAAGAGAACACTAAGGATAGCAAATAGCCGAAACCGGTCTGTTTTTCAAGCAACCGCGGAATCACGGAATTTCATTCCAAATTATTTAAAAAATTGGTTAAGCACAGTATGTTTTTTCTTTTTCTTAATGGCATCTTCTTGAAGCTCTCTCGAAAGCATTAAATTCGCTCTACTAATATAGTTTTGTTGAGCCCATTTAATGCAAATTTCGAAATGATTAATAGCATCTTCGTGTTTTATTTTGGGCTCTAGAATTTCAGTTTCATCAAGCTCCACCATTTTCATTGTGTTAATCGCATTCATCTTCATCTTCAAATCTCAAATAATATCAAACAAAAACTTCAGAAGAAGAAAACTAATGGTACATTTTTATATTTATTCTTTTTTTTTACTATTTTTTGTTAGAAATTATCTATTTTATTTTACATTTGTTCATTAAATCGAGTACAAAATAAAATGTTTGTTCGTTATATAAGGTACTCAGTAGAAAAAAATTGGATGTTCGTTAAATGCGATGTTCATTAAATCGAATGTTCGTTAAATCGGAAAACTACTGTACTCACAATTTTAGGAAATTTACCAATTTGATATATTTCGCTCCTACCATGGAAATTCGTTGGCTGGAATCGCCTATAAGTACTAATTCCACCCACCACTGAGTCGCCAAATAGCATCATCAGACACTTAAAATCGCATCCGTGTATTAAGTCATTAAGTTTCTTAAATCATACTTAAAGGCGCAAGTATTCCTTTTGTAACTTTTGAAAATTCACACATGCCTCTTAAGACCTTTCATTTGCAATTAACAAAATTTTCAAGTATTAAATTTAAAAAAATAAAGACAGACACACGAAATCTTAGGGATTTGTGCAAATTATATGTATGTTTTTGCGTTAAAAAGAAAAACATTTCTTTTACAAAAATATGAGATGAAAAATTTAGTCTTTTTGGTATTCTCATGTTTAATCTATTTATAAGCAAATTTTCGGTATTAGTAAGATTTTTTTGGCAATTATAAATCTTTCTTTTTAGTATGATTTCAAATTTATGTTCGAATTCGTACTATTTTCGCTGTTATGGTACCTAGAAAATGAAATACACTGCATAAAATAAGTTGTGGGCCACTGTATGTATATGAATTCATACAATCGTAATTCATATAAAAATTTTTAGCTGTGCAAAACTTAGTTACTTGTTGCTGTTAGTGCTGTGTGTCTTAATTATTATCTCAAACTTGAGCGAAACTTCCTTTACATCAATTTCTAGATGATTTACATGTGTAACCTGTTTTATTGAGTTTATTAGAAACTATCCTCCGTATCAGTTCTTGATTAACACTATATTGATGGCTATATAAAAATAATACATAAATATGGAGAATATAGCAAACCATTTCATTTCTTATAGCTATTCTAAAATTTTTATTATAAATAAAATTTTATTCAACAAACTTTTCTTATTATTCCGAATTTTTACATTCCTCTGTAAGAGAGACTGTTTCACCTAGTAATGACTTGCATTTTACCTCATCTTCTCCCCGTCCTTGCTCCATTTCCTCGGGTTTTAGCTTATAACGCTCCTGTTTTGATTTCCACCATTCATCAGGATGCTGTCTTTTTATATGAACATACATATTCGATTTTGATCTCGACTCTTTACCACAGTGAGGGCAAGTGTATAAATTTGTATCTGTGTGCATAGCCATGTGTTCATCAAGATTACGTTTTTCACGAAACACTTTGTCGCAGTAGCTGCAAGAAAGATTACGCTCCCGCCGATGCCAATAGCCTTTATGGCGACTCAAGTTTTTTTTAGTTTTAAAAAATTTACCACAAATATCACATGCGAATTGGGTATCTTCGTGTGTTTGATGGTGAACGCGTAGACTATGTTGATTTTTTAACCACGCACCGCAGATTGTACATTGCGCTGGAGGTTCAACAATACCTTGATGTTCGTCATAGTGCTTTTGGAAAGATGTTTTTGATTTGAATTTTTTTCCACAAATATCACAAATATGATGGTATATATTATTGTGTACGGATGCAATATGATTACGCAAACGATATATAGTTGCACATCTAGATAAGGAGGTTTATTTTTAGAAATTAATTGGGTGTTTCAATAACAATTAATACAAATATAATTTGCTATACAATATAAAATTATAAGCCATGTTAACTTATGTAAGATTTTAGATCGCTAGAAATCCGAAATAATCTATGTATGTAACTCTACTTGAATAAAAATTCGCTTGTTTTTCTTTCAAATTTTTCAAATATAAATACATATGCACGTACATAAGTATATATGTAATTATATATTTCATTATAATGAAATATTAAGTTTTATTGCTTTTTGAAAGGTGTAATTAAAAATATTTTTTTCTATAAAAACCATTTTCAGAACAAGCTTTTATTTGTTATATAAACATAAAAAATTTTTACTTTAAATTTTTCTAAAAAAAAAGAAAACAAAAATAATGTATAATAGTAATGCGTATCACAACAACATATCCCCACTCTACAACATCCACTCTGAAAACATGTGGGAACAAAAATAACGAGCTTTAGTAATACAGCGCCGTATCGCATGTAGTCAACGTACGAGTACATACATACGTATCGTAATTATGTTGTAAATGGTTATAAAAACAGTTTGCATAAGTATGAAATTTTTTAGCTTCCGAGTATTTAATATATAAGTATATATGTATATAACCACATTGAAAATTATTTACAAATAAATTACAGAAATACATATGTATATAAAACTACTAAAATGCTTAATTTTGTTTATGGAATTCAGGGTTTTCCGCTTTTGGGTCTATATTTAGACGTTCCATTTTAGATTTCCACCACTCGGTTGGGTGCTGCCTCTTTATATGGACATACATATTTGATTTTGATCTTGACTCCTTCTGGCAATGTGGACACCTATAAAGCTGCATTCCAGTATGTATAGCCATATGTTCTTGCAGATTACGTTCCTGTCGAAACACTTTTTCACAAAAGTTACACTGTAAATTTAAGTCGGACTTGTGCCAGTAGGATTTGTGTTTACGCAGGCTATGTTTGGTCTCAAATACCTTTCCGCATACTTCACAAGGCGTTGGATTTTTTTCATGTACAAAACGATGCAATCGTAAACTGTGTTTGTTTTTAAGCCATTTATTACATATAGAGCATTGTGCAGCTGGTTCAATGATTCCTTGATGTTGGGCGTAATGTTTTTTGAATGAATCTTTATTTTTGAACTTTTGGCCACAAACGTCGCAAATATGATATTTAGTATATTTGTGTGTATTTTGGATATGACGACTTAAATTATTTTCCGAGCAAAATCTATATAAAATTCAATTTAAAACAAAATAAAAAGTAATTATTTTTCTAAAATTTCATTATTCGTTATACGGTTATAATCTATTTAATATTTTCTTTTACTGCTTTATTTTATTTTTTTTCTTAATTTCATTTTATTTTATAATAAGAAGGAAAAATAGTAAGTATATACACACATATGTACATACATGTACATATATACTTGTATGTAAATACATAAGTACATATGTATGTAAGTACATATATCGTTTATATTTTGTAGGCTATTTTAGCGCTGATATTATATCACTAAGCAATTGTTTTTGTAAGTCCTTTTCAATATTATTAATTGGCCAAAACCTAATGGATTTTCATGCACAACTGCAACTGACATTATTGGTATTAGTTTTGGTTTAGACTACCAGTTTTTAAAAACAGTGAAAAAAATAAATAAATATTTCACCTGCTTAGAAGGAATACAGTGTACATCATCTATATATGCACATGTATAAATTGAAGTTGGCAAAAAAACACTATTTTATGACATACATACTTTCATATTAAATTTTACTTTTGAAACTATTGCATAGTATAATTTTATAAATTTTAAATAAAACTATGAATATTTTTGTAAAACAAGTGTTTGTTTTTTTTATAAAAACTTTAAATTATGAACTAAAATTTTAAACCATGTTATATTTGTTGGCGCTCCTCCGAATGAACCGTGCTTTTGGGTTTCAAGTTCAGACGTTCCATTTTTGACCTCCACCATTCATCTGGATGTATTCTTTTAATATGCACATACATATTTGATTTCGAGCGTGAGTCTTTACCACAATGAGGGCATGTGTAAAGTTGGACGCCGGTATGTATGGCCATATGTTCATCTAAATTACGCTTTTCACGAAACACTTTATCGCAAAAGCTACATTGTAAATTGGTGTCCAAAGTGTGCCAGTACATTTTGTGTCTATAGAGTCTACGCTTTGTTTTGAACATTTTACCACAAATGTCGCACGGCGCTGGATGTTCTTCATGAGTGAATCGGTGTACACGTAACGAATCTTCATTCTTAAGCCATTTATTGCAAATCGAACACTGTACAGCTTGAGAAACAATACCTTGATGTTCATCATAATGACGTTTAAATGCAGTTTTGTTTTTATATGTACGACCACAAATATCACAGATGTGAGGAGGTGCTTTCTTATGAAAATTACTGATATGTCGATCTAAATGGTATTCTGATGTAAATCTATATAAAATTTAATTTAAAAATTCATTTAAAAAAATTGTTTTTATTTCTTTAACTTTTAATAATTTACATATAAAATTAAATTTTAATTAAAACTTCTTATTCCGACTCACGTCTCATTATTACTAAAAGTAAAATTTCGTTAGCATGAGCGCAGTACGACCCGTCTAGGGATCCACAATAAATTTGGCATCTCTAGAACATTTTCCTTCTTATCGAATTTTTAATAAATGACATAATTTTCTTTTTCGTTAGAGTTGTAACCCACAAAAAAATTCTCAGATTGTAGACTCACAAAAAATTTATAGCTAAGCCAATGTTCATAAGTCCGAATTAATAATATCAACATATGTTAACAATTTTAGAGCATGATTCCCTCTGCAGTAAATATGACAAAATTATGTCCTCATAAAAGAACATCGCACCAAAAAATTTGTTAATGAAAAAAATAACATGTTTTTTTTAATATTCATCTAATTTTCTAGTTTTCGTTAACAAATATATAAATACATATGTATATAAATACATATGTATACCAAATATGCTTAGTATCCATTTGATATATTAAACAGCAATTGTCGTTGTTGTTATTAACAACTAATTCCTTTATATGTGATTTTAGTTTTTCCGTTTTTAGGCTGATCTTAGATTCGATCAGCATTTTATTTCTTATTTTTAATACATTTGGAAACCTTGTTGAGATTGGCGTTAAAACTTACATTATACCATTTTTTATATTTTATTATAGCCTTAACTTTGTATTTCAGATAAGGCGTTGCGTTATTTCAATGTAAATTGTTGTTTGTATTTTGACAAAAACCCAAAAATAATTGCATTGAAATAACGCAACACTCCATTTTTATGTTAACCATTTAATCGATACAGAAATCCTTATTTTAGGTTTAAAATACAAATTATTGTTATTATTATTATTATTATTATTATTTTTTTTTTTTGATGTAGTGGAATGATCAAATATGTGGAATTTTTTATTATTATAAAATAAAATTAATTTCATAGTGAAGTTTGATTTTCTGCCATCATAATAAGGCATAAATATTTCATTTATATTAATTACAAAAAACAAGAATTCACAAGAAAAGCATTCGATATTTTGTCATAAATTGATATGTTTTGTAATTATTACATATACAAGCTATATAAATAAAAGTGAATCGCTAAATGTTTTGCCAAGCTCAAAACTCGGGAACGACTAGATCAATCTAGCTATTTTTAAATATATATTTCTTGAATTGAAAAATTGCCTAGATAAGCTTAAAAATCCCACCTTTCCTTTTCCATTAAAAACTGTTCTTCCCAGCTGTAAATTTAAATATTTTATAAAAAATATTGGCGTCAAACACATCATTCAAATATAAACTGGGCGATCGAGCTTTTGATTTGAATCACACTTTTGTGACAAACTTTTACTTCTGGTGAAATAAGCACTGAGAATATGTCATCGCCACATATTCCACATACTTTATAAGCGCGTCATCATCAAAATTTAAACAAGAGTTTTTGACACTGTAATGTGATTTTCTGAGTAATTATTTTGTTTAGATAGAGTTGATTACTGTGGGTAGTTCTATTAAATCAGCATGACTTCCGTTGCGCGTAGATGAACTGCCAAAGCCTAAGAGTTTTTGACAGATCGACACTTGTCGGGTCAGCTATATTTTAAATAAAAAAATTTAATAAAAACCAAAAACCTAAATTATAACATACTTGTAAGCACTTTACTATTTGTGAATAAAAAATTACTTGAAAATAAAATTTATATAACCACACCCTTCTGAAAGGGTGGCAGATAATCTTGGTATAGAAAAAAATTGATATTGAAGCATCTGTATTAAATTTGATTGAGGCCCTATGTTTACAGTTCCCACAAATTTTACTTATATAGAAGCGCGGTGCCTGTAGCTATTTTATTTTGAGGAATTCAGACAATGACGTTCCTTTCTTTTCAATTATTGTCCAGCGTTCGTTTTTATTCGACCTTAAGAAAATTGGTTAAAGATTATACTTTTTCAAACTACCATTGAGCACTCGATTTCTTTTATTGTTGAGGGTCGTCATCTTTTCTTTTGGAAAATGTCGAATATGAAGAGTTGCCATTTCGAGTCGAAATTCGATGATTAAGAAATATTTGATAAGATATGTACGTATGCATTTTTAATTAAAAGACGTTCGTATACAGTGAAATTCTTAACTAAAAAACGTTACGAACTTTACCCTATCAATCTAAGGATTTTCATCTATCCGATGACGCGCTCAAAGCAAATCTTTGTTAAGCCAAAAGTTATTATATCATGGTTTGTTGTCGTTTAAACGAATTCCTGTGTGTATAAAAGAGATAGAAACTAACCATAAATATAATTATATACCAAAGCACCATTAAACTATTTTTATTATCCACTATCCTCATTAGTATAATGTTGATTTAAATTTATAAAATGCAAATGTAATTCCTATTTACAATCCTGTTTCGGGTGCCAACCATCTTAGAGATATTTTTCAAAAATTTCTTAAGTTGTTTTTTTTTTTTTCTTTTAGATGTTCACAATTTCAAATGCAACCTTCTTCCTCCAAAATATATTGTAGTTTTTACAAACTCAATGTAGATCTATCTTACCATCTCCACTTCTTTACCAGTAGAAATGTCCTAATAAAAATATCATATATGGACAATTTCCCTCTACAAACCTTCTCTATTTTGGTGGCATAACTAACGAAAAATTTACTGGCGCTATGAATTAAGTGCCTACAGGTAATTCGTGCGTTTGAATAATTGTCACTATGTACATAACCCCAACACTATAAACTAACTTATTAAAATGGGACTAACATTTTTAACTTCCACATCGAAACTTTTTGGTATAACTTCGGTTTAGCTTCAGATATAATTTAGATTTTTACACATACGATTATAAAGAGAATATTGAAAAACACTTTATCCTAAGTAATTTAATTTAAAGTCGATATCGATCATTTTTGTTTTAGTTTCAGATATGATTGCAGTTTTTTTCCTACATATAAAGAACCCTCCAAACCATAGATAATTTGAGACATAAGCAGTGAAAGAGCTAGTTTACACCTAATATTTTACGTACGTCCTGGGTCTAAGAATGTGAACTGGATAATAAGGAGAAATGTTAGAATAGTATTTGCAAGTCCTCAAAGTTGTGTTAAAGTTAGGGAACAACTATTTCTATGTAGTGCCAAACATAAAACGTTATTTTCGAAGGGGTTTTTTTTGCCAAATGGAAAAATTGTGTAAACTTTTCTGCTTGTAAAACGAACAAGCAAACTCGCTAAATTTTTCGGCCCCATGCTGTTCGTTATGACCAAAGTCTGCTGTATAACAATAATCAACGTAGATATAACACACACAGATTTAAAATATATAACAATTTTAGTTTAATTATATATGAATTTATCATTTTAAATGTAATTTTTGATTCTAACTTATCATTGTAAAATCAATTAAAATTGTCAATTGAGCAAATATTCTCATTTGTGTTTCAATCCCAAACAGACAACTTTTTATAATCAGAGTTTTGAAAATCATAACTTCATAATCGTTCATATATAAAAACATTTCGGGAGAACTCACAGACCATCAATTTGGTTAGATTTTGATTATAACCATCAACTGATTAACATTTAAATAAAAAAGACTCAAGTATTATACTATCCTTCAAGTAAAAAGATACTTTAACTACTCTACTCAAGATTTCTTCAACCATTTCTGTCTTCCTTCTAAGTATACATATATTTTCACATTAATATTCTTAAAGTCAATATTTTAGAGCTCAAATCTGTTTTATATTCATACATGGTATAAGAATACAAGGTAGTTCTGCCCTCTCTTTTTCTAAAATTTTAACATAGTAAATTAAGAAGATATGACGTTTCAAATTAAAATTTTTGCTTCCAAAATACCGTCTATTTTTTTCAATAATTATAAAAAATCTTATAAGATAAAATATTAATTTAAAAATTAGTTTATGCATTCGATATGAAAACAATTAATAAGTACTACTAAGAAATTTAAAGTTCCAATTCGTTTAACAGGAAGCAGATAGATAAAAAAAGTTCAGACAGATATCGAATCAAAAACAATTCACGGAAATAAAATTATTTATTTAATTATAGATTGCAGAGGAATGAACGGTATGTTATCAGTCCTTATGGATGCTTATGTTCTTATGATATAATTTTGAAATCAAACATAAAATCCCTATACATTTGTGTGATTGCAATCTATTTTTTCACGTACTATACGTATCAATTTTCTCCATGAAATAGCTTCGCATTGAAAATATTTCCATTATGTTGAAATAAGTAAGTACATTACATTAAATATACCTGACGAAAATTTTCTGAAATATTCTCCTCCTTTCTGTATCTAGCAAGGCGTGCTTAAATGTTTACATATTAAAATAGACTACAAAAATCTATTTACTTGTCACAATATATTAATTAGATATGTCTTGTTTTCTTATAAAATTTATAATACTATCAAAATATCTCACCTTTTATTGCATATATGGCATTCAACTTCCTTGTCTTTGTTGTGTGATCGTAAATGCTTTTTAAATAAGTTATAATTCCGTATACGTTTTGAACAATGTTCGCATTCGTAAAATTCTATTATGTCTGCTTTATCGGGGTGTTCTGATGTAATATGTATGGTTAAATTACGGGCACTGGACATATTTTTATCACAAATTTGACATCTAAAAAGATTTATATATAAACAAAATAGCATAGCCACATTGATATCGTATATACTTAAACATATCAGGATTCTTATGCCATTCGAGGTGTTCCATTAGAGCTCGCGGTTTACGATAAATAATATCACAGCACTTTATATAAGGTGTTTTAGTATGGGCTAGCAGAAAATGTTCCCTTAGAGCTTTCCATGTCTCAACACGAGCTTGGCAAATGTCACATATTAGGTCCATCAATAGTGCTACTTCCTTTTCAGCAGATAATTTCTTTTTAACTGGTTTCTTTTCTTTACACTCGCGGAGTTTAATCGGTGCTTTCTTGACTTTCTTTTTTTGAGTTTTTTTCTTAGCAGTCTTTAGCTTGATCAATGGCACATTATCATCGTCTGGAATTGAAAATTTTACAAATGCTAATTTTTATTTGCAAATAAAATAATATGGTATATTCTTACTATCAGATGACAGTTGATCATCTAAATTAGATTCTGCATTTGGCACCACACTATCAAGTGATATTATATCCTTCTCGTCATTACTCATTGCATTGTCAAATAAATCTTCTTCAGACATTTCTTGTTCATCCTTTTCATCATTGTCTGATTCGTTTTTAAATATATTTATTGGACAGTTAATATCCATTGTCTGTTCTGAACCCATAGGACATTTGTCCTCCTGCCCGTCATTGCCCCAACCATTATCATCAAAATTAAATTCTTTTTTTAAGTTTACATCCAAAAACTCATTACGAAGTGTTAATTGTTTCTCCGCTACTTGTTGTGAAAATCTATGAAACTCTTCTAAGTGATCATAACAATCTTGGCAAATAATTGTAGATACAATGTCGTTATGTTTAATCTAGTTAAAAAAGATTATACGAATCAATTAAGATAGGACTCCATTTTTTCTTTATTGACACTTACTTCGATTTCGAGGTATTTGTCAATTAATTTGACCATTTCTATAGATTCAGAAGTTGGTTCCAAATTTTCATATAACTTAATACAAGATTCCTTTGGAATTGCTTTTAAACATAAACGACAAATCATTTCTAAAATTAATTTTGTATGTCTTTTACAAATTATGTGAAAAATTATTAAAATTTCTTCTTTTTTACAAAATTACACATGCATACCAAGATAATAGCATTTAGTGTTGACAATACCAGTGCTCAGATGAGTTGAATAACTAATTGTGAAGATTCTATGCAAGGTGAAAATACTATAACAGATGACGGTTTATTACTTTATTTACTTCATCTCACCTAGCTCTCAAAAGTAAATGAATATGTCATTATGAATTTGACTCGAAATATACTTTGCGCACAAGGCAAATTCATACTAGGTAGTCTTGACAGCTCCAGTGACTATTTTTTGCTGATTGTACAAAGAAAATTCACAAAGCATATTAATATTCAAGGTATGAATATGCCTTGGCAAGCTCATGACAGAAAGCGAATTCATAGCCAGCTCCCCTTGATAATATTTACTATATTTGCAAAATTTCTGGTATTTTTAATTTCCCTACCATTTTTTTATATTAATATATGCATGAGGGTGTAGTGGGCACACTTTCTGCTGATTCCCTCACCTAATAATGAGCAATACACATACGTATGACTTGCCTTTCTTGTTTTTCATTTTCACCACGTAACATTTATATGGTTTAAAGAATGGGCTATTGTACGTACTTATGTGTGTACATAAATGTATATTGTGCCTATTTGTATACTTATGTATGTATGTATGTATATTCTGTCCACAGAATATACAATAGCCTATGATTTTGTGGTTTGAAGTGGTATGATGATTTTGTTCCATTTTGAGAATACTTTAACTAATTTTTCATCAGACTGAAATAAAAAATATCATTTTTACTACAGGCACGTAATTTAGAATAATTAGAAAATTAGATCAAAAATTTATTCTCAAAATACATAGTATACCAGACATGTTCTCACACTCGCAAGTTTTTGAAATCGCCAAGCAACTTGGAAACGCCAAAGTTATATTTATGTAGATGTTCTGTAACTCACGCGTTTTGCTTGCGAGTTGCCATATTCTTTGTGATCAGCTGTTTGCTCAAATCGCCAGAGTATAAGGAAACAATGGAGAGGAAAATGAGCAAAACAAAAAAGCTTTTTTTAAATTTAATATATTTTATTAAAATTGGCAGCAAAATCGTCTAGTTTTGATACAAATAAAAAGAAAACATTTAATTTAATATATTTATCATTTTATTGTTTGTTTAAAGTTCAGTTTATTGTAATTTCATCAGTTCACTTCAGGGGCCTTATTCTGAATTGCGATGCGAAAGTCAATGCGATAATGAAATGCGATGCGAAAGAAAATTGGTATTCTATAAAGCTTTCGTATTCGCATTCGAGTTTTATTTTAAATCGTGGCAACGCCTGTTAAAAATAACAACGCTGTTCTAAAAAACGCCAAAGTTAAATTTACAAAAGAAAAATAAAATTGTGATTGTGTTTAAAAAATAACATTAATTTATATAATATTTGTGTATTTGATGATGAAGAGGCGCATAACCAAAATGAAAGGATGCAGAGAAGATTGCTTAGAAGCAAATCGGATATTCTAAGCTTGAATGCAAAAAGGTAATTTATTTTGAAGCATTGAAAACAATTAATTATACAAAATATTTCTATTCCAGCTTTATAAAGAATTTAGATTCAGCCAAGAGGCATTTATATATGTTTTAAATAACATTGACTTCGAATTGAATACCACATAATCAAGTGCATTCCGCCAATTATCAAATTAGCGGCTACGTTAAAATTCCTTGGTCAAGAAACTGTCAACGGAGGAAATTGTGGATGCCGAAGATCTGCCACAATCTATTACTAATTCACCCAGCTATAATAATAGTACTAGTGGTAATAACAATTACACAAACATTGCTAGAAATATAAGAGACGAAATAAAAAACAACATGATTTAAAAACTAAAAGTCTTTTCTGTATTTAAAAACTTAAAGCCACTTTATTAGTTATATATTTCATTGGTTTTGTTTATTGTACACCTTGAAATCAGCTCAAACCTATTAAAATTAAAGTTGAAATTACATACTTTTAGAAAATTATATTTTTAAGTGATTTATATATTTACCTTCTTCCATCCTGCAGTTTTTCTAGGAGGGCGGTCCGCTTGCATTTAATTCTTCGGCTAATGTCTGCCACAAAGCATTTGCCGACTGACGTGCATTTAATGTTTTTAAATGACCTTTTGCCAGTTGGCTGTGTTTCATCATAATTTACACCATTATTTCAAATTGGTGCGAATTGGTGGTCTTGTTGTTTGTTTCCCTGAATAATTTTAACAATTAATGTAAGAATAAACAAAATTACTATTTTTCACTTACATTTTTGTGCTTTGCGAATGCTGTTTTGCCATCGAATATATTTTGCGATTTTCGTATGTATCTGACATTTGTTTTCGCAATACAGAATACCGACTTGCCGCCTTTTCGCATTTTAAATGCGAATAAAAAAAAGTACTTTGCGAACATCGTAATACAGAATAGAAAGTGTTCGCATTTGCATGTTTTCGAGTCGCATTGACTTTCGCATCGCAATACAGAATAAGCCTCCAGTATACCCTTGCGAGTTCAACTCGCCAAAATTCTGGCGTTTGCGATTTACAGAACACTAATCTTGCGAGTTCAAGTCATAATCGCAAATATTATACGAGTTGCGAGTGTGAGAACATGCCTGTACATATAGAAATTAATCATATCACTTTTAACCGATCGATTTCCATCACATACCTGATAAATTTATGTTTACAATAACCTTCCATCTTACCCAATTTCTGACTAAAGAACTTTATTTCTTGCCAAAACATTTTCCGCTTTTTTATTCATTTTCCGAAATTGATATTTTGACAATTTAAATTGACAGAAAAAACAAGTCAGTCGTTTCACTTAAAACAATCGCTTATTACAATTGAAAGCCAAAGTATTTGTAAGAGTTAACATAATCTACAAGCCTGCAAACCGTTATTTTTTTAAATCAACTGTTACCTAGTAATTTGAATTTTAGTGACACAAAGATAACTTCAAACTTTATGAATAGATTTTCAATCAGTCAGCTTCAGATTGTTTATGATTATCACATTTAGAACCAAATATTTTTTTCTCCGCCGCACGCATCAAGCGATCCTTTATATAATTATCCATTGCATATTCAGCATCTGATTGCATAGGTTCAACGTCTAGATTACGTGTTGACGATAAATCTAACGCTTTTATAATAAGACTTAGAAGCGCGTGTGACAATTTATGGCATACTGCATACTCACTACCCTCTTTGGTATTGTAATAAATGGCAGCTTGTGCAGGATTTTCAACTCCAATACATTGTAAAATGTTGCAAAATAAACCCCTTTGCATGCGTGCATAAGGATCAAACAACTTTTGAGGTAAACGCATCGTTGTTGCCAACTTTGCTATAAAATCACCAAATTTTTTTAGAACTAATCTTAAATACTGAGTTTGACATTGAAGTTCCAATTTTGTGAGTAACTCATAATACAGTCCTTCTTTTCGTTTTAAAATATCCTTCTTTTGACGCTCCTTTGCCTGTGCAGATTGAATAGCATTTTCGAGCTGTCTATAAGAAAATATTAGTTAACAAGTTAAAACATTTTTATTATTTTTATTTTAAACTTACACCACAGTAATTGTTTGGTGTTTGGCCGCTAGCCGCTTCAACCTTTTGCCCCTTCCTGAAGGGACCATTACTTCACTGAACTGTTTCACATTATCTTCTAAAGTTTTTTTCTTAGGTTTCGCTAAAGACTCAATGTATGGTTTAGCTTTCACCGTTTCAATTTTTCTATATGCCAGCGATTGTACGTATTCATTGAGCTTATTCATATTTTCGTCATATCGACGCTGCTCTTGGCTTATGTCATCAGAATCCTCACTTACATCATCAGGTGTAGGTAGAGGCAGATCCCAATCAACATTATCACTCGCCATTTCGTAATTTTTTTAATATTTGTCAAAATTATATGGTAAGAAAAGTGGTATTTTAACGACAAATTTTTAATTAAAAAAACCAATACAAATGCGAGCGTAAGAAAATACTTACATGCATATGAATGTATAAAATTCTGAAGTATAATTCAAAACAGCTTTGTTTAACTTTAAGCTATTGGTAGCAATGGCCTTGATTTTTAACAAAGAAAATTCACGTTAGGCAACAGGAATGGTACTTTGGGTCAGAGTAATGATTTTAAAAATTCTTTAACTTACCGTTAAGACCTAAATTTTACTTCAACTATAAAAACTAAGGGTAGAATTGAAAAATGGAGAAGTAATAAACATGTGCACCTTAACCTAAATAATCATTAGGGCGACAATTTCAATGCAAATGCATATTTATTGTCCATACTTTAATATCTATATCTATAGATGAAACTACATATATTGAAGGTCGGTATATTGCAAACGTAATTGTTGGAATCTTGGACAAAGATGAATATTAGCAAAAAGAGGTTTCTTCTTAATGTTGTGGAACTGGAAAAAACCAATCATGCAACAATTGCGCGTACATTTCACGATTCCATTAAGATTTTAGAAGAGGAATTTAACAAAGATAATATTCTCCTGTTTCTAACTGATGCAGCTCCTTATAAGGGAAAATCTGCCAAGCCACTTAACATATTTTATCCAAAACTCATTCTTATCACATGATTAGCTTACGCTTTGCACCGCGTAGTTGGCGAAGTAAGATCTCATTTTGCTGATATAGATTTATTGATATCCAGCGGAAAGGAAATATTTCTAAAGGGTTCCACCGCAACCAGTTGTTAGCAGGTGGGGATCCTTGTTGGAGGCCTTAGAGTATTACAATCAGAACTTTGATGACTTCAGAACTGCTATAATGGAACTGGATGCTACAGAATCCTCATCAATCAAGAAAGTTTAAGAAATATTAAATTTGTCTCATGTTAAAATTCAACTGGCTTTTATATCCACAAACTACAGTTTCCTTAGCGAATCCATAACAAAATTAGAGGGATTCGGATCTTTGAATGAGCAGATTAATTTGATTGACGATGCTGTTACCAAAATTTTTGATGGGAAAGGTGATATTGCAGAAATGATAAAACAAAAACTTCAAAATGTACTACAGAAAAATAAAGGATTTGAACAAATTAAAAAAATTGCCAAAACGTTCAAATTAAATTTAGATGTTCCTATTTCTTTAGAAAATTACTCCCGAAATGAGTTATCTTCATTCAAGTGTGCTCCAATAACTTCCGTCGATGTGGAGCAAACATTTTCGATGTACAGGCACTTTATATTTGGAAAGTTAAAAAAAATATTTATTTATACAAACAAAAATTTATGTTAATACTACTCGTTTAAATGCACAGATTCTATGGGCTGATTTTATTTTTATATTTTAATTTTTTATTTGATTGTGTAGACACAATTTCAAATGTTTTAATAAATCTGGTTAAAATGAATTGTTTTTGTTGCATATTTTTATTTATTTCCGCATATTTTCCATTATTTTGGTGCATATTTTGACTTCTATGGTGCATATTATATGCGCATATTTTTAATTTTATAGTGCATGAAATTTGTCGCCCTAATAATCATAATACATACAATACAAATATATTCAACTGCATACTGTTGTTTTTTTAATTCAAGTACATATTTCAATTGAGTCAACTTTTTATTTTTTTCTCAGTCTATTTTAAAATTCTTAAACATAACCATTGTTCAGACCTTTCGAAACTATCAGCAGCGTGAGGAGAAAACTCTTTTTTGAATGGAAGATGCCATGTATCGTTGACTTTGTGAGCACAAATTAAATGACGTATAGGTTCTTTTATAATAATATTTCCACTTTTGGTTTGTGTCACTAATGAATATTGATGTTCTTGTTGCCATCTGCGGAAAATTTCTTTTAGTTCGGGCCCTAGCAAAAAAGCATGTTGTCGCATAAAATCTCTTGAAAAGAAATCGGTCGAATGACCACTTTTTAAAGCTGCATATAATAGAAATGGATCATCCTGAGAACTTGAAATTGTAATTGAATGTGTTATGAAGTATAAGTATATACAAGTATACATTTTTTATTTTGTTCTGTATGAAATTCCATACTTACATATCGTTAGCAAGAAATACAGCTGCATTATCCTTTATATATTGCATTGTATTCTTTGGCCAGTGGTTCATATGTTTACGTCCTAAGACTAAAACATACTTATTTTTGTTGTGGAAATATTTTACAACCGACATCAACTAAAATTTGATAAAATAATTATACAAAACCTTAAATAAAAAAATTGTTTTTACCAAATTAGCAAGTGCTTGTGTTGGCTTTTTACTCCCCATAGAATATGCCACGTTAAGGCCATCTATAACACAATCGAAAGGCCCCGTACGATCAATGTAATTACAAAATTGTTCAACCTCCTGTGGGGTAGATTTTTGAAAGACATCATTCCTTATTAACACTTTCTCAAGAAAAGAATTTTGTAACTTTTTAAAGTCCTCCTCGCTTAGTGCAATAGTTTTCATGTGAAGTCCACATGAAGTACACTTGCCGAAACGTGTTAATGTAGATGGTGCAGCCACTATCAAATTTGGATATTTTAAAGCAATGTTCTGCAAGGCATTGGCAACATTTTGTGTAATTAAAACATTGTGAGTTTCCAGAAACACAAATAACTTTTCAATTTCGTTGTTAAAGTTCTGAATATTATTTTGGAGAATTACATCTAGTAATTTTAAAAATATTTCACATTTTGGCTGTTTCCCTTCTTCAAGCATTTCCTGCATAAGCTGCCAACCCAATTCTAAATGATTTGTAGTAAATGATTTAATAATTACTTCGGTATAAGCAGATAACGTAGGTGTATTAGTGGACATTTTCATCATTTCTAATAAACTTAAGCTATCTCTCCACTTTTCTGTCGCCACCAAACCGTAAATAAGATTTTCACAAGATAAATAATCTAAGATATCATGTTTGGCTCTTAGCATATTACAAATTTCTAATATTTCTTCTTGTTCCTCTTTTGTCAGAGCGTAATTGGTTCCTCCTTTAGCGTGGTATGAAGCATTGTATACTCTTAACAATTTTCCTAATGTAGCGTCGTTCGGCTGTTTACCCATTCTCTTCAAGTGCTTGATGTAACTTTTGGCCAATAGCAAATATTTAGAATCGCTGCATACTCCTATTATAACAGCATCTACATTGGTTTGATTGATGTGCTTATAATTTTTTATTAATATTTCTGTTATAGATTGCCAATCGCCACTTGATAGTTCTGTTCGATTTTGAAAGTATGCATTTTTTATTTCCAAAAATTGATCACTTTTTGTGCCAAATTTTAAGTTTCTATCAGCTTTTGTTGCACTTGCTTTTCGAAAAAAAGAATTTTGTACTCCTTTTGTGTAAAGGAAACGATATATCTTGGTACTAAGCATTTTTTTTAGATATTACATACATATTTATGTACCTATGCGTAAGTACTTATGTATATACATATATTCTGTGATGTATAGATTTACGCGGTCACACCACAAAGGTCCAACCAATGCACATTGACAGTACGTTACCTTATAAAGCTACAAAAATAAACAATATGCACACTGTATAGTTATGTATGTATGTAATTTTTTAGGCGACTATACCATTAACACAACCATTAATTCATAATGGCACAGAATATACACAGGTTTTCTGTGACAAATTCTCACTTTTAATCACAAACTTTAAATATACAAAATTTTTTGAAAGATCGACTGTTATAGTTAACGACAACCATCATTATTGTTAAGTGCGTGCAGGCTTGTGTTATGTTGCTTGGATTTCGAGTTTTGCATCTCAATCTCGCACGTGTTGATAGATTACTATGACTAACCGTATCGAGAAATTTTCATTGACACGTACTTTTAGTTTTTTAAGAATATAATTTTTTAACACCGGAGCTGGTAGCATCCCTTATGGAGAATCCTTGGAATATACACTGTTATTTACGATACCATTATTAATATTTTGGAGCCAAATAAATTTTCACTAGTGATTTTTCAGCTGTTGGTGGAGTAACTTAAAATGTAAACAAATAAGCAAAAAAGTTATTCGGAAAAGCCAACAATGGCAGATTGCCCTTATATATGTACATGTATGAATATTTTCATTTGGTTGTTTTTGAAAAATTCTTTAAACTTTCTTTGCAGCAGCACTTTTTATATTTTTTTAGCACAGAATATACAGCCTGTTTTTTAGCCACAGTTAATCCATAACAGGTAAATTCACCAATACAACAAATACAACTCTATCTTTACTCATTGGGCCTTTTCACACAAGACTATTTTTTAATCCGCACAACTTTTGTTCTTTCGTATTCACACTAGACTAATTATGCTGGCATAAAATTGTGTGTGTTAGTATTTTCTTTGTTTATTTCGCAGAACCAGTTTTCATAAGTGTGTATGTGTTAGTTTTGTTCTGCTTGTGCGGGGTTGAAGCTGGTTAAAAAAATTGTGCCAACCAAAAACCACTCTCTTCCCCGAAAATGCCAACAAACTGCGATTTTATGCCAGCACAATTAGTCTTGTGTGAAAAGGCCCATTGTCAAAAACAGCAAAGTAATCAAACAATTGAACAAATTTTGACATATTCTGTGATATCTGCACTGATTAATATAAAGACAAAATGGAAAATTGTGACATATGTATACGCTAGGAACTCACTGTTAATTTAAAATATATATTTTCCATCACTGATCGGTGTTCATGTGGTTGGCAAGGCATATTTATTGTTAAATATGCCTAGAGTGGTTAGTGGAAAAAAAGCAATTATATGTAGTTATTTATGTAGAATTAGCATAAAGCCCATAGTCTATCGTAATGAGTTTTGCACATAATAGACAATAACCATGAATATGTTGCGTAACATCTTCACTTCTCGAGCTATCAACATACTCCGACAAAATGGACAGAATGCGCTCATTAATATAACACAGCCATTAGATAACAGTGTTACAAATTCAGCACCCGTCAATCAACATGGTA
This sequence comes from Germaria angustata, assembly GCA_963681545.1. NCBI lineage: Eukaryota > Metazoa > Arthropoda > Insecta > Diptera > Tachinidae > Germaria > Germaria angustata. The sequence continues at coordinate 45,871,524 of OY813001.1, forward strand.
CAACAAGTAGCATATTGGAAAAGCATCTAAGAGATCCTCATATTATACCAAAATCTATTCTTGATGCCACGACCTTTACGGGGAAATTTTCTAAAAAATCATCAAATGGTTCAATATCACCAACAACTCTAAAGAATTATCGCCGAATAGCTCGAAGAATTGAAATTGTATATCGTTGTAAGCTGTGTGATACGCGCAATGTGAAACAAGTATCGGAAGTGGCTTATACTACTGGAGTGGTTATACTGCAATGTGATGGATGTTCAGTTAATCATTTGATTGTTGACAATCTTGGATGGTTTTCTAACACTAAAGGAAAAACATTTGATGAAGTTTTGGCAGAAAACGGTGACAGTGTTAAAATTATTAAGGTGGATGAAAATGGGCAACTAATCTAGTCGAAAGTCTGAAGTAAAAGGAAAATAATAAATTACTGTTTTACATTTCATTATTCTAAAATTGATTAAATTTCTTGCTTAAGTAATGTAATAACAGCGAATTCAATGAATACAATACACAGATACATACAATTCGTTTGTATTTTTTGAAAGTCGACACTCCAGATAACAACAGGCAACCGAGAGGAACAGACCGGAATGCCAACTAAAGTTTAGTGGTATTCAAAATCGGGCAATTAATAAGAGTTCATTCGATAAATACGACGTACCATCTACATGTACATATGTACATCTAACAAGAGCACCGTCACAAAATGTGTTGATGACACATTCAAGATATTTGTTTCAAATACCTTCACAAAGTAATTTTGTAACGCGTATACATACATATGTACTTATATCAAAGCATTTTTAAAAAAATTTTCTTTTGCTTCCAAATGATCCCTTATGAGCATTTTTCGGCTTCCTAGGATCAAATCGAAAAAACGTTTAATTTATAATGGGAATTACTTCTACAAATTTTGTGAAAATCGATTTGAAAAAATACTTCCTTTTTATAAGAAAGATTATTATTATTATTCATTTAATCTTTACGAATATAATTCTAAGATTAAATTTAATTAGAGAGCACTAGCAACGTTGGTTTAATATGAATGTGATACGATTTGAAAAAAATACTTCTTTTTTATAAAAAAAGATATTTATTTAAATCAATAGAAAAATAATATGTTTCGTCAACTAATATTGACAAAAGTTACTTTCACATAAGAAAAATGAATTGGAAGTTGGGCCTTTTTTAGATCCCTTTCGAATATTGATCGATCCTGATGAAATTGCGCACTGAAATTTTGGAAAAAGGAAATAGATTACACATGATGTTTTATTCACGACAAATTTGATTAAGTTTTTTCTAAACTCTTCACCTAAAAACAAATATGTATGTAAAATAAAATAGAACAAAATCTTTTTTTGTATAAGCAAAGTAATTAACACAGTTCAAAAAATGGGTTCTTTCTAAAACTGAATTAAAGTTGAGTGCAAAAAATATCACGTATTTACATGTTTTATGTGTAACATATTTAGAAATGATCATAGTATTTTTTGCACTACTGTTTATTATTAATTTTTTTTAGAGAAGTACACAAACGTGCAGGAAGGTATGCGAATATGATTTTCTTTAACTCCAATTATAGCTTCACAGTTTTTTTTCTTAATCAAAACAATAAAAAAATGTTTAGTTATAGTCATTATCTTTTAAAGATTTCAAAAGCCTTTTGGTCTAATAAATAGAGTTTGTCGGTTTTACTCTCGTGTTTAATGGTACGTGAAAAAATTCTGTATTATGGTCCTTTTGATTTATCATATACTCTCTTTCTTAATCCATGATAAGCATTAAACAATACTGCTTTTCTTTGAATAATTATGAACAATTGATTAATTTGCGTTTGATGGTTACAAATACATTCGGCTTTGCCGATTTGTTTATTCTTCTTACTGCAGTACATTATAAACAACAAAAATGTGTAAAAATTTATTAACTGGTTATTATTTTATTCGAATCCTTTTAAAGCTACTAGAATATGTACATATAATATCGTAATTTTTACAAATAGATACCTTTTTGTACTTAGCTATTGTCTACGTTGTAAAAATATTTGTTTTAATTTTGGAAAAAATATTAAGTTTATCTATTTGTTGAAATTACGGATATAATTAACATACATTATACAAAAGAAACCTAATTCAATAACACAAAGTGATTTTATGCGAATAAATTGAATTGAAAAAAATCAATAAAATAATATTAATTGTAAAATAACAATTTAAAAAATATAAGCACTATAGTAAATTAATACCTTTTCATAAGGTAATTCTGTAATAAAATAAAAAGTTCAAAATAAAAGAATAAATCTTTTAAAAATTAAAAAAGTCTTACATACCGTCGTCTTTCGTATTGCATTTTAGGTCGTTGTTGTAATGGCTCATATTTGTTTGCACTTTTATTGCTTTGGTATTTGTTTCTTTATTGTTTCGGCTGCAGTCAAAAGAGACACACATTGCACTAAAATTGGCGAATTGAGTAATAGACCCATATCATAACGACGCAAAGTTTGAACACATTTTCCAAAGACCTGCTTTAGATGGGGTCCTTTACTATTTAATACAGCTGGTGCCATTTTCTCCAATATACAAATACGAAAGTTGTACTGATATATATCTTGCGTGTATTTTTCAATGAAATCCGTAAACATTGTCCAATCTGACTCCATAATTATGGTAACTAGTACTTCCAAGATTGATGTTGGAATGCTTTTCTCACGAATACATTTTAGTATAAGACGGCAAGCATTAATTCGACTCAAACCACATTGCATAAGTCCTTCGTAGATGGCAATAATGAACTCTGCACAATCCGGATACCGTTCACAATCGTTAACCATATTAAGTAACTTTTTGCGATCATTTTTATTTGTGTAGTAAGCACAAAATTTTTTAAAATATTCTTTATATAGTTTCATATTATTGTACATAATATGGTAAGCCAAATTCGCATGGGATTTGCGTAAAGATTTTAAATTTCGATTCATCTTCTCGGCATCATTAAGTTGATGGGACAATTGGCAATCTGTTAAGGCACTACATCCGTCAACCAAGAAAGGTAAGCAAGTGATACCAAAGACTTTTTTAAGTATGTTTATAGAAATCGGTTCTTCAATTTCTTCAGGCTTTGCTTCTGACATCATACCGACATCTGTATTTAATTTATTCAAATCATTTACTACTGTTATATTCTCTATATTTGGTGTTATTATCGCAGACCCATTTGGCGGGGAGTTACTGAAATTGTTTGCTTCCGGTTTATTTAAAACCATTATTGAATCTGTCGAATCATTAAGTTTTGGAATTTTGAAATAATTTAAGCCTTTAATTTGTGGAGCATTAGGACAAATTTCTGGTTGCTGCAAATCTTGTAATATAGTTGTTGTGGTTTCTGTATTAATATCGACAATTGAATCCTCAAAACGGTCATCGTTTGGAGATCTATTCGAAAAATCAGTTAATCAACTAGAAGAATTACACATAGCTAGAGAAGGTTTAAATTATGTGTAGAGAACATTTAAGGTATTATTTTAACATTTGTGAAAAATACTGGACTCACAGTGCCTTTTCATGATATGAGTTGCACATTTTGTTCTTTTATGCACTCTTAATTCTTCATTGAATGCCGCCCCGCCAATCTAACCTAAGCTTGTTCTTCTATTTGCAATTTGTAAAGATATTGGAGAAAACAGGATAGTAAAAACGGCAGCATATACAATTTTATAGAATTCTTAACGGCTTTTATTATCCTACTTCTTCCACCGATTCTTACAAACAAACAAATTTCTCTTAAATATGTATATATATGCCGACATTTCATTGGTCCTCGTCTGAGAGTCGCAGGTTCGAACTCTGAGAGTCTGCAGACAAGACAAAAAAAAAGCTTCACAGTTTGCGTTTGTTATTAAAAAAAAAAATACGTTTATACAACGATGGAAGCATATGACCGAAACATAAACGTGAGCAGTCTTCTGTGCGATATATGTTATGACCAATGTCCATACCAAGTTGACGTCTAGTGGAGACCGCTAGTAAAAAAGTATTGCCATACATACACCTAAAAAAACAGATGTGTGCCGTTTGCGCTCCGTATTGTGCAAGTTTTCATTTCATAACCTATTGTCAGAGTTGTTAACAAAGTTAACAGCAACTTCTTCGAAAAATTTTCAAACACTTTTGTTTTTCAAATGACGCATGAACCCATGATTGGATTTTAGTAAATGCTATAAAAAATACTGTTATTTAACGGGTAAAAATTTAAATTTTACCAGGGAAATTGTAACTAATTACATCAAGAACATGAAAAACATTTTTTCAAGTAAAAATTTCAACTTCAATTTAAGCTTTACGAAAAAGCTTGAAAGTAATAATAATAAATAATGGGTATTTCGGAGAAATGAAAAATCAGTTTTCTGAACTTGTTTCATACTTAGTTTACAAACATTTAATTTGATTTTTTTAAAACTCCCTAAAAGTGTTCTATAGAATTTAAATCCATCTTAATTTTAGGATCATTGTCCTAGGTAAATTCCCATCTCAACGCGATGTTTCTTTAGAAAATGGAGCCCTTATACTCAGAATATGCATTTCTTTCAATACTTATACATTATATGTACATATTGTAAGCATATTTGCTTATTCTTTTACGTATGGTTTGCTTAGAAGTTATTAATGACACATGGCAGTAGGCAATTAATGTCTTTTTTACTATTTCGTAATCGTTCAGAAGTTTTTAAATGTCTTTTTTATAATATATATAATTTTTGTAATCAAATGTGTTAATTAATTGTCTTTTTTATATATTAAAAAATAAAAAAATGTGACTGAGATACTAGAAAAGAATAATGCCAAAGAAATTCAAAAATTTTCTATTTTCATTCAGTTTCCTTTGATCGTTGTAAGTAAATACACGTATACACAGAAAAGATCACATACAATGTTCATTCAAAGCCAAGTTTTCTTGCTCAAGTTTTATTTCAGCTAAGAGAAAGATAGAGAAAGGAATACGTATTTTCTCTACCGTTCTTCCAGCTGACTTAAAACTTTAGCAATAAAGCTTGATGTGTGTGAACCAGGTACATTAAAAAGATCGTTTTGAAAATATACTTTAACATTAAATTTTGCGATATAGTATACAATCATGAAATTATAAAAGTATAACATAAGCGATGGTTTAAGTATTAAGCCGTTTTCCAATACAACATTCATAATTTAAACCTAATTTAACTATTAAGCCTTTTGAAAAATAAGTAATATAAATCTATTAAAACTTACTCGAAACAGGATGTAGCTAGAGACAACGCATCATCTAAATCTTCTCCAAAATCCGTTAAATTTTCTAGCTTAGATTCCAACTCCAACAGTGATAATTTTTCATCAGCAATATTAGAACACTTAGAATCCGATCTGTTGTCGTTTTTTTCTAAAAAAATTTTTTTAAATATATTTTGCAAAATGCATAAATGTTCACTACTACCTTCAATACAATATATTTTCTTTTCAGATATATTGACCAATTCATGATCAATGTTTTTTTCAATCTTCTGCGGGTTTTCTACTTCGTTGTCAGACAAATTTAAATCTTCATCACTCTCATTAATGTCTTTGAAATATACGCTTGTTGTTTTAAATTCACTTAAATCACAGGATTTAGAGACATCACTGTCGGTATTATACATATTATCATCTTCGCTCAAAGTTATCTTTGCCACTGAAAATACAACATTTTCCTTAGATGGTACATTTGAATACTCCGTTGAAGGTTCAGTACTGCCATCATTGTTTGGTTTATGCACCTTTGAAGAATAAGACAAACATTTATTATCTAAAATATTTTCATTTGCTTCAACTGGTGGTTTCAAGTTGATTGATTCTTTAACATTTTTGCTAAAAGTATTATTTAAGGATTTATCTTCATTAGGTCGGACTATTGTTTTAGAGTTTTCATTTTCAAGTATCGTTGTAAATTGTTGAGGTTTGTTACATATTTCACTATTTATTTCCAATAGAGCAGAACTCTTTATATTAGTTTTTTGTGTTAATTCTACGCTTCTTTGTTCAATTGAATTGTTGCCATCCGAAGACGTATCTTCGGCACCGTATTCTCTATCTAAGTGAACGACTAGAGAGGTGCAGGAGGATGATTTATCGTTTGATGTATTTTCTATTTCCTGATTATCTTCGGAGGTTACGTTATAAATATCTTCTTCTCCTTCCTCTAGCGTACTCTGTAAGTTTTATGCAAAATATGAAATATGGTCCATCAACTTAATTTATGTTTTACCTTTGAAGTTCTTGGATTTTCAATCACAGCCATTGCAGAGCGTTCGACACTATGTTGGTCAAAAATACCTTGATTTAAATCATCGCCGCTAAGAAAATGATTGTCAGGACCAATCTCTAATAATTTATTGAATAGTTCAGTAGTTGATTGATCAGAAAAATTTAAACTGTTTTCCATGGTAGAGTTAATGGTACTCATTGAAACAAAATTTAAATTTTCATTATTTTTGGAGACATTGTCGCCAATTATATCTAAAGTATGTAAAAAAGTTTGTATTTATTTTTGATCATTATATTAAATATTTTACCTGTTGTAATATTTTGAGATTGACTACTGGTATTTGCTGTATTTTCTACCAATTTTGCCAAGTCTGTATCATAAAAATCCAGTATAGGCATATCTAAAGCTGCTCTGAACGATTTGTTTTCATTGTCATATACTAAACTTGCATTTTCAGTACCCTTTCTTAATTCTTCTGCTTTATAATCAAAATCGTTCTGTTCTATGAGACGCCGTATAAAATCCTCATCTTGAGTATCTATAGTGACCGAATTTTTTTCTTTTGTAAAACCGTTTGCTGATAAATCTAGAGGTAAACATTCATCATCTTCGCTATGGAAATTATGAGGAGTTGCTAACTTGTTACTTGATATCTGGAGTAGATTAAAGGTTTCTTTAGGAATAATATTAGCGTTGGTCTTAGATTTAATGCTAAGATCTATAACTTCTTTGTGCATATGAGCCGGTGGAGGTTCCGAAGAGCTATTGTTGTTTGGTAATGGAGGAATTTGTATGTTTATAATGGGTAGTAATGTATTTTGAACTGTTGAATGATGATGATTTTGACGTGTTGTTTCATGACAGTTATTATTATGAAGTACGAAATTTCCAATGGATTGTGGATCCGAAATTGATAAACTATTATTGCATTCTAATACAGTTGCAATATTATTACGTGAATCACCACTATTCCCAATATAATTTACCTAAAAGGACGAAATTTAATATATTTGTCAAAAAAGAGTAAACAACAATAATAACGATGATAACGATAATAATAATAAAAACAATAATATTTCAAATGTATTTAAAAGTTAATAAAGATATATAAGGCTTTGATATGATATTATCATGCAGTTGTGTATGTTACCTAGACATTACAAGACAAACATGGTAAGAACATCTGTAAACTGCTCGGCATATTAAACATATAAGCAATTCTAACATAACTTGATAGCTATAAAAGAGAAGTAAATTTAGGTAGGTATAAAAATCTGAATGAATGAAAAAACTCCAAAATTTAAAGAAAATTATTAGGATACAAAAATAAAACATGTATATTAAAAACAAAAATAATATATTGAAATGTTTCATAATTATTAACTCTTAAAGATATAATTTTTTTTGTGTGTATCTTTAAATGTTGTATATTTGAAATTTTTACTTCATTGTGTTACTGACAAGTAGGTATCAAAGTGCAAAAGTAAATAATTAATCAAATAAGTATGTGCTCATATTTTCTTGATATAAATAATTTCGTGAAAAAATTTTCCCTCACTGTATATAATACAAAATGAGGCAATTGAGGTACTTATATATATGTACTATTACATATTGAATAGACATATTTGTAAAGGAACAACTGTGTAGTTTAGGATACTGTTTTTGAATTTGTACAACGTCATAAGTTCAAATACAAATTTGTCTTATGGATACCAGGCCATACCCACGCCTACATCAAAGCAAGCGAGACAGTCAAATTTGCAAATAGAGCGCAACTGAAAAGGCGAATAAAAAATATTCAATAAAAAATCATCTGTACTGAAGAAAACTATCAGTTCGGGTAGATTATAACCATTCGAATTATAAGGATATGAGTTTGAGCAGCTGCCATCCCTATTCTACAAAGTCAGTAAGCAATCGTTGCTAAGCCTAGATCATAATTATGCTACACACATTAACATATTGTTCCGAATACAGATTAAGTTTGTTCGTTGACCATATTCTCCACAAATGTAATCATTTTCATAATATCAGAAATTCAATTTTTGGTTTTGGTTTCTCAAATAGGAAGCAGCTGTTGAAGGAACCTACATTGATAATATACGTACGACAACAACAAAAACTTCATGAAACAAGTTATATTCATTATTTTTAAAATATGTACATATGTATGTCACATTATTTTTTTTTAACTATAGGAATCTTGTTCGTAAGTTAAACTAACCAATAGGAATGGAAATAGTTTTTTTGTTTTTGTAATATTATTATTATAAAATTTTTTAATTTCTTAAAAACTGAACACATTTTTTGTTTCTTTAAAAAAATTAACTTTAATTTGACTTGTTTAAATGTTTTAAATATGTATATAATTTTTATAATCAAGCGTTAGGTCTTTTCTTAAAAAATAATAATTTTATTCAATATTTCGACGCCTCTTTGGGCGTCTTCTTCAGGAATTTTTTTTATTAATATATATTATATATTTTTTTATTAATATATATTAATAAAAAAATTTCCTGAAGAAGACGCCCAAAGAGGCGTCGAAATATTGAATAAAATTATTATTAAAAAAAAGACCTAACGCTTGATTATAAAAATTATATATATTAAAACAAAAAAAAAGGTCGAAAAAATAGTGTTAATTAATTGTTTTAAATATCTTTACTCGTATGTATGTACATATATAAATATTATTTTAAAATTATTGCAATTGTTATTGTCAAATTTATTAAAAAAGTTTTCCCTCCTTCGTAAAGATAATGTTAATTAATTTTAACATTAATGTTATATATGAGAATTAAAGGCGTCTATAAGGTAACACGCAAGTTATTCAACTGCAATTCACCTACTTTCGACAGCCCCCATTCTCATTTCTACAAAAATTACGCACTGGATATGCAAAGCCATACCCCACTGAAGCATGTAACTATAACACATTAACAAACATCGAAAATGCATAAATGTTCAGCTAATGTTTATATATAGTAATGCTGCAATGCGTCCGCCCTTAAGAGTTTTAATAAAACTCTTTGAAAGTATTGTCTTGGGCATAGACGAGCACCCTTTTTAAATGAATGTTGCAAAACTCAAATACTTGTATCGTTAAATGTATAAACTACATGAGAATTAAAAAAAACATATGTATACAAAGCCTAATACTTATGATAGCGTTACCAGAACAATACACAACCTATGTATGTTTGCCGACTTTTACCATCAGTACTGCGATTAACCACAATCGCACTATTAATAGGCAGTTTATAAATCGCTACATATGTAAATTTAAATAAGATATTTTATGTGTAGCTCGGTAGAGCTTCCCTCGGCTTTCTAGAGGACTTTAGTTCCCCTTATTATAATAGACGTCGTCGACGTCACTCTAAGTCGGCAACATTATATTGGCTATTGTGGTATCGCTTTCAACAAGGATGTAAAATTATTGATAGCTATTATACTATAAATAAAGCTTATAAAATGGCAAGCACACGTCAACACTTTTCATTCGTTCTCAACGACCACGGAACAACTGTTTACTGTTTGCTTCATTTTTCCACCAACAACGACAATTGGAATAAGGAGAATAATGAGTTATGAAAACCTCGTTTATTTTATAGTTACATATAATTTTAGAGCACAATAAAGGCAGTTATAAAAAGTAGTTCTTTATTTTACATTTTAAATAATAATTTTAGATTAATTTAGGGTGTTTTCCTGATAATTGTATAAGAGCAAATTTTCAGGTTATAATAAGTAACTTTCAGATTGATTGTTATGATTGGTTGTTGACTTTTTCAATTTTACTCTAAACAAATCGTAATTTTTTATTTGTAAAATTTTTTAGTTAAAAAAATTTTGCATGACTAATTTCTACAAATAATTTTTATCTTCTGGCAACATACTTGCAGCATGTCAGTCAAACGAAAAGTAAAAAACAAAGGAAAAACAAAAACAATAAAAAAGAAGATAAATGCATGTATGTATGAATGTGCTATCTACATACATACATATACATATCCCCAGCTAGCATTTGGAAGATTGTATGACGAGCGCGATCATTTCGCGATTCGTATTTTAATCACACAGACGATTGTTGAAATAAAACTATTATTTGCTCTTCCAAATGATGGTGTTGCGAGTCGTTGTGACGATTGTTTCGCGAGTGAATGAAGTTTTTGTATTGTTTTACTCAAAAATCGCAGCTTACGCTTTCTTGAGATCGTTTGACGAATTAAACCGTTATGTTGAGAATTTTTGCTTTTGTTTAACAAGAGATTTTTGCTTCATTTCAAATCAGTTGCAGAGCATTCAACACGTGTCAAGACAAAAATGTATTTTTATTTAGTTATTAATTAAAAAAAAAGTATTACTATTTTGTTAAAATTAACTTACACTGAAGATGTCAAAACCAATTTAACGCCGCCATTACCTGTAAAAACTCTACAAGAGTTAAAAGAGTTGCATCAATATATACAAGAGGGCGAGGATATTGTTGTGCAACTGGTATGTCTATCTATCTATATCTACTATATATATCTACATCTTTCTAAATCTATTTATATCTTATTTCAGAAATACATATGAGCGATGATGTGGCTGCAAAATTTAGCTGGCGTGGGACAAACAGTAAGCCCAGTTTCCAAGAATTTGGTATTCTTCGAGTTATAACAAGTAAGTACTTTTTTCATGCGCTTACAGTTTCCTTATTTGTTTTTATTTTTAAGATGCCTGTCATTCAAAATTCTCCAAAGCTGACGATGCAGGAATAAAAAAGGTCTTGCAACAACATTTTGTTCATGATGGTGACCGACTCAGGAAGGGTGATCGTACAAAGAAAGATGGCGAAACACACAAATAAATTAAGTTTTTAGTTTTTTTTTAAATTAATATGTATTTTTTTAAGTTTAATAATTGAATTGAATAAACATATTATTTTGAATTATAATATTTTAAGTTTAATAATGGAATTGAATATGTTTACTTTTGAATTATAATATTTCAATAAAAAAATGAACAATGCAGAATAATCCTTTTTATTTTAAAGCATTTAGGGATCAATTAAAGATCGTCGTAGTATCAGTTGCAAGAACCTTCAGCGATTCTTTCTTGCGCATCGCAGACGACTCGTTTAGGCGACTGTTTCAAGGCTCGTTTGAAGTAGCAATTAAAGCGTCTTACACGATTCTTTAACACGCATCGTAGACGATTCAAACGAAAGAGTCGCCGCACGGGCACAGTTTCTCCCGATGTACTGAACTTGCACGATCGGAATACAACATCGTCGACGATTTATTTAATCGCCCCGTCCGATCGCGGAAGAGTCATCTACGATTGAAAATGCTAGCTGGGTCTATGTATATTTCAAGTTAGGTTTTCCACATTTTATTACAATTCAATTTAAATCAACTTGCTGTAGGAATCGAAAAATTTTCCAGATAAGACAATAAATTTTAGATAACGGTAATTTTCTGAGATTGTGCAGTGTCTTGATAAATTTAGGACAGTCGCTTTGCGCTTCGGGTCTTAGAAAATCTTTAAATTTTCTTCAATCCTCAAATTTTTCACAGCAGTTGCAGAAATGTCCTATTAAAATACTAATGTACTTGTACTGATCCACCATTCAAATATGAAAAAATTATCATTTTGATGTAAATCAATTATTTTCAAAATATGTATAACGTTTCCATCATGATAGCAAAGCGTATTAATTTTTCTATGAAATCAAAACGACAAAATTGTTATTTTGAGGTTTTCGTATATGTACATACATACATATGTAATTGTTTTTCAATTTATATAGCATTATACATACATACATATTCTTATGTACATACATCACTGTTTTGAATATAAACAGATTTGAATACAAACTGATTTCCAAATTTAGCATATTCGACATGACCACCCATCGCCAATGTGCTTGTGATACGTACGTACTGTTTATGATAAAGAACTTTTCTTTACAAATTGTTATAGTTTCTCAACATTAGCTGTGCCTAAAAAAATTACATTACATCATGTCATGTTCACACATGAACTTTTCAAATTAAGTAAATCTATAACGTTTATTTTAAATTATTTCAATTCATCAAAGATAATTGGTGTTGATATTGCGAGCGATATCGACCAAATTTTTTTTAAATTAACTAGAATTATGATTGAATAAAAACTTACAAAATTTCGAACTGATGCATGGTCATCTTCATTTAATTGTTTGTCATCGAATGACATACTATTTGCAGTAACCAAATGGCATGGCCCACCATTAGCCCAATCCCCATCTATATAACATGTAATGCGTTGTTGTAAAGAATCTTGTTTTTCTTGTTGTTGTGGATATTGGTCAAAAAGTTCAAAACTTTGGGTAGTTGATGAAACCAATGGTTGAGATCTAGTTGAAGATGCAGCTGGTGTAGTTGATCCTGGCAACAGATCACAATCATTTGAAAAAAGTTCAACGTATTGAGCTAAATTGCTTTTTGTTGGTGACTGTGTTTGCAGTTTCAATGAATCGGAATTGGTTTTCTTCCCTGGTTTACGACCTCTTTTTTTTCTAGGTTCATTCTGTCGCTGTTCATTTGACCGTTTGATATATTTACGTGGCTTCTTGCGTACTGTACTGCCATCACTAGTATTGCAAACCGAATCAACAATTAGATTTGAGTTTTGAGAATATAAAAATTCTTGTGATGACTGCGAATAATTTATAAAAATATCATTTTCTACGAGGTCATAGTTATCAATTAAATTATTGTTAATGGTTTCCAAAGCCTTTGTCGCCTGTAAGGTCTCGTCGTTACAAGCTTCAGTCATTACATCTTGAATAAACTGAGAAAGTTCCAAGTCGTGTTTTTGTTCTGTCAACTGTTGTAGAACTGGACTGTCAGTACACTTTAACTTTCTCTTATGGGGTATTGATGTTCTAGATTCGTGTGGGGTAATCCTTTTCAGCTCCTGTTTTTTAACCTCGTTCGCTCTGTAATCCAAAACTTTCCGTGCAAATTTCAAACTATCCAAAACAATGTGGTGCACATTGCCTCTATGTAAGGAGGGAATTTTTATATGAAGTGTAGGAGTTGTGCCACCTTCATCCTCTTCTATTAAAACTTCTCCAGTGTGTTCCTGCTTGCGCGGTTTCCTATGCTTTGTCTTCGAGCGTGATGTTGACGCTGAACTACAACTTTTATAACTCAATATTCTTTCCCTAGATTTTCTACATAAAGACAATGGTAAATCCGAACTCGTTTGTTCGGAAGTATCAGCCAGTTCCGTTATTTTTGTTTCTACCTTATCCTTTTCGGTGTGTTCGGATAATAATGTACTCATTGTTTCATCATCACTGGATTCCGAAGATAAATTTAATTTAAATTCATCTATCTTCTTTGTTTCCTGTTTTTTCTGAAAATTAAGTTTCTTCTTCGGAATTATTACGTCTTGTAAAAATATTAGTCTCTGCTTTAGACTTATCATCAAACTTTCACATTCTTCATCCAAACGTTGAATTTGAACCACGGCTTTAGACTGGAGTAACTGATTTCGTAATTGCTCACTAACACATTTTTTCTTTTTAGTAGATTTTATATTTGGTTTATAATAAAAAATCTGCTCTTCCAAACGCTTCAAATCGGGAAGAGAATTTAAATCCATGATTTAGCCACTTTTAAGAAGTAAACATACACATAACAAGATGATCGGTATCAATTATTTATGTAATCCTAAAGAAATTTACTTAATTATGCACTAGTTAATTTTTAAAAATTATCCATAGATTTTATTCAACGCGTGTTATTCGACAAAATAATAGAACCGTTATAACAGCAACACACGACGCGAGCAAGAGCCATGAAAAAATAGATTCGCTTTGATTATTGCCAGACTTGAATATATCAAGGCGAATTTATATCAGTTAAGTTCACCAACACAAAAATTCATTTCCAACTTTTTTTCAATGTCAAAAAAAACAGTCTAAAATGAGAAAGCAAAGGAATATATTCAAAAATATTCAAGATAATTAATCAAATAGTCAAATCATATGAAAAAATTCGACATTAAGCAAAAAAAATTTAGAAAAATATTATCAGCCGCAATGTCTAATTCATCTGTTATGAATTCGCCTTAGAATTTTCCATGCAAAAAAATTTGTGAAAAATATCAGACACAATCTAGACGCGCAACTTTTTAAATTCTCTTTTAAAATACATTCTTATGCACACGATGATAATTTTTTTGAATGTTAATTTTTTTACTATCGACATCGCATACTGTTTAAAAATTTGCAAAAAACCCAACGCAAGAATTGCAGGAACTAAAACTGATCGTGTTTACCAGCCATCGATATGGACATGACATGGACATAACGAAGGGCAGAGCAACGGTATTAATATTCTCATGTTTTTGTGTGTGTTGATTATGTGTTGATACTCATGTTTAGGGTTAACATTCATTTTTTGTGTGTTGTTTCATAACCTATATTTAGGAAGATTTTTGTTAGAAGTAATCTTAGGGTTAACACTTTATGTGGAAAAATGGAGGACAAAAACTTAAGATTACCACTACACACACACACACACACACACACACATATATATATATATATATATATATATATATATATATATATATATATATATATATATATATATATATGTATATATATATATATATATATATATATATATATATATATATATATATATATATATATATATATATACATATATATATTCATATATATGTATATTCAAACAAAGTACTCTAGTAACAAGCTTTTGACCTTGTAGGGTTTCTGCATTGCTTAGATATAATATATATACATATATATATATATACTTATATATATATATATATATATATATATATATATATATATATATATATATATATATATACTTATATATAAGTATATATATATATATATATATATATATATATATATATATATATATATATATATATATATATATATACATATATATATATATATATATATATATATATATATATATATATATATATATATATATATATATATATATATATATATATATATATATATATATATATATATATATATATATATATATATATATATATATATATATATATATATATATATATAGCAGACCACTAGGGAACTTTCCAGTCAAATATTACTAGGTAAATTTTAGTGTCACCTCTCGTATCACAAATTAATTATCACAGACTAAACCAAACTAACCCCAAACCACAGAATATTATATTAGTTTATGCCCCAAACTAAGACCAAACTACATGCACATCTAAAAAACATTTACAATATATCTTCTTTTATTTTACCCGAACAGCATATACATACATACACACTTACCATTCTCTTGGCTATTGGCAACAACAGGAATCTTTAATTTATTAAACAAAATTCATATTATAATTTTTAATTGTTAAATAGACAAAAATTTGCTTACCAATATTTGTTTACATTTTTTTTTGTATGGTTGTTATCACATACTCATTATTTTTTATGATGGCACATACATATATTCTTACTACTCATAATTAGGGAGGGGTTAACCTACATATGATATGGCCACTTGAGAAACGTCAAAGTTGCTATATCTGGTTATATTTGTGGCCACGGCCACTTGACCTTAGACCCAACATCTGTTAAATTTAAACAAAACTTTTCTATGACAAAGTTTTCAGGTCGAATACATGTAAGTCAAAATGTTCTATAAACTCGATTTCATCAACAAATTGTCCTTGCACTTATGTACATATGTATGTACATACAGTGGCTCACATCGAAAGTCGGGCAACTTATTACAGAAAAGTTCAACAGCTTTAAAGTAAATAATACTTAAAGTTTTGCAAAATATTTCGTCAGAATATTTGTTCTGCATATTAGTAAATATAGCAAAACAAAAACTAGGTACGTCAGCCCTACAATAATAAAAATAATAAACAAAAACTCAAAAAAACCTTGAAACTATGATCACACTGAAAGTCGGGCAGTTTTTAAATTCGATTGTTTATGCATTAATTAATGTTTGGTTGCATATCCTTCTTGATTTTCTACATCTGTTAATCTTTTTAAAATAGATTCCACTAATTTTTTACACACATCAGGCGTTATTTGGCTCCATTTATCCTGTAATGCGGCCTAAAGCTGTTTTTTATTACTGCACAATCGATTTTTCATACGACGTTCAAGTTCGTCTCATAAGTGCTCGATAACATTTGTGTCTGGGCTTTGGGCAAGTGCTTTGATGACTTTAGAGCAGTTGCAAAGCCACCAGTTTCTTACTATCAGTGATCCGTGCTTAGAGTCGTTGTCTTAATAAAACTTAACATTATCAACAATACCCAACTCCTTAACATTAGTAGTTAAAATGTCAAGATAAACGTTCTTGTCCATCATATCTTCTATAAAGTGAAGATTTCCAACACCTGAACCTGCCGTGCAGCCCCACACTATCACTGATAAGCTTCTATGCTTCACTGTTTTCTTAGTGTTTTTGTGCAAAAAATCTGCATTGTGTTTACGCCACACATAGAGCTCGGCCAAGCAAATTAAATTTGCTTTCATCCGTAAAAAAAAACCTGTGAGATGCTAAATGTTGATAGGAAAAGCCAACATAACGTGCCATATAAATTTTACCGTGCTCCAGAACGAGAAATATTTTGCTATGTGCGCCAGTGCAAATTCCAGGTTGTCCTTTCCATTTTTGACACTGACTCATGGTTTTTTTCGAGCCACTCAGCCATGCAATTTGCATTTTCTTAAAACTCTTGTTATTGTTTCTGCATGTACTTTCTTTCCGAAATTTGTTTTAACCATTGTGGGTAGTTTTGGAGTGGAGATGAAGGGTTCATTTTGTATTTTGAGAACTATAAACTTCTCATCTCTCGGGAAAACCTTTCTTTTTACAGACAAGCGTTGGTTATTTGTTATTCTGTTGTCTTTTTTGTATCACGTAGTGATGTCGTGTACAGTTGATTTGCTTTTATTAACGATACTTGCGATTTCTCGCTGAGTTTTACCTTCTAATAGTTATTAATAACTATTTTTCGCTCTACCAAGGTAGACTGTGTGTTGTACGCGGCATTACAAAAAATTTTTTTTAAATATTGTAACACTACAAAAGCAAACGTCCAACTGACCGCTTATAATATAAAAATAATAAGAATGAACAAATATAGCGATAATTGGAATGAATTTTATGCCCCTTTATAGCTTTGCCCGACTTTCAATGTGACTATAATTTTAGAATTTTTTTGAGAAAAGTTTTAAAGTAATGTGTTGAAAAATTCTTGGGAATATTTTTAATATAAATTTTTATTGTATATTAAATGCTTAATTAAATGTATTCAAAAGTTTCTCAAAAATTATAAGCTATGACATCTAAAATATTTGATAAAAATATACCAATGATTTGCCCGACTTTCAATGTGAGCCACTGTATATACTCGTATAGACATATTATTGTATCTATGCACATACATACATGCATGTGAGTATGATGCATGAGTGTGTATATGTCCACAACACAGAATATTATGGTCCACAAGCATATTATGTTTTTATTTAATATGTATGAATGTGTACATATGGAGTTAGATACAACATATGTAAGTACATTGTATGTCAAATGTCGAGTATTTATGTATGTATATATGTACATACTTACTTACATAAGCATGAATGTATGTACATATGTATGTACATACTTATGTACTTATTTCAATTCAATTAAGCACATTTGAAACTGGAGGAGAATTTAAAGGCATTTTTTCGATAAGAGATACATTTATTCATTACAATTGTTCAACAAAGGAAACACAAAGTTTATGGTCATAAAATGAACAAGTGGCCATATGCAAGTGTTTTTCATTAGTATTAAAGCACCAATCGGCCCCATAACAAATACTTTTATGTTCAAAATATTCACCAACCAATTTCGGTGAAGCCAGTTCATTCATTTTAATAACACTAAAGTTATGATACATACAAGCGGCTAATATCATATTATGCTCTAAAGGATGGGATTTTAAACGCCATATACCACCAGATAGATTTATTTCACTCATCGGTTGTTTCATAGAACGTGTATCAAAAATACGTAAATTTTCGTCGTAACTGCCTGAGAGAAGAACATATTCACGTTTTGGATGACTTAAGAGGCACGTAACTCCCGCAGTATGTGATTTGTTGAGAAAATTTCGACCTTCCATCCGTAGATCATAGGCATTTAAGAATGTATCATCTCCTCCAGTAAAAACGCGGTTTGGATCCCATTTATCAAATGCACAAATCCAAGCTTCAAAATTGTGAGCTGACCAAGTTCGTACTTTCTCAAGATGCCTTTCATTGCTTAGAGACAATAAACTAATGTCACCTCTTGAGTCGGAAACTAATATATGATATTCATTATTTACTGGAATTGCATTAGATTTATTATACCAATCTAATGATAGGGCCAATAGATTTTCATGCTCTGCGTTTAATTTGATTGTTTGAAGAGTTTTCAGTTTTATATTTTCTAATGCATAAATATCAATCTGTCCTAACGAATTTGCGGTGGCTAAGAGAGGCAGTTCATTGAGGTTTGGGTTTAACCATTTCATATCAAGTATTGCAGCTGTTTCCACACGATCCACTTCATTGAGGGCCTTCGAGAGAGGATCAAATTTGTACAAATAAATACGACCCTTTCGAGAAGAGCAGCATTCTTCCTTATTTTCTTCTAACTGATAGGTGCCGCAAGCAAAATAGTTCTTGAATTCGGGATGTGGACACCATTCTATTGAGTCTGCCGAATATTCTGTATCAATAGTATGGAGTGTTTGTATTTTAAGCATTTTGTTGTCTACAATTGAAAACAAAAAAAATAATAAGATTAGCTTTCTGAAAATATAGTATGTTAAGGAAATAACAATAAACTTTACTTAGTTCAAAAGGACATCGGAAATTTTAATAGGCAAATATATTCAGCCTTGTCGTAGTTTGCGATTTTCGGCAGCAACTTCGAAAGTTTGTACGAGATTAAGCAAAAGTTTACTTTAATCTAGTACAAAGTATCGATATCAAAATTCGCCAACTAAAATAAGCGTCATTACAAAAGTATGTAAGTACATATATGTATGTAATATCCTGAAAATATATTGCTTTTCATGGTTCTAATCGAGACTAGATATTTTCACCGTCTTTTTTCGCTACAATGTTAAACCCCTATCGTAAAATGGAAGCCTGATACAGATTGTGTGCGCATATTAATTCTGATTTTTTTTTTTTTATTTTATACTTCGTCCTTCAAGTTGTTATATTACGAAGATGAAATAAAAAACATAATACATTTTCTACGAATATACATACAGTTTACTTAGCTTTTTGCACAATTTTCTACTAATAAATAGTTTAACTTGGTTTTTTGCATCAAGTCCAGTTATTCTCTTTAGGCTTTATATGGTTTGCTATATTGATACATCTCAACCAGGCGCAAAAATGCTTTCGTTTGGTTTTAAGATAGCTTAGCTAAATTTAACATCGAAAGTTCTCGACAATATTAACTTGTATGATTTCCGTTTCACTTTATTCAAGTATTTTAATATATATATTTTTTTGACGGGACCTTAAAATTAAATGATAGCAAAATCGTGACATTGTATTCCAAATATATCCTTAAGGAAATGATATGATATGCATTCACATATTCAATAGGAATTATTAAAATCCACTACTAGTTTCTTATGATGAATGTAGAACTACTCTTTAGCTAAAAGCTAAAATTTAAATCAGTAATTGTTTGCTTACGGTGACGGGTAATTGATTTAATTCTGTTGAAAAAAAAACCAATTTTCTTTACTACTTTAAAAAATTATTGACTTTATTATTACGTTCTTTTTTTAAATCATACATACATGTTATATAATGTATACAGTATATTAATTTATGTATATATTGTATTGTATATATCATAATCTTGTTCATTATTAGTTCTTTAAATACATACTTATGTATTTATATACTTTTTATTACATGTAAATAATGTGTTACATTATATTTATTTTATATTATTATTTTTTGTTATTACACGATAATATTAACTTAAAATGTAGTCAATTTTAATAGTTTTACAATCTTAAGATAGTATTATATGTTTTTGATGTTTGTTTTATATCTATAAATATGTGTATATGCATATATGCATATATGAATAATTTTATGCTTGCTACAATATGTATACTTTCTACATACATCAGCTAATTTTCAAATTAAAAAAGAAATATTTCTATAAATATAAGTATAAAATTAAATAAAACTTTTAATATTAAAAATAAAATATGTATATTAGGCATACTTCATATGTAACCCTAAATAAAAAATGATTAAGGTATTTAAAGAGTGTAACTACGAATTGCAATTGTATGTTTTTATAGATTATTTTTACACTACAAAATAACTTGATTTAATTTTGATAGTTCATTATTATTATTATTAAAAGACGTACATCCATGTCCATGTAAATGAACTTGTCCATGTAAATTTATGCTTGTCGTACTACCGTGCCTAATTGCTATATGTATGTAAGTATTTATTAATAGGATTATGATGTTTTGTGTCTATATGTTTGCCTTATCTGCTGTTTTATAAATGTATTTAATTTTATATTGTGTATGTTTCTTTAGGTCTTGGGTTTACTCTTAACATTTCTATTTTATGTATGTATATTTTTTTAGTTTTGGGAATATTTAAAAGCTATTTTATTTTTTTTTTTAATTAAAAAAACTTTTTATGGTTTTGTATGTGAAAGTTTGTATAAATCATGTTGAAATTAACATTTTCTATATATATATACATATATATATATATATATATATATATATATATATATATATATATATATATATATATATATATATATATATATATATATATATATATATATATATTATGTATTATATATATATATTATATATATTATATATATATATATATATATATATATATATTATGTATTATAAAAGAGGATTGATTTTCTAAGATAACACATTCTCTTTTGGACTGTGACAGGAAAATGAAAAGATTAAGGACTCAAATTTCTTTTTGTCATAAAATAGAATGATTATCATACATAAATAGTTGTGTAAAATTTGGAGAAAAAAATCAACCCGAAAATACACTATTTTGTAAAAATTATACAATTCGAATTATTACGATTCGGATCTGTTTCTTCAAAAACAATATTTTCATAGAAATAAGAGCATAATTTTATTATTTTCGGACCTAATTATACCGATCATTAACTATGTATTTCTAACAAAGACTCACAGTTGAATCACTCGCAAGTGTTTTGGAGAAACGAGTATTAAAAATCGTAAACTTTGGAAGTACATACATATATATTATTATGTAATATCGGTTACTTTCAGCACAACTAAAGAGAAAAAATTTTTTATATATAGAAAATCGATTGCAGACATAAATTGTAACAGATTTTTTTGCTGCGAAATGTTTTTATCATTTGAAAAAAAGCGTTTAACATTTCTACAGCCATTTAAATAAATTATTTGCCACAAGTATGAAAACATAAGAAAATTTCGTGATGAAATTGGTTTTCAAAACGTAATCAGGAAGTAAAAAATATACCAAATAATAGAATTATGACAAAATATTCGCGAATATTATTGTGACCGAGATAATAAGTACATAATAACAATTTTCGATTTCCATCACACACATTTTACATAATATATTCCCCAAAGTATTTTTGGTATACGTATGTACATTTAATCTTCAAAATTATCATTATTTTCGTTTTCAAACATTGAAAAAAGAAACATTATATAAATTTATTAAATATGTCACGTCACTGTTAAACTTAAAAAAAAAAAAAAAATGGTGAACTATTTTCTTAACACTATCCACAAATGCACTGTCGCTTGAAAACTGAATATGTTATATTAAAAAATATATGATTTTAAATACTGCTTATATTATTAATTTTTCCGTTGTTGAAGAAAAGGTAAAGCTGTGTTTTCCTAAACAAAGTTTAAATGAAATATAAAATTTTCTTCATATTGTTTACATGCCGTCTCAACATCGTTACTATCAGTCATACCGTTTGTGTTAAGTATGTGCTGATCGAATTACTTGGTTTTCATGACAATGATGGGTTCAAGAATTTTTAACATGTCGTTATTTTCCGGTTGTCCGTTATTGTATTCTTTGTTGCCTTTAATAAAATTGGTGTGATTGCTGTTCATTTGAATTAAATTTGATGTTTGACCTGGAAGTAGCATACGTTGTTGTGTTTGCTGCTGCTGTTGCTGCATTTGTAAAATTTGCTGCTGCTGTTGTTGTTGTTGCTGTTGTTCCTCACTGTTGGAAGCACTTTCCTGCGATATACTGCCACCGCTAACACTACCATCCCCACTAACATTAACTTTCGATTCATAGCCACCATTTGTTGAAGCACCCAGCGACTGTTCATATATGCCCGACGGCGTGGTCGAACCACCATCCTCCGTTTTAGTTCGAAAATGAGGCGCATGAGTTCTTAAACGACGCATGCGCGCATACTCTGCTTGACGGGAAAGTCGTATTTTTTTCTCTTCAGGAGTTTCAGTAGCACGGATTTCGGCGCGTTTTAGTCGAGCACGTTCACTAAGTTTCTGTAAACGCACTATGCGCTGTTCAGGAGTTTCATTAGCACGTAACGCTCTTTGATGAGCAGCCATTTTATCCAAGCGCCTGCGTTTCTCATCATCACTTTCGTACTTTATTTTACCATTGCTGCGGATAATGTTGGGGGAGGAATGTTCTTGTTGTTGCTGTTGTGGCGTCTGTTGTAATTGTTGCTGCTGTTGTAATTGCGTGTTTAGATGTTGATAGTGTTGACCACGTCCGCGGCGCTGTGCATATTGTGGAGACGATAACATTTGATTGATCTCTTGCTCAAGCAAAGCACTCATCTTTTGCTGTTGCTCTTGCTGTTGAAGGATATCTTCCTGCGACATTACACCCGCATCTTTGTTAGAGTTGAACAGCTTCCTAGGACGACCGCGGACCGCTTTTGGAAAATCCTGTATTACATGCTGCTGCTGTTGGCTTGCTGTTTATTGTCAAAATGGAGGTAAGCAGGTTATAGGGAGTAGGAAATATGGAATACGGGATTTTAAAGAAAAACAAACAATAAAGAACAAATTAATTTTAAAAAGTTTTTAATACGATCCGAGTGTATTATTTTCTATTTTTATAAAACGTTATATTCTCCTACCAGCAGCATTTGGTGGTGATGTTCCAACGGCGTTAGAAGCTGTCGAAAAGTGCACTGGCGTGAATGGAGGCGGCACTGTGTTCGGTGCTATGCCTATCTGAAAGCCATTATGGTACATAGGATAATAGGCAGCTGTTTGTGTTGGTGTATTTGGTGGTGTTGTTACAGCAACTGTTGAATTGGTTGCCGCTGCCGGAAAGGTTGCCAAGTAGGGAAATTGATTGTAAAGTGGTGTTGGCGGATTTTGTATTTGTGGATGTGCAGTTTTAGATTTTGATTCGCTTTTTTCATTCTGACCTCCTCCTCCGGTAGATACTCCAACATTCCCGCTGTCGTTATTATTGTTTCCACTGTTCGCTGTATTATTTGTCTGAAAAAGCATGATCTCAATCTCAAACTCTGAAGTAATCGTTGATTTATAAAGAAAAATCTTAATTACACATACAACAAATAGCAAATGATTTCAAATGAAGAAATTAAATTACTTTATATTAATTTGAAATTAGCTAAATTTGTCTAACAAATAGAATTTATTTATTGTACTATATAATTGAAATGTTTCTTATTCCATTTTTTTAATAATTAGAGACATTGACAAGTGTTTTCACCAATGAATGCTCAATCACTATATATTTGTTTTATCCATCTTAAAATCTTCTAAACATTTTAAATATTTTGTAGCAGTGCGTCTTCATTCATTCACAAGGTTTTTTTCTAATTTTCCATGGGTAACTTTGGTGGGAATTATAATTAAATATATATATATATATATATATATATATATATATATATATATATATATATATATATATATATATATATATATATATATATATATATATATATTATATATATATTTTTTTTGTAATAACAACTTAAACATAATTATTTAAGATTAAATGAAAAAATATAAACACAAACAGAAAGTAATACGTTTTATCACTCACATATTAAAGGTTAGTCGCCGAAATAACAGCTAGAGCCCATCTTTGAATTGTCAGCAAATCGAGGGCGCAGATTTTTCATACATTGACAGAAAAGACACAATATTTGGACGAAAAAGGTCGACGAGAAAATAAAAACCAAGAAATCATGGCGCAAACTCCAAGTACGTAGATAAGATATACAATTCAATGAAAAAAAATTAGAAGCCTCAACCACTTGTGGAGTAGTTTCACAAGGGTATATACTATTCCTTCTTGTAGCTGAGGCTTAAGGGTGAATGCTTTTGACAAGTTAATGATTAATTAGGATTTCTTTCCATTTTAATAGAAATCATTTGCTATTTCATCGTTCCATTCATTTTCATTACAAACATCAAAAGTAATCGACTACACTTAGGTTTTCGTTGCAAATACAGAAAACACAGTTAGTTCGACACTATACCAACCTGTTGAAGCTCCGACTTCTTAGAATACTTATTTTGATATAATTCTAATGAGCTTGCGATTGTGCTGAAATGAGGAACATTTGCTGCTGAATTTGGCAGTTTTGAGGATACCTTTTGAGAGGCCTCATCATACAGCTGTTGCTGGAAAATATTTGATGTTTCTGACTCAAGGAGATTTGCAGCAGACTGTTGCTGAGTACTAAAACGAGTCTGTTGATTCGTGTTTTGTTGAGTTTGGGACTGCTGCGTTTGAGGTTCCTGCTTTAATATAGCAGCACCGCCTGTGCGTAAAGTTGCTGGATTTATGAACATATTTTGATAGTATTCAATGGGATTCGCTGCCAGTGCCGCGGCTTGTTGATATGATGCTGTGAGCTGTTGTTGATCGTCCTGTGCGCCACCGGCAGTTTGTCGGGATATTTCATCATTACCAGTAGCTTCAGACGAGTTTGTTCCAGCTGCCCCTGCTGTTCCGCCTGATGAGGGTGGTGCCTGATGATTTAGATTTAAAGATTCGTTATTATTACAATTTATTGAAGCGCTTTGCGTCGTATTCGAATTCTGATTCGAATTCGGAGTCTGCGCCGCGCCCTGTTTTATAATTTTTTTCTTTTCTCTGACCTTTCTCGCATAATCATTGAGTTTTTTCAGTCGCTCCTTACGCTGCTCTGGAGTTTCACTGGCAATACGCTGCCGAGCTCTGGCTGCCATTTCGGCGAGACGAATTTTCCTCTGCTCCGGGGATTCATTGGCTCGGTACATACGCATACGTTCAGCAAGTTTTTGCAATCGTTTAGCACGTTGATCTGGCGATTCCATGGCGCGACGCAGACGCTGTCGTGCTGCGTTACGTACTAAACGCATGGCTCGTTCCATTTCATTCTCGTTTTGTCGACGCATTCGATTTGCTTCAGCGTTTCGTGCCAGACGCTTGCGATATTCCTCTTCAGTTTCACGGTTACGACGTTCTCGCATCCTTTCAGCATTACGCGCTAAACGACGGGCCCGAGCCTCTGGGCTTTCATTCCATCGATGACGGACGGCAGATGAGGTGGAAGAAGTAACTGATGCCGGTCCCAGAGATGTTGTGTTATTCACGGCACCTCCAGTACCACCTGCAGCGCCACCGGTATTATTGCTAATCGGAGTGGGTAAGGGTGGCTGTTTAAGAGACAAAGGCTGAGGATATGTAGTTGCTGCAGCCAATTGCAGCTGCTGCTGCTGCTGCTGTTGTAATTGCAATTGGTCTTGCTGCTGTTGTTGCTGTTGTTGTGAGGCTAGATGCTGTTGCAATTGCTGTTGTTGCAAATGATGCTGTTGGAGCTGTTGTTGCTGTTGTTGATGCTGCTGTTGCAACTGCAGCTGTTGTAGTTGCTGCTGATGATGTGACAATGGTACCAGCAACGTTGACGGATGATCAATAAGTAGTCGGGCGTTCGAGCCATTAAGAGCTAGCAAATTTGTGGCATATTGTTGATGATGATGCTGTTGTTGCTGATGCTGTAAATGTTGCTGTTCTAGTGATGGCTCTACTTTTATCCCATTAGGACCAGATGCCATTATTTCAAACACCGCAATCTGCACAAATGCAATCAGGAACAATTATTAATGCCTAAGCTAATCGTTGGCGCTGCTGTTACTATTAATGATACTTGTAAGTAGTCAAGCGTAAAATTCGTAAAAAGCAACAACGACAGCAATGAAGACAGCAAAAACGAAGTTAACGAAGACGATGATAATCATGAAAGTGGTACAAGCAATAAAATTGTTTGCCTTTTATTCCACATTGAAATTAAGGATAGTGTTTAACACTTTTTCTGCTTTTACTAGCAATTTTATTTTATTGGTATTTCATAAAAAAATTAAAAAGGAAAAATCAAAATATATATACATATACAGTTCTTTTTTGATCTACTTTTATTTTGTTTCTGTCTTCTTTGCGTTTTCTCAACCACACTGATGTCACTTTATAATGGTTACAATAACAAAAAATACAATCCATCCGAAAAGTTAAAATGCGCTTTCACGTCAGTTTTTGACATTTCCAGTTTCTTCTTCTTCTTTTTGATTAATATTCTCTGTTGTTCGTGATACATATATTTTGTTTGTTCGTTTGTCTGTACGCTTTGTGTATGTCTGTACAAGTGTGTAATAGTTCCAATGTCATCTACATGGCATTGGAAATGGCCACAAACTGAATTTTTCTACGCTTATGTATGCCTAACTTCCAATCGATTTTTCACATGATTTTTTTTTTTGCTTTTTTTCTTCCATACAGAACATTATATTCTTATAAAAAATATACATACAGATTTTTTTATATTATTTTCTCTTAAGTTTTCAATTGATACGATTTAAAAAACGTGTGTTGAAAATGCTTCTATATACTATACATATTCATTTATGTACATATATACATATGTATGTATGTATCCCTGGTCTTTTTTGCCTTAGCGTTATCAAGTTTTTTTGCACTCGTTAGTTGATACATCAATATGTACATAATTTGTTCTCTATTTGTGGTATTAATTACTTATCATGTCTTTTATGTAAAAAGAATATTATTAATAATAATTTTAATTTTGTTTCTTTTAATTAAAAAATATTTTTGCACAAATATACGAACACCAACACTCTGTCTCCACACAAAAAATGTAAATAAATTCTTATTGGAAAGCGGTGTATTGTATTAACGTCAATTGGAAGGAGTATACACCGGGCGCAAATTGACAGTAAATTATCACTAAGAATATATTATATATGACAAAGCACGAGAGTTAATAACCATTCAATTTCGAACATTTATATTTTTTTAATGATTTCGGAATTAGTTTGTTAAAATTTTTAAT
The DNA here is from genome assembly GCA_963681545.1 of Germaria angustata. Classification (NCBI taxonomy): domain Eukaryota; kingdom Metazoa; phylum Arthropoda; class Insecta; order Diptera; family Tachinidae; genus Germaria; species Germaria angustata. Next base: position 45,899,300 of record OY813001.1, read on the forward strand.
GCTTACTTTTAAAAAGCGTCCCATTATCTACATGACTGTTATAAAATTTCATTTTCAATGCAACTTAGGCAGAATTTTTGTATTCTTTATATTATTTTGTTCTATTAATTCCTTTATTACTACTTTTGCAGTGTACTAACAAAGTGGTTTAACTTTTAACTTGTTTACTATCATCAGAAAAACCATTGCGTCCCTATGCTCCCTACAGGAATAAGAGGAACATACATACATACCTATGTATACTTATATATATGTATATATATACATATGTAAGTACATATACTAACCCCAGCAATGGTACAAAAAAGGGTTATAGCATGTACACACATATGTGTGTACATGCCTGCGTAATAAAGGATTAACTTCCAATATAGAGCTAGACATACTCATTCCAATACATACATACATATGTATGTAGAAATTATTCTCTTGCAACAAAAATTGAATCCAATAGAAACATTTTGCTCGTTTGTTCACAGTAATGGCGTTAATTTAAAGTAAATATGTATGTATGTATGTATGTCAAGAGTGGTGGCGGTTTCGCAAAAATCAATAATTACTTATTAATCAAAATTTGCTAAACATACATACATACATACATACATATGTATGTACATACATATAAACATAAATGTGTATCTATAAATATAAATTTTGTGCACATACTTGTAATATGTATATTTGTACGTACATACATAAGTATGTACATACATACATACATACATATTTATCTGAAGCCGACAAATATTTAAATGTGCAACCACACGCAAGATATGTATGTACGTACATCTTTTTATATAACATATACATACATACATAAGTATATGTATGTACATATATTTTGTATCTGTGTACGTATGAATTTATGTGATTACCATGGACATTTTTCTCGTTTCTTTTAAACCTGTTTCTTGTGGATACATACATATGAACATGCATATGTACATACATACTCACGTATGCATACATACTTATATTAGATCAGCTAATGATGTGAAAAATGGAACTTTGACAAAATTTTCTATGTATATGGCAACATTATACTTTAGTAGCTACATATATGTATATGTAAGTATGTACATATGTATGTACATGACTATGCACGTACAGTAATAATTGTAAAAAACAGATTAATAATACACAGCCGAGCACATGTGGTTACATCCTTACTGTAAAAGATCAAATGATGTCAAGATCTTACACATATACTTATGTATATACATATATACAGTGAATTAAAAAAGGAACACAACCGTCATTTCTTGTCGATTTTCTTAAATACCCTACATAGTGATGCAAATAATCAAAACCTCCTTCACAGTCGCTTGATATGAATCCTATAGAGCATATTTGACACATACATACATATTAAAGAAAAAAGTATAAAAAATCAAAAGATTTGCAGGAGTTGCTTAGGGCAGAATGGGCAAATATAATACCAGAACAATGTAAGCATGTATCGACGATCAGGGGGCAGTTATTCATATCCATGCCCCAATGGCACTCAAAAAATATCAAGTAAACAAAATTAAAGCAGTCAAAAGTTTTCCCAAAAGTACTTAAGAATATTTTTTATTAATCTACAAGTATGCATGTTTGTAGTTTTATTTGAATACTAGCGGACCAGGAGAACTTCGCCTCGCCCCAATTTTAAGCCTACGGACAAACTTTCTATTTTTTCATTTGAAAAGCCGTTAAGGAATAATTTCAAACAAAATTTCATACAAAAACTCGATTTTCGATTTTTCCAATTTTCCGACTTTTCCGGAGGGATTTTCCAAAATTTTCTTCCATTTTCTTCTCATCGAAAATACGAACAACTGACAAAAAGTTTTACAGAAATCGGCCAAGCCGTTCTCATTTTATGAATTATTGGATTTTGCCACGCCCCCCCGCCCACAGACCGAAAATAAAAAATCGATAACAGTGTCACCCTCCCAAGTATTCTGAAGGTTCCCTGAAAATTTCGTCAAAATCGGCCCAGGCGTTTTGGAGCCATTACGTTACATACATACATACACACATACTATTTTATATATATAGAGATGTAATGAAAAATAAAACTTATTTTTTGTTCAGCCTTAAAAATTACATACAAGTGTATACATACATATGTACATATACATATGTATGTATACACTACAGTGAAACTTCGATATTTCGAACTTCGTTATAACGAAAAACTCAATATAACGAATTTTTAGCTGAATCCGTTGAAAAAACCTTTTTATTGCAAAGTTTTTCATACAAAAATGCTCTATAGCTATAACGAAAAAAATCTGAGCTATAAAGCCTCCATATAGCGAAGTATTTTTTCAAAAGCCTGTATACAACAAAATTATAATTGAGAAATACATACATAACATTTTAATATAACATTTAAGTGTGCAAGTCATTATAACGAACCAATAGCTATAACGAAGTATTTTTCGATCTCCTCTAGATTCGTTATATCGAAGTTTCACTGTATAAATGGTAAAGTTTGGAAGTTATGCTGTGCGTAGACTTTTTTGATTCACTGTTTATATGTATATACATACATATGTAGTATATAGATATATATGTATATAAACAAAGAAAATATATTCATTGATTTCAGTTCAAAGACAATATTTTAAGATGACATGATATAACCCCGAAACAGGGAATACTAGCTCGATTATGGATAGCACCGTTAACCCAACATGTACATATGTAGTATATACATATGTATGTATGTAAGCATATCCATATAATTATACATAAGTTTATATGTACATACATACTTACATAACTGTGTAAAAATTTAAAAATGATAATTTTTCAAGTAACTTGTGGAACCTACATACATATGTACATCCATATGTACGTGCCTGATTTTATAGGGGTTATTTATGACTCGCATTATGGATGGCAACCGAACTTCACTTGCAACCAGAAATTTGTAGTTGCCTGTAATATGATTGTAGTGATCTGCAATATGATTTTGAATATTTTCAGCATTGTTTTTGTAATCTGCATTATCGTTTTTAGTAGACATACATACATATGTACATAAGTACATATGTACATATGTAAGTATGTACATAAGTACATATGTACATATGTAGGTATGTACATAAGTATGTATATGCATACATACATATGTATGTACATATGACATTCCTATTCACATGTATTAAAACAATAATTTTGATATTACAACTATTATACTATTTCCAAACAATATCTTGACTCTTAATATAAATACATATGTAATACATACATACATACATACATATATATATATATATATATATATATATATATATATATATATATATATATATATATATATATATATATATATATATTTATATATATACACACACACATATGTAATATATATATATATATATATATATATATATATATATATATATATATATATATATATATATATACACACACACACACATATATATATATATATATATATATATATATATATATATATATAGTCTTCAAATACATCTATATATATAAAAATAAGTCCGTATATGTATGTCGCCGAACTACTCATAAACGAGTCGAGCGATTTCAACCAAACTTATACACTACGTAGGCAGTGGCCCATATATGGTTTATATGAAGTTTGGTTAAAATCCGATAATGTATTTCTCAACATAAGTACGTACATACATACGTACTCGTATGTAAATATCCTGATTTTATGAAAACCTTTATTATTGAACACAATTTGTTTATAGATTAACGAGATCCGGATACACCTTTGATGACTAAGAAAGCACGTAAGGATTGGTCTCTACAAAGCCAAACGAAAGCCATTTGTTATATCCTTCATCTCTTCCCAATGTCCATTAAGTGGAGAATGATTGAATTATTTTTTAAAAATGTGAATCCAACTTTATTCATAATTTCTGTTTGTTTTACAAAGTGTACAATTACAATATTATTTAGTTGTTATTGTTGTTGCTGTGTAGTCAATACCATTATATTTGATTTTTGTTTGTTTTGAAATTAATGATTACATTATAATTAATTAAAACAATTTATTTCGGTTTTTCAATTTTATTATTTAAAAATTAATGTTATTTGTTGTTGTTTTACTCTCTTTAATATTATCTTTTGTTAAATATTAATTTTTTTTATTAATTTTGACTAGAACTAAATGAAAATAAAACAAAATTTATTAATAGAAGTGAAATGTGAAAAAAAATAAATTATTTTATTTTAATTTTAAATTTTACTTATTATGTTTAAGTTTGTGGTGGAGGATCTTTTAGCAAATCTGTTTATCGAAAATTTTTTTTATTTTGATTTCATTTGACTTTTTGTAATGTAATTGATATTTAGGAAATATAAATAAAAAATAAAAACTATATTTGTAGACTAAATACATCCAAACACTATAAGGAAATATACAGACACAAAATGTTGCTAAACAAACGAGGTCTTATAATAATTTTATATGCACTGTATGTATTTAGAAATTACTCGTATTATACATTCATTATTGAAATTACATGTATATGGGAGGCAAATTATTAGGTAGATGATGCGTGCTACAGTTGGCTGGCTTAGTTCAAAAATTATAAATACATTTCAATAAAGCGTAAATAGAACGCAATGTGCTTAAGAAATTTTTTACGTTTTGTCAAATGTCGTAGGCCAGTTAGACTTTTTATTTTTTCATTTATTATAGGAATTCAGTATTTTTTAAAAATACTTGATGCGGAATGCACGTTCCCAACAACTTCGAATCATGAAAAAATTAGTCTCTATTTCATACTTTACTCCAGACCAGAGCAACATTTATAAAACCTATAACTAGGAGAACAATATATTAAACTAGGACGACAATAATGATCACATAAACGAAAGATATTGTATTAAAAGATTAAAAAAATGCTGAAATATGTATGTTTAGTTAATAATAAAACATTGGGCATGAATATGATGCTATTGTCAGGAGTCAGTTATTTGAATTGTCATATCAAATTTCTTATTTTATTAACATGTGACTCGTCTTGATTCCTTTGTTTCCACTTTACTTTTTCCTGAGCCATGCACAAATAAGGCCACCAAACTTTCATTCTAATTTTATTATCATTCAAACAATCCATCAAAAAAATTATACAAAACTTTTAGAATGCTCTCAAAACTCAGGTTTTTTTTTCAAAATTTTAGGATGCTCTTTTAACTTATAGATTTAATTTTTCTTGATAAACGACAGTACAAAATTATGTTAATTACACAATCGCGCTAGAAGCCTATGCCGAAGTCCGGAAATCACACATTTGGTTTTAATTTGGAACGATTTTCCGTCATCCCACGTCAAATTTGGTTTATGAACAGACCGATTTCGGCTTTGTGCCAATACTCGAGAACACTGAAGATGGCACAAAGCCGAAACCGGTCTGTTCATAAACCAAATTTGACGTGGGATGACGGAAAATCGTTCCAAATTCAAACAAACCCCGTCGGAAGAATATCACAAAAATCGACATTTGGTTTTTGTTCACTCAATTTTAATAAAAAACTGGACCGAAGATAAACAATTAAAACTTTTGCCGGTTCGACACTTCCAGGAAATACAAGGGGAGGATCCAAGTTATAGGAATTATTACTGACTATAGTCCGAAGTTGCCATATAAGCAAGGGGCTCAACAATAAGTATACCCATTATAAGGTGCTAACAGTTACGCAAAATACACGTTGAATGACACACGGGAAAAAGCCGATAGCAATTTGCATACGACGGACGAGGTGTTGAAAAAAGATGATTCCAATGATTAACAAATTCTTGTTTTTAATGACGTTAATTAGGTCCAGTATTTACGATACAAGCAATAATCATCATATGGGTGACCGAGAATTTGCGTTATTCTCGTCAAACTGAGACCAGAGTGTATTAGTCGTTAAGACAGGTAAGCTTATTTCTCATTGATTAGAATTACAATATGGACGGACCGAATGACAATAACACTGTTTTTATTAGGAAAAAATTAGCTTAACCCATGATAATGTTTGGAATGAGCATTGAATTATTTATCAACCTTAGAATAGATGGGAGAAATAATTTTGCTAGTACAATATTATAAAGAGGTAAAATTGTTAAAATTAGTTTAGTTGGCCGCAGCATCCAGAAAAATACTATCAGTTTAACAGGCTGCTGATAAGGGAAACAGTGTGTAGCTCACCTGGATTCAATTGTTGATTCCTTCGTTTTTACTGCAAATGCCGTCATGTTTTAAATATCTTTTAATATGATTTTAAGATCAATATAAATAAGATCAAAATAAAGTAACAAAAAATTACATGGGCCTTGTCAATTGAATGAAATATATTTCTTACAACAACACAAATTTTATACTTAAATTAAAAAAAAAAGTACAAGCTGAAATTTGCTTTCTCATAATTAATTCATCAATTAATTGTGCGCTTACACGAAGTTGTGCCGCCGAATTTTAAGCAAAACTATTCGCCGTTCCTTTTTAAACCACTCCCATTAAAAGGTATCACTTAAAGTCGCTTGTTTTTGATCATGCATATGATTACAAAAAATTTTTTTACGAAAAATTCAACCGACTTCATATATGTATAGTCTCACTGTTATATTCTGCCAGGTATGTGATAATTAGATAGCAAATTACATGGGAGGCAATATTCGCCTTGCTTTTATCCACTCATTTTTTCTTGAGACTGCTTGCATTGGTCGCAGAGTACCCACGGAAAATTTTCAAGTGTCTCATCATTATATTAAGCAACATGTAAAAATTATTAAATTTTACTTTGTATGGGAAGTTCTGTGACATATTTGTTAAAATCGAAACATCCATATAAAAATTAAATTTTAAAAATCGGTTCACAAGTGACGACACAATTGCTACTTTTTTTTAATTGGTTAAAAATGTTTGAAATGTGCATGGAAGCCACCTTATATAATTGATGGTAACTTGTTCTGCATTCAATTAATATTCTAAATTAAAATCTGTTACAAATTTTTATTATCATGAATTGGAAATTTTTTGGACATTTTAGCCGTCCCTTGGTTGCACGGATCGTTTGTTAATCAGCTTTACATGTTCTTTTTATTTTTGGTGTTTTTAGATGATGTATGTTGTTTGTAGGTGTTATTTTTATGTTTTAATTTTATTTTGTCTGTTGTAAAAATTTACACATGTAAATATTGTTTGCTTTACATATTTGCTTTGTTACATTTTGTTTATTGTGATATTTTGTGTTTTTATTAATTTTGTTAAATATATAATAATTGTAAGCATACATGTATAATGCATGTGTTATAAAAATACTTTTTATTTTTATTTATCTTAAAAGTATGTTTTTTTATATTATTTTTGATGAGGCAAAGTTTACAACTTGAAGTTGAAACTTTGCAGTTGTTACTATTTTATTCTTCAGCTATTTTCTTATATTTAATAACATATATATGTATGTATGTATATATATATTTTGTTTTACTACATCTACAAATACATACTTCCCCTGGCTTTTCCTCCTCCCACTACTAATATTATGAATATGTTCACTTTTTACGATTTGTTAATCTTCGAGTTGTGTTTTTTTCATTTCATTTATGTTTTTTAACTACAGCTACAACTACTCTTTTATATTTATATGTTACTTTTTATTAGTAAATTTTTATTATATATGTATACCAACATAATGAAAAATATGTTTTTTTTTTCAAAGAGGTAAAGCTTTCAAATAAAAAAACTATATTTAAATACATTTATATTGAAATAAGAGGCCTTACTGTGCGTTATATATATTTTTGGCGATGGATTAAAGGATTTGACAAAAAAGAACATGTATTTTTTAGCTTGTATTGGCTCTAAAGTTTTACGAAAGATAAACTTTCATTTAAGCCCTGCAAGTCAACACATTCTTGTTGATACTTTGCTCTTAAATAACAAATGAAGTGATTTACATTAAAATAATAATTTTAGATAAGTATTACTTTAGTCAAAAATATAATTTATATAAGAAAATTAAAAAAATATATATTACATAATGCATGCTATGAATTTCAAATACATATGTATGTATGTATATAAAAAAACGTAACTTCATTTTTCCTATCTTTAAAAACTGGTTGTTGAATTCTAAAATAGCTTTTCATCAACATTACGAGGAGACACCAATTTGTACAATTTGCCAATTGGTGTAACGCAATTTAGGTAGAACAACAAACATTTGAAACAAAAAGATGATGACGATGTTATTGTCGAAATTACTGTTTAGATTAAGCGTCGCAGTACTCTACACTCTATTTTTCAAGTAAAAAAAAATTATAATTTCAAATATTATTATATTATATAAATAAATATTCTTATATATTTCGGCACGGAAGCACCAAATTATCTTCAGCAGAACACAATTTTTTAATAACATTTTGAAACACATTTATGTGTAGAACTTTAACAACTTATCTTCCTAATATTCAATTAGCAAAAGCTAATTAAAGAATAAATTGCCAATAACAAATCAGAATATTGCTTCTACATATAATTTTAGATTTATTTATCATGTTCAAATTCATCAATATCTTTCACGTATTTGATAAAAAAAAAACTTTTTTGAGTACTTTGCAGAATATAAATAGGATTTGTTAAAGTATAAAATTGAAATGCCACGTAAGTATGTATGCATATTTTTAAAGTGTAAGTATTTATTGCTAATGTCTTCATGAATTGTAATGTGTATGGAAAATTTGCCTTAATCATATTTAGTATCTCGAAGATTATAAAGATTTTTACATGCTGTCAAAATCTATTTGTCAACTTTAGCTATCAAATTATACGCGTATATATCAAATGTTTCTTACAATGTTCTTCATTCGATGTGAATATTAAGTTAACAATTAATTCTTTTTTTTTTATATTTTTCCCATTTTATTGAAATTGTCAATTATAATCGTACTTTTTAATAAGATTAATTATATATGAAAAATATTAAATTTTCTCTTTCTAAAATTCCTTAGAGTGATTGACAGATTTTTTTTGGAATCTCAGGATTTTTGTTCATTTCTATATTTATAAAACATTTAAACGATATTATAACAATAACATTCCTGATATTATTAAAAAAAATTATTAAAAAAATCTAGAAATAAAAACTCATACGCAATTTATTACAAAACGAAATATTTTATATGTCCCAAACCTTTATTATTAACGGTGTTTTTAAATAATTATCTTTAAAGCTTTACCTCTTTGTTAAAATACTTAAAATGTTTGTGTTCTTTAAATAAAAAAAATATATGTATATTAATAAAATAAAAAGAATTATGTATATCATAAAAATTGTTCTTAATGTGTTTTTGTTTGTTACAAATATTAGACGTGAGTTACTTTTTGTGTTTGATGGTTAAAAAGTAAAGGATCAATGATTATTTATCCTTTATTTTTGTTAAACAAAATTAAAATATATGTATAAAATTTTAAAATAAATCACAAAACTAATATAGAATATAAGAAGATTTTAAATTAAAACAAAGTTTTATATTTAGTAAAATTGTTAAAATTATTAATTTGATATCTAATGATTTCCCTATTTTAAAACTTGCTTGTTTACAAATTAGTAAAATAGTAAAATTTTAATTAAATAATCAAAAGAATAGAAATTTTAAGAAATAAAATTAAATTATTGTTGGGATTAAATCCCTGTAAGAAAAGAAATGTATGTATATTTATAAAAAGGATATTTTGATTATTAAAAGAGAAACACTTACAAAATAAAATATTTAAGAGATACTTTGAACATGTTACGAAGTGTCCGTATTATGCACAAAATACTCTTAATTTTATATATATTTTCTCGTGCATAGAATTATCATATATTTTATTTTGTATGCATTAACTTAAACTAATAATCATCTTGCTCAATAAAAGATCCGTATAAAATTTGTTAGATATACTAAATAGATCCTCTCCTTGATTCTTCCAAAAAGGTGCTTTGTTCCTTATATAGTTTTATTACTAATGTGCTGTTGGTGTTTTTTTTTTTTAATTTTTTTTACCGGTAATTGTTGATTTTAGAGGGTGTAGGAGTGTTTCTGTTGTGTTTTATTTAATGAACTTTTAATGCTGCCTTTGACTGGACTACCTTACCTATACTCTGATATTCTTGCTTTACGTCTTTTGTTAAAAAAAAAATTAATTGAAAGCTTACGCACCTTTAGCCACCTTGTAAAGAGACACAAACATATACATAGTCATACAGATATATGGTTAGACGACTGTGAATGACTGATTGATGGGACGATGTTTTAATAACCTTTTAGACGATCTGCTAATGGTGGCTTAGGTATTTTCGGTTGTTTGGCACGCGCTACACGCATACGCTCAGCTGCCTTGGCCAAACGTTTTTTACGTTCCTCTGGAGTTTCACTAGCACGTCGCAATCGTTGACGAGCCGCATTTTTCATCAGTCTTAGGGTTCTTTGTACTTCGTTTTCATTCTGACGTCGTATTCGATTCGCTTCGGCATTTTTCGCCAGCCGCAAACGGTACTCTGCTTCAGTTTCTTTGGCGCGTTTTTCGCGCATCCTTGCAGCGTTTCGTTCCAGTCTTCGTTGGCGGGCCTCGGGTGATTCGTTACTACGGCGTCGGGCTGCTTTTTGAGCGCGTGTAGACTGTGAGGAAGTGGTGCTCAGTGACTGATGTAACGGGTGAGAGTTTGTTGTGGTGTTGAGGGTATTAGCGGGCTGTTGTTGTTGTTGATGTTGAGTCTGATGATGAAAGGTATTTTCCAAATTTAAAGCTACGGCGGCGACGACTGATGAGTTTGCAGCAACAACGGCGGCGTTACTAACGTGGGTATTCGCGTTATTCGTGGAAGTGGGGGCGGCTGATGAGGCAGAAGTATTGTTAGCGGCTGCTGCTGCTGACGCGGACGAAGCGGCTGCTGCTGTGACTGCCGCGGCTGCTGCTGTTACCGTATAATTGTTATAATCTATAAGTCCCCTATTACTTGGGTAGAGATGATGCATGGGATTATCATAATTGAGGTATTCCGGTTTAATTAGGAAGGGGTCGCGTGCGGACAGTGGGGCCGTGGGTGAGTTAAGGAAATACAAGCGGCTGTGATGATCTGTCGTTATGCTCCCTCCACCTCCCACTCCTGTGGACATCTGTAGTGGTGGATTTGCGATGTTTTATTAATCGCAGCTATTGCAGTTTATTATTTTACCAACTTTTTTACCCTCCACAATTGTCTTTTTCACACTTTACTATTCGCGCTTTTTCTTATTTCCAAAAAAAAACTTTTTCATTTGCACTTAAGAAATTCCAAATACCCCACGTTTTCAATGTTTTTTCAAATAGTAAAGAGGATTTTACTAAAAATATTTTACACAAAATTTAACAAAAAAAACTTTGAGTAAACAATAAAAGCGACATAACTAATCAATATGGAAAAAATATTTCCAAAATCTTGTTGGAAATGAGAAAAAGTGCGCAAACGTCATTTCCAATAAAACACAAATACTTCCAAGAATCAAGCACAGAGTTGTCATAACAAGCTAAATACTACAAAATATTAAAATAACTAATTTTCTTTTTAGTCGACATACTGGCCAGTTCTTTTATATTTCTATAAAAATAATTTTCCATACATCGAACACTATTTTAAATTTAATTTTTGTAAATTCATCATATTACCAATACTATTTAATACAACTGTGTGTGTATGTGTTTCAAAGCATTTTCATTATCATGCTTTCTTTCCAAATTAAATTCGGTGGACATTTTTTAGCTCCAAAAAGCAAGTTTTTAACCAGGTACCCGCATTAGGTAGAATACTTGTCAGCTGTTTGTATCTTACAATGAGAGCGTTCATGGATTTGTTTCGAGTTGTTAATTATTCATGAAAAGTTGCACTAACAATTGACAATTCTTTTTAAGTCTTGCAGGGTTCTGTTAATGCAACAGCGAACTAATGTGTAGGTTTTGTTAACAAACATTCTACCTCATTCTACAAAAGTTCATACATTTACAAATTGAAGAATAATGTACATATATGCCAGAATTATTATCAAAGAAAAAGTGAGTCGTATTTACACTCCGCGCATGTTATTTAAATTATATTTCGGTATTTGGCAACACTCAGTGCTCATACCCAACAACTTTACAAGACAGCAGCATTAGAACAACAACTGCAACAGCAATAACTTAAGGATAACTCAAACACAGGAAGTCTACCGCTCAAAATACGATGACTGTCATTTGATATCAATTTTCAAACATTTTTTCAAAGCAATGTAGAGTTTTAAGTTAAAAATTTGATGTCAAGATGATAATGATTTGAATAGTAACATTTTAGAGCGTTTTCTCATGTCTCATTCTCAAATCATTAAAACGCAAAACACTGCTTCAATCGAAAAATCAGCCATAAACATTTCAACAATATTGATATCAAATTTGTTACTGCTGTAGAAAGATTATAGTCGCCGTTTGTCAAAAAATGTAATTAGTAAGTAAACATACATATATTAGTTATTATGATTACATATTAATTAAAAAAATTATATTAAAAATATCAAAAAAAAATTTATTTCACTTATGCGTTGAACTGATATTCATATTTGAAAAACATTTCCGCCATGGCCTACTAATAGGGTCCATGCGATAGCCCAGCTGATGGAGAAGCCGAATTTCATACTCCATATGAAAAAATATTTCTGTAAACTTTGTTATAAATAGTACGACTGTTGTATTCTTTGCCTTGTTTTAATTGATTTTAGTAATAAACAGGCGGTAGTTTAAAGCTCTTTTTAAACATATTATTGTACAGACTACATTAATCTTGCCAATTGAATTTAATGGGATTAGGTGATGACTTTTAATGTATTATTATACTATTCATCTGCTGCAGCAAATGTAAATTTTGATATACATATCTAGTAACTTTGTTATATGTACCTAAAAATTCAATTCGGTAAATCCCTTTGATGTAAAGAGTAAAAATACCAATTTCCTATTTTTCCCGATATTACAGTACTGAAATCACATCAATCCTGTCGAATGTACATATGTATTTTTCTTTTGAATATATCTCTACAAGAGAAACAAGCCAATGGCGTCAAATATGGTTGGGTGCCGTCATTAGTTAATTTACTTTCTTTCCGGTGCCGGCGATTTTATCGGCTTATATTAGCTGAAAACAAACAGCCGATTTTATATACTTGTAACGGCTCAAATGAACCCGCGGATTTCTATAGTTTAAAAAATATACACAGTAATTTTGACTCAGCTACACAACTAATTCTTGTACGATTTCTTGTACAGCGTAAAAAATTCTGTTATAAATTCACTTGCATATCTGTCTTCGAGTGAAGGTATAAAAACATCGCTACTTTCCTAAAAAGCAGCTAAAATAAATTATAGTTTATACACTATATCTAGATACCCCAGAATGATTTTTTTCTTAACTTACTCATTGCTTGGACATATGTATATGTATTAGTATTATAAAAATATATTGTGATTTAAAAACTCACGCTAAAAATTTACCCTCACAAAATTAAACAATGTGAAAACAATTAAAAATCAAAAAGCTGGTGTAAGCTAGGTGTGAGACGAAATCTTCTAACTCTCCTCTTTGGTAGCTTTGCTTGCAATCATTATCTCCAATAACGCACATACGTAATCTATTAGGAACATATCTGGAAATTCTGGATTATAAACAGCTTTTAGGATACATTGCACAACATCCAACTTTACCGACTTCATATTGCAGATATAGAATGATATATTCCTTTTGGAAGGACTAAATAGACAAAACTGATAATTGTTCATTCCGTAGATTAAAATTGTCTATTCATACAGCTATGTAACAAGACTTGAAATTTTTTTTAAAGGTGAATTCACCCATTCGTTCTGAACGAAATTTTTGTTGTTGTTCCGTATTAAATTTACTCTCTTTCTCAAAATAGAGACGTCAAACTACATATAAAAAAAATCGTTCGGAACGTTCAGAACGAATGGGTGAATTCACCTTAAGAAAAAAGCTTTCAAAGATATTTGAAGTAAAGGGAAAAGGAAACTATAAAGTGAAAATGAAATTTTTGCCGCCAACAGATAAGTTCTCCGAAAATAGTTTAAAAATGCCAATCATTTTGGATGTTTTTGATGTGCAGGTATATAAGGTGTCCTTAAAATAGATTATTATGTGTGAAAGCATGTGCAATTAAGTCAAAGATGCTGTGCACTTAGAAAAAAGGCAGCTAAATCAAAACTACTGTTTACTATAAAAATCTATTAGCCGTCGTAAATCATTTTAATTCGCCACTGCCGCCAAAATTGTCCAGCCGCCGCTGATTATTACGCACTGTCTTGTTTCTCTGTTTGTTTACAATTTACTTTTAAGATACGCCTATAGAAACAATATATGTTTACGCACAAATATATAAAATAATTAACTTACCTTAAGATGCAATTAAATTAACATAAATTGACAAAACTTATATTATTCCACTTGTTAATTAATGCGTTGCACCAATGAATTTATATCATGACGTATATGTATTCTACGCTTATATTTACTCAAATAAATGTGACTGATTTATAAATGTTTGTGTTTATAAGAAGACATTGGGCTGCCGGATCTCTACATGTGTATAAGCTTTCGTAAGCATAATAATCTAAATACCATGGTAAAATAGCTGTACAAAGTGGCAGCACTACCATATGAGGGATTTTTGTTTATGTAAACTGTATAGTATTGCCAAAAAACAACAGATGTAGCAAAAAAAAAAAACTCCCAATATACATACACAACATATACACCTGTCAGCCCACACGTGTGCAACGGTAGTTTATGTGTGCAACAAACAAATGTTTTTGATTGCTAAGTGAACTGAAAAGAGCAAAACAAAAAATAATTACTTATCGTGATGATGCCACCTTGTAAAGTTAATTCGCTTTGCTAAATAAATAAAATTCAATTAAGTACAAGGTTGTACAGCTACAACAGCTGACGAAATAAATATACACTAGTAAATACGCATAGTAAATGCCAATATATGTCAGGAAACTACATAACTTTTCCCTGATTATGCCTGTAAGTTTTCGTGTTATATATCGCCTAAAGCTATTCTTTTGTTATATGCCAGAAGTTATTTTTACTTAAACTGGCTTTTCCACACAAAAATGCCTATTTTTGCATTTGTTTCCCTAAAAGTAATAATTGCTGCAAAAAATAATTCATGGTCTAAGCAAAGATAAATATATAATGTAATATTAAATTAGTCTATCGCTCCAATTTAAAAAAATTACCATCATTTCATCATTGCGTGATTTTTCCTAGTAAGTTTGTACGTGCTAAATACCACTTAAATCCCCATTTCACTTTGAAAGACAACTAAATGTATAGGCTATCCCGCGATTTCGAACGTTTTTATTCGTAAGAAAAGATGTATATACACATATGGAAAAAATAGAATTTGCAGAAGAAACGTTTCATTTGGTATTACAACAAATGGATAGATAGCTCTTGCAAATTAGTAAAATTCACTAGAACTATTTCAATGAAATGAAATGTTTGCTTTTAAAGTTTGTCTTCAAATAAACCTGAAATATTTGTAAGTTTTTCGGCTTATATTATTGAATACTTATATTAATAAATATACTTTTCGTAACGAGTTTTAAATATGTATGTCATAACGATGTAAGCAAAATAATATATCAATAATATTTATCAAATTTGTATAAAGGCGTAAAAAGAAAAACAAAAAGACGCAAGTCAATTATAATTGTTTGTTGTGTTGTGATTGTACAAAAGCTTTCTAAAGCTATTTATACTTTTGTGTTTTTGTTGATTACCAATAGAAAAATATGATTGAGTTCTGTTGGAATTCTCATATATATTTGTAGTCTTTTGCATAAGTATACGAGCTTTGAATGCTTTCAATCATGATTGGGCTAAAAGGGTACTGATGATTTGGTTAGCGCCAATGAAATGCAAGCATACACCTAGCTAAGCCAACAACAAACAATAGAATATATCAATAATATAACACATACAGTGCAACCTCGGTGAACGCAACCCTCGATATGCGCAACACCTCGCTTAACGCAACACCCAATTTCTTAACATTGGTGACTCTATAAACGCAACTTTTCAAAAAACAAAGCCTCAATTAACGCAACTTTGCAAAACAAGTAAGGCTTTTTTTGTTTTTTTTTAGTTTGGTTTTTGATAAATAAACTCAAAACTAAAACGTGTGTATGTAAAATCTTATGCTTAAGTGCAATAGTCTTTTTGATTTGCCGCTATTCTAAGAATGACAAATATTTTGTGTGTATTACTTCGTTTTTGAAAGCAAAAAATTAAATCTTTTAATTTGCGTAATGCAGTTTGTCTTTTGGCAAACGCTTGGAATGAAATAACGCCCAGTACCATTGCGAAATGCTGGAACGTAGTACTGCGCCCAAATCATGGATGGACAGAAGAAGACGAACTGCCACTGAGCATTATAAGGGCTGAAGTAATTAATGAACAATTAACTGTTTCCACAATTAGAGATTATCTGCAAGAAATAACTCCCGAAATTACAAATGAAGAAATACACTCTTGGATTTCCGAAAGCGGTCAAAACATTCAAATTGAAGAAGAAATTACATAAGACCAAAGCGAAACTGAAGACGAGGATGAAAATATGCAATAGAAAGCTTCAACGTTTGTATACAATGGGCAGAGGACAATAGCTGTTCTTTGGAAGATATAATGGTATTGCAAAAAATTCGTGAAATTGCAGTTCAAAAAAATATGAGAAGCACAAAAACTCAATCGCAAATTTCAGACTTTTTCTCTTAAAAACATGAATCTTTAACTCAATAAATTAAATTTTTATTAGATGTATATTTTGTTTTTCTGTTTTTATTCTTTATTTCAATCAAATAACTACGATTATTAAAAGCTAACCTTAGTTTTTTTTTTACAAAATTCTTGATTGGTTTAAAATAAGGTTTTAAATAGAAAAATATGACTAGAAATTTGTGACTTGGTTTGCGCAACAACTCAGTTATCGCAACAAGCCAAAATTTCTATTGGTTGCGTTCACCGAGGTTGCACTGTATACACAAACGGTCTATATATAGACCTTGTGCACCCTAACAGTTTCTTATTTACATTTTGCTGTCACTGATTACAAATAAAAATACCACAGAGTTACATATAAGTATGTATGTACATGCTTCTATGGTGTAATATACTCATTTCATGATTCTACAATACATTTTAATTGGTGATTTATTCGTCGAATTTACGATATGGTAGCATAATAATTTGACAATCTCAAAAGTGTTAGGTTATAACGTAATTATGGGCGAACGATAAAACGGGAGACAGTGGGACGCTTTGTCACGTG
Organism: Germaria angustata; assembly: GCA_963681545.1. NCBI lineage: Eukaryota > Metazoa > Arthropoda > Insecta > Diptera > Tachinidae > Germaria > Germaria angustata. Next base: position 45,916,674 of record OY813001.1, read on the forward strand.
AAAGTGTGTAACTACTTTCCGTTCACTTGAGTTCCCCTCCAAAATCGAGGGATGAATAGGCTGTTACACTTCTTTGTAAAAACGAAACCACCATAACTGTGTACGTTTATTTCGTAAAATACTTTTTCCGTTTCACACTCTGCAATTTTATTTACAGATATTTGGTCTGTTGCATCAAACAAGTTGTTCAAGCTTGTATAAAATCTCTGAAAGCATTTTTCAGTGGTTGATAGTAGGTCTTACATTGGTTTAATATAAATAGCGATCGACATATTTTCATTAACATAATGTAAATGCGCTGAGTTTTCCATCTCTGTTATCACTTGTTCGAATGGCGGCTACAGTGTATGCTGAGGCAATAGTAAATAGAGACAAAAGCAATTCGGCATGGTTTGAGTTACTAAAATTTAGTATTACAGTAAAAGTCCAAGACAGTGTTTGTATTATTTGGTGTTTTAATTTAATTTATTTTTGACCGCAATCAAAAAGAACAATTCTATTTATTAAATTTGATAAAAGGAAGTGTTTATTTATAAGTGTAATTATTGTTTTTAGTAAGCAATATTGGGAATAAATCTATCGGTTATCAAAAAAAAGTTTGAAAAATATAAATTAAGTTGCTAGAAGAATTGAAGATATGTATGTATGTGTGTTTGCCCATACTATTTAATCAAGTAAGTTGGCTAAAAATATTAATACATAAATTATAACAAGCCGGACATATTGAAATACTTATGTACGTATGTAAGTATGTACGAAACAGTAATAATTAAAATTAGTAAAAAGTGATAAAATAATTATTTACGTGCGTACAAATGAACATACACACATGCATATACAAGTACGTGGGTACATTGTAAACCAGTGATGGAAAAGTTGTTACGATCGTACTTTTTTGATACTATTTGATTTCAAAAAATACCGTGTTACTCCTCTGTTACATTTAATACTCTCAGTGATACGTCTTAAATTCATCTATTTTAGTATAGCTATTGTTTGTTTTTTTACATAACTATTAGTTAAAATAGATTGTTTAGTTATAATAATGAATTTGTATTTAAATATATGAATTTATGTCCTCTGTTAGTTTTTTTTTTGAATATGTAAAATTTTATATTGGGTATTTTTTAAGGTATAAAACTTTAAATTGAAATAAATTCTAGATGAATAACGACACTGTTATAGATTTGGGCTTATTTGAAGGACAATACTCAATGATTTTGACTTTAATGTGATGGAGGAAGTTTTTTTTTGGAAATGGTCTTAAAATGTAAGAGAAAATTATTTTCGAAATAAACCCAAATCCATTCAATTGGCGCTATTTATCTAGAGGCTATTTCAGTTTAAAGTGATATACCTTAAAAAGTACAAAATAAATTTTAAAAATGTTTTGTTTATAGGTAAAATGAACTTTTTATGTATTAATTTATGGTTATTGTTAACTTTTTGTTTTCATAAAGATTTTTTTTTAAAAAAGTACTCTCAGAAAAATTTTTTGATACCGAAATGAAAATCTCATTTCCCATCACTGTTGTAAACTGTTTAACTAATATTCTCTGAGAAAAATGAGCATGAAGTTAATTGAAATAATTTATTTAAATCATTGTGGAGATTGAATGAGCAAAGAATTTGTTTGAGTGTGTGTAACAGAGAGTAGTTTAAAACAGTGTGACCAGATTTTAAAATAAAAAACTAGATCATCGATAAAATGAAGTTAAAAATGTAAAGGCAAAAATCAAATACACTTGCATATAAATATATATTTTTAAAAAATACGGTAATCTTTAATTACATACTAAGGGATTTTTTAGTGTTTATATGTAAAAATATATTTCTAGGAAACGTAAATAAAAAAATTTTAATATTTTATTGTTTGTTGTTGGCTTAGCTAGGTATACGCCTGCATTTCATTGGCGCTAACCAAATCAATTATAATTGCTTGTTGTGTTGTGATTGTACAAAAGCTTTCTAAAGCTATTATACTTTTGTGTTTTTGTTGATTACAAATAGAAAAATATGATTGAGTTCTGTTTGAATTCTCATTTAGTATTTGTAGTCTGTGGCATAAGTATACGAGCTTGAATGCTTTTCAATCATGATTTGGCTAAAAGGGTACTGATGATTTGGTTAGCGCCAATGAAATACAGGCATATACCTAGCTAAGCCAACAACAAACAATAAAATATTAAAAAAGTTATTTTGGAGAATATCTCGTATAACGAATTTGATAAATATTGTAAATAAAAAATATTTATTCAATGCATACGGCCGTTCAAAGATATAATCTAGGTGGGAAAACTCTTATTGGCATTTATGAATTTTTCGCATTTTATTCAAACAAAAAAATTAAATCAAAATAGGTGGTATGTTTTTCTAAGAATATTTTTGCAAAGAATTTTTTAAAGCTTTAGAGAAAGGGGAAGCTGTAATTATTATAAATATTTGTGTTTAATTTATCTGTATATTGAAGTTATTTAAATTTTTTGTATTCAAATCAAAAAATTTCTATTTTATGGAAAAAATAGGGGCAAATTTTTTCATCGCAAGAGCTCTGGGGACAAATTTTATATGTGCATATTCTCTTAACATTTTGGTCTTTTGAAGTTGTTTCCAGTTTTAAGGGCCATTGTGTTGTTTCTTACACATTTTTCTTTATTTTCAAAACAGCTGCTTTTGACAGCAGAAAAATTTATTACATGCAAAATTTTGTTTGTTGTAGAACTGCGAAGACATGTATAAATATACCTTGCAATAAGTAGTGTTTTATAAAAAAAATGGTTATCTATGTATATTAAAAATAACAATATATAACCAATTGTCTAATTCCATGCATACACACAAAGAAACGAAACCTACGTAATATTCCATTTTCACTTTTTCATCCCAATTAATAACTTCCCATCATTAAAATTAATTCTGGACAATTTTTAACCATTGAAAGTGGAATCTAAAACTTACAACAAAATAAAATTTGTAATAGGTCTACAACATAGTGCAAGGGCAGTTCATAAAAAAGCTTCTCGTATGATTGGATATAATATATCGTGCAAACAGTTTTTCAAATTACCTATTTCGTACAAGGAGGTTTCAGTATTAGAAAATAGCCTCATAGTTCCTCTCGCTTGCTTTACTTTCTAATAATTGAAACTCTTTCTGCAGATTGGATGTACATATTTCATACATTATGAATAAGGGCTTATATAAATGCCTTTTATTGCCAAAATAAAATAACATAAAGTGACTGATACAAAGGAGGATTTAAAAAGCAGGTATGAAAAGGGGCAAAGCATTAAAAAAGGAGAAATTGCCCCTTTACTCGCACAACGGTAACCCTGAGTACATAAATACTAATTTTTTTTATAATGTCAGTCTGTATGTTTACTTATGGATAGTTCACATTTTTTGTATAAATAATAAATATTAATAATATGAAACTATAAAAATGAAATATGCAAGTAACAGAAGCAACACTAATTTATATGGTTTCATTTGTACGAATAACTAGATATTTAGTATTCTATTATAGTTTCATATTCGTACCATTTACAGTTTGATATTATAATTTAAAATTTTTTAATTACAATTGTAGTTTTTAAACTTTTCTTATATTTCCGTATTGTTTTTTGTTAATATTTTTTATAGGTTAATAATAAAATATGCATAAGCTGGTATAATAGGAATTTTTAAACATATACTTATGTACATAGATACATAAATATACATACATATGTATATGTATGTAAGTAATATTTGCAACATAATGAGAGAGATATGGGCTAATCCTGCGTTACGGACATTACATTTGTACGCAAATTTGCTTGTTAAAATAGACATAACTTCCGTTTACATCGGTATATTTTCATAAAATTTTTGGCATAATGCAGCTCTTTAGAAGTACTTTTAAACTTATTTTAAATAAAAGGTTAACTGTTTTTGAAAAAAAAGTTGTGCTTGCTTAAAGTTCCGTTGTGGACGTTACAAAAAATGGAAGTAAATTTTGAGGCTTATGTACATTTGCATATTTTTTAGCGAATTTTGCACAATAAACAAAAAAAGTCCAAATACGAAAAAGTAAGTAGAATATATAACCATCTTAATTCAGTTTAGAAATTAAGGATAAGTAGTCCCGTTAAAAAAAAAATCTTAATTTTAGTCTGTTGCGGACGTTACGTTACGGACGTTACACTTTTTCCATCAAACAAAATTGTGTAAATAAAAAATATTCATGTATTCAAAAATGTTTTATTAATTTATTACTTACAAAAAAAATGCAATATTCCATTATTCTTATATTTGCTTATATTTATTTATTCAACTATTTAACATTGTATTTTATATTTAATAGATCCAGCTGTTCGAGCTACTTTTATTTTAGAGTAATAAATAGAGCAATTTAAAGGCCAGATTTAGATTCAGCAGCTCCCATTCCATTAGAAACACCTACTTCTATCTCACAATATTAATATAAAATTTTTGAGTATTTTCATGCCGTTGCGGACGTTACACACTTTGCCATTAGTATTTTTCAAAAAAAAGTGTAATAAAGGTATTTTTTTTTGTATCAGATGGAAGTGCATAAAAAACTCTGTTTATGAAGCTAGTTTGAAAAACAAAATTATTAAAATTCACTCTCTTAAGTTTAAAAACACTATTTTCCGTTGCGGACGTTACACACAGTGTACCCATTTTTAGTTAAAATTTTTAATATATATTAGATAACTTACAAACATTATTTTTACCTTAAATTAAAGAAAATTAAATAAATTTTAAGTTTTGCTATGCGCCAAATGCTTAAACGAATGTTTTCCCCACTTTTTTAACCATGGCAAATACCATTTTTTACAAGAAAAAATGATAGCAAGAAGTACGTGTAAGTTGGCCTCTGCCAAGAACTAACAAACGACCGTAAAACCATATTGCTTATATATTTCGAAGCTTGAATATGTATCCTATTATTCCATTAACAAACATTTGGATTTTGGACAACTTTCAATTTCTACCTTTGGTTTAAAAATTTTCGGATTAGCCCATATGTAAGTAAGATATTCTTTAGGAAATGTATCTGTGTCGGTTGCTTTTGCTATATTTTCCTGTCTTTTGAACTCTACGTAATCTTGTACATACAGTAGACCCTCGCCTTTTGCAACAAGTAAAAATTTTTTGGATTAAAACCTCCAATTTATTCCATAGTCAAGAAAACTACATATATGTGACGCGCAAACTGGAAAAGGACCTAAGGGTAAAAACCGGTTTTGTTCAGGAGAGCCATTTTAAAGATTTAAATACTTGTATCTTTGGTGTACCATCACTTTCATAAAACGCACATATCTCTGGGAGGGAACACTTTTGGGGCATGGGATCAGTCTTATTCGGTGCTCAGATGTTGTCCACATCAAAAAAAAGTGAAAATTGATTTTTTTTACCCTTATGTCCCTTTTTCTATGCGCTGTTACATATATAAAAATACTTACATAACAAAGCATAAAGAGATTACATGCACATTTGAATGTACAGTGGGTTTGGCTTATTACATACTCGTACACCGTTTATAATGAATAATCTCTTATAACGAACAAATTTTCCAGTCACAAAAATTTTTTACAAAAAAATTTCATACAAATTATTAGGGTTATAACGAACTTCGCTTATAGCGAATTTTTACTTATAACGAACTCTTTTTCAAGTCCATAATGCAAATATTGTTGTAAATTCTTACGTTTATATCCAACAAAGTAAAATTGTAAAATCTTTTCGCTAATTTCTCAAATATAAATAATTATGTATAGTATCATTCTTTTACAAAGCGGTGAAAATAATTAAAAATAGGTGAGATTTCTAAATGATTTACATATAATATGTTGGGAAAATAAGAAGTTGTAATATAATTTATTTCACTTGATGATGAACTTCGTTTATAACGAAGAAAATAGCCCGGTCCCGCGGAGTTCGTTATAACCGAACAAGAAATGTATATGATATGTAGATTCACGAATCCCATGAAGTACTAAAATCTCTCTTAGAACAATTATGGTCTATTCGGTCCATTGAACACAATTGCTAAAAGAATGAGTAATCTTCTGATTTTATGAAGGTAATGGGAGAGTAAATATGGAAATTTGCGATAAGCGAGTGAGATATTTTTTAAGTCTTGCGCCAATAGCGTCTACTGCTGGAGTTAATGTCGACGTCGTCGACGACGTCAAATGTCAAAAAAAAGTTGAATCGTATGAAATTATATGAGAGCAGTTAATCTCAACGACGTAAGAAATTTGACGCCGAAAAAGTTCAATCTGTTTCAACTTTTTCGGCGTTGAGAGGTGAAAGAGAGAGATAAGTATATGCGGGAGAGAAAGTCAAAAGAGTGTTCTCTGTTCGTTTCGGCGTTAAGACGCCGTCAACGACGTCGACATTAACTCCAGCATACAATGCGAAAAATTTAGCTGTTGCAATAGGGGAGGAGTTGCAGTAATTGAGTGTTGCACAAAGCGGGGCCGTATTGTACTTTTAATTTAATTATACTTGAACCAATTTTCATAACTTTTTATAGATGGCTCAAAATAAAATAATATTCATGATATACAAAAAAACCTCGGATGTTTATGCCATAGAAATCAAATACAATATGAGAATTCAGTATTGTATATGAATCATAACAAAATACATGATCATAGTAGGCTTAGAATGGTTTTATTTGTGTAAAAGCATCCTAAACCTATTTATTTTGTTATGATTCATATACAATACTGAATTTTCTCAATACTGAAGATAATTTTCATTATTTCAGCGAAATTTTATATTTCTTCTATGAGAATCCCTGTACATAATATCCTTATCCACTTTGTGTGAAAGGAGATTGTAACTACAATCTCCTTTCGTTATTGTAAAATCATATGGGAAGCAGCACCTTTCGTGTAGCATTAATTCATACTTGAAGGTTAATTAAATTTATAATAGTTTTTTACGGAAAGAATTTAATTGAATAATGGCCGTATTTAGTTGTAAACGGTTTCCAGTATGCATTTGACCATGAAAAAAATTTTGAAGCGAAATTTGATATTTCTTCTATGAGAATCCCTGTACATAATATCCTTATCCACTTTGTGTGTTGTATATTTGGATACCAAGTTTTTCAACAAAATATATTCTCATTTATTCAAATGAAAAAATAAATTTTTTTGAAGAATTTTCATATGTGGGAGCCTAAAATATATTGGTTTATGTGTGTGTACATTGAATTAATTTTAATTTCTACTTATATTCGTTTTAATTGATTAATAATCCCCTAACGAAATTAATACAATAATTTTTATATCAAGTTCTTTGAATTTTTTAAGCTTCTTTAACTAAAGCTTTAAATTTTCAAAATACATGTGACTCGAATTCATGTTTCAAAAGTTTATTAATAAAGTCATATGTCTCAAAAGGTGTGTTGTATTGTTTTTGTTATTTTACAAAGCTTTATTTACAACTTGTGTCTCATATAGTATAGGTCTTAAAGGTATTAAGAAAAATTAATAATTTCGTCTTTACACATTTCGCATAATAGTTTTCCTTTATCTCATTTTTAATTTTTGTTGCCAATTTCGAAATGTAACTTGAGCTCATCCCATTGTAATAAGAATCTCGTTATTGTAGTTTCTACAAACAACCACCTTGTATGGGATATACTGGTAATTTTTTAATAGTATGTACATATGTACATATATGTATATGGAATTATAAATAAATAAATAAGTACATAGTACATGAACTGAAATTTTATATGTAATTATTACAAACCTTTTCATTTAAACTTTCGCATAAAGTCGTATAAGCAAATTGCCCACTATATGTTTGTAAAGATCATTTATAAAAAAGCAAAATATTAAAAAAAATCTAGAAAGTGCCAACCGCTACACCCATTTTGTAGGTGATAAAATAGTTCAAAATATGCTAAATTGACAACAGTGATGGAATATGTACTTATGTACATTTCCAGAAAATACATATGTATGTATGTATGTATGTATGTATATGATTATGACAGAAATAAACATTTAAAATCCTAAGTAACAGCATACAATAAACATTAATGAAATCAGATATTTTCTACATACATACGTAAGTACATATGTACTTATGTATGTACATACTCGCACATATCATACAATATATGTATGTATGTACAATGTACATTGTACATACATTTAACTTTATTTGAGACCGGCTCAGTTGCTCCGTTTTTCAATTAAAATATAATATGTATGTACATATACATATAAACAGAAAAACCTTAACAAAATTATTTTAAAATGAACTTTTAGTTGGAGTTCAAATAAAAAATTGCCGAAGATGGAATATATGTATGTATGTACATATGTATATGTGTATTGCTGTAAGTTCGTGCATCCACATGTAAGAACGTGTGTAAAAGAACAAAATTACTCTCTCAGCACTACTTCTTGGGTTTACAAAATGTTTATTTATTTATTAAGAAAACAAACACAATAAAATAAATAAGAAGAAGCAGGCAGGCATTTTTGTCGTAATTCTGCCTCATGTTCACTGAAACAGTCAGGCGCACAGAAATTGTACATAGTAAATGAAGAAAGAAAGAAGTCCATTGAGTTTCATTTTTATTGCTTTGAAATTTAGTTTGGAGAACGAAAAAGAAAAACATCATAATCACCATTTTAATTCAATAGTAAACAATATTCATACTGTGTTGCAAAGAATTATATATGTATGTATGTATGTATGTATGTATGTATGTATGTATGTATGTATGTATGTATGTACATATTAGCTAATATTGTTTTTAACCGACCAAAAAAAGGGGAGGCTATTAATTCGGTCGTATTTCTATAATGTTTTTTTTATATTATGCATAACTTTATAATTTTTGTACCGATTTTCAATGTTTTATTTGTTTGAAAGGGTTGGTCACATGATGTTTCTTCGAAAACCAGATGAGCCCCCAGAAATAGTGATTATCGTATAGCTCTCCCATTTATGGACCGATTTTCAAAATTATTATTTTTGTTTGGAAGGGTTTGCTTGTATTTTGGTCCCATGATTTTTTTTTTTTTTTTGAACCAGGACGGTCCCTCGTAAATTTTGATTATCGCATAACTTCCCCATTTATGGACCGATTTTGAAAAAAAATAAACTTTTTATGTGAAAGTGTAGCTGGCAGGACGGACAAAGTGGCCTCCTCCATTTATGAAGTAATTTTAAAAATACTAGCTCTTTGAATTGAAGTCGTTTTTTGCCAGAATTATCTAGAAATTTTTTGAAACTTATGTATGAAGTTTTCTGAGCTTTCTTAAGATATCTGAAAAATCTGATAAACGAGCCAGATTTTTCGGAATTTAGTTTGTTAGAGGATAGTGTTATGATGCTCGAAGTAATAATATGTGATAGGCCAGATATTTTTCATATACATATGTATGTATGTAGATACATACATATGTATATTTAATGCTGCCCACACACGAAAGAACATTAGTAGAAACATGAGAAATATGTTGTGTTGAGTAAAATTTTTTTAAACTCTCATTTTTGTAATCGCCGCATTTGATGACGAGTAATCGATCGAATACCTGCTCTCAAAACATCACTCCATACGGCTTTTTTTAACAAAATAATAACTTACTATGGTAAATTAGCTCCTGTTTTCAAATAAATAATAAGGAATGTAAGTACATGTTAAAGCTTCCAAGGTCAAATGCAAATAAATTAAGTGTCAAACAAAAGGAACTTATGGTTCAGTTAAACGCCTCCTCAGTCAAATTAAAACGTTTTCGAAACCTAAAACTATCCAAATATACATATGTATGTATATGTCTTATTTATTTATTCCATATACATACATAAGTGATTAGATTATTACTAACGTTGTATCACACAGAAATAGAGGGTTGCGCATTAGTCTTCGAGTGCACATAATGTTTTTATCTTTTTCATCATAAGAAGACAAATAAAATAAAAAGAGAGGATCAATTTTCTACAAAATAGAAGTAATTAAAGGCAAATAAATATTTAGTTATTAAGAGCTTTACCTTCTTTGTTTATCTTGTTGCTATCATATTTATTATTTATTTGTTTACATTTTCTTAAGCACCATGTGTTTCTATTTTACTATAGAGAAAATTTTTTACATTTTAAAATAATTTTCGATTCGACCGCTATCGTATGCCGTGATCTGGTTATTCGAATAGTAACGAATGATCATTTGACACGAAAGTTCTTTCGATCACGAGTGCGATAATTTGGGCCCTGATTTCTTATTTCAATGAATCATGGAATGATGGAACCGAAAACAACACTATAAACAAATCATCAGTTTTACGCGGAAGAAAAGCGTATTTTTTTAAATGATTTTCTTTTGAATATTATATTATTGAATTTCATGTGCCATGATTCTTATAAATTTTTTTTTGTCAATTTGTAAAATTTTTACAACACCACCCATTCCACGCGCGAGCTGTTCGACTAAAGAATGAGTTTTCTCTGTAATTCATAGTGCAATTCATTGTCATGTGATCTTAGTGAAGAAGGCATCGTTCGCGAATAAGAGCGGATATTGGGAACAGTTTCCATAGTTTCATCAGAACACATTCCAATATTAGACTTTGAAGCAACGGCCCATACATGAGAGTCGGATATAAGTGGTATAAATAGTAAGGAGATCAGAAGGAGTGTAGTATCGCTTACACCGACTTAAAAAAAATCGAGGCGTTTGAATGCTCCTTTAGAGACATGAAAAATATGCTCCGCCCATAGAACATGCTAAGATTTTCATGCCAAGAACATCATGAGCGTCAGTACTTATATCATCCAAAATTATACATAGGTGTGCATAAGAATTCAACATAGTGTCTTACGAGCATTGAAATCGATCCTATTCATATGACCCCATTTGGCGATAGTTACAAGATCATGTTTAAACGTATCATCCATGTTCCGTCTCTTTGTCCCAATCTGCAAGAGGCTTGGCCTATGGAACAATCGGAACTATTTTGAAAACTTCTTTTAAAGCGGGGCGGGGCACTATCCATGCAAAGTGGCACCTAATTATTTAATATTCGGCTGACTTTACTAATGTGCATAGTTTAGAAAACTGTTTAGATAGGAACACGTGAGAGGTACGGCCCATATATTAAAATATAATTTTTCTGAAGAATATAAAGTTTATTAAAAGGCATTAAATGTACATTTTCAATCCTATGCATACAATTCAGCTCCTATATAAATTAGATATGTTCATTGTACCCTATATATATCTAGTTAACATATCGGAGAATATGTTGCAAGTTTCCGTAAGTGGCAAAGTTTCTTTTATTCTGAAATATATTGTTTCATATTTAGATTTTTCATATGAATCTACGTGTAGATGTTAAATTTAAACATCTATGTAAGTTAGATTAAGATAATTATTCATATTCTTGCAATTAAATGTATACATATGTATGTATGTACATATAAAACGTTTATTAATACTCAGTTGAATGAGCAGTCATCCTATCGTTATATGTAAGTGAATTCACACTCCCTCGCTAACAAGTCCTTTGGAATCATACCAGGTATGAAAAAGGCAGCCTGGTATGATCTCATTCCATAAGTTCAGCATATTCTGATAGCTGCTATCGAAGCTAGTCTATCATAGTATGACCTGAATATCGTTGCTTGTGCGCATACCGGAGCACTTAATACGCTAAAACCAATAGCCTATAATAATTCGGATCTTTTGTATTCGGCATGATTCTACAGAAAGGCGCAACAGATCTTTCTGCATTTTCCACGACGTAGTCATTACTTATCACTAAAAATATTAATTAAATTGTGTCCACCATATAGCGTTAAATAATTGCATCTTCGTCCTGATATATTTTTCTTGTTATCTTTTTATTTATTCGAATATATGTACGTCTTTTTACCTTTTCAAATATACGTTGTATAATTATCAATATCAATTAGTTTCCTTATAAGGAAACTTATTGATATTTTTGATAAATTTATTCCTCTTGCTCTTTATCTTTATTGATGTTACTTATTATTAACTTCATATAGGGAAATGTGAAAAATTTGAATCCAGTTACTTCATATTTCTTTATTTGCGCTTTTATTAATTAATTATCCATCCTCTTCTATAGATGTTTGTATATAGACACATAAATACATACATACATACATACATATGTAAGCATATACACACACTAGTATTTTAATTTTTTTTATTTAAAATTTTCTTTTTATTTTTTTGGATCGACTCTTTGGTACTTTTCACATTTTCCTTTATAGAGATTTATATTTTTATAGTACGTATTAATTTGCTTGCAAACTTGTTTATTCGTTCGTATTTTTGTTCGTTTTAACTGTGTAATAAAATAGTTTTGAAGTTAATATTTGCATAAATAAAGCTTTTGCAAAAATCATAGGAAACCAATCCCAGAAAAAAATTTATAAAAAATTAAAAATTTAAAATATTTTTAATTATGTATGTACATACGTATGTATATAAATGCATTTCATAAAGCCTAAATGTGATGTAGTGACTTTAAAAATTGTACCCCTTTTAATTGATTTCTATACGCCTGTTAACGTAAATATGACTTGTGTAACACATCAGCAGTAATTGGAATCGTGTGCGAGTTCATGTTTTATTTCATGTTTGGTTTCTGAAAAGTTTCAAACAAAAACTTCCACGAAAAACTCAACCGATTTCAAATATAACGTATAAAAAGTTCGAAATAAATATACTATTATTATTGTTATATGCGTTGCCTACTCAGAACTTTTAAGCCGGTTCCAAGAAAGTAAAGAACTAATGAAAAAATTTTATTCGTTGTTTCATTTATCTTGGCACCGGCGTCAAAGATCTTAGTACCCTCAAACAATATATAGAGGCTGTTGAATTTTTTCTTAAAAAGCTTTTATTCATAACCTAATTCTTTCGACTTTTTTTGAGAAAGGGAAGGTGCATATGGTTAATAATTTTATATGTCTTACCAGAACCACTAAAAGTGAAGTTAGTGTTTTGTCATTAACTTCAGACTTTGAAGTTGTACCTGTCTATTAGAACTATTATTGCATATTTGGCATTAAATGATTTTTTTAGAGTTTAAGAGCTTATTTAAGTAGTTTTTCTTTATACCTTTTAAGTTTTGATACACGGTCATAGGATAAAGATTTAAGTTGGTCAAGCTTTCCAAATTTCCATTTGTGGGTACAATATGAAAATTAAAGTCTTATATAAAATCGTTTACGAAGATAACTTTTGCCTTTTTAAACAAATAACATAACAAATTAACAACAACAAAACAAAACAACAATATAGAAAGGAGATGAAAAAGTTGAAGGAAAAAATCCAAGCAATTTTCGACTTTTTCTCTTGTCTGAGTACATGTGAAGGGATTTTTGATTTAGAATATCGAAAATATTGACTATGGACCGACAAGAGATTAACATCATTAATTCCAATTCGTTTCCAATAGGAGGACAAAATTCATATTTAACTATGCACTCGTTTGTTTGTATATGTTTATTATTTAAAAGATCACAAGTGAATATTGCAGGTTTTACAAACCTAAATATAAATATAAACTTATATGTAGAAGACATATGCTTTCAATGGACAATTTTATCTTTAAAAAATATGCATAAACATGCCGTTAAAGGTAAAATATGCAAAAATATGCTCCCACATATCGTTCGTTATTCGAGAAGATGTTAGTAAACGTGGCCATAAAACTAGAAAATTGTTGTTAGATTGAAAAAAGATTTTTAAATATTAAGGTTAGGTTAGGTTAGGTTGATTGGAGGGGTGTGATAGCCCATGTCATACGACATACACTTAAGCCAGTGAAGGCTTGTTGTGCGCTCCCTTTATTTATCAAACACAAACTGCCGGAGTTCTGCGGCACGATTCGAACCTGGGACCTTCGCACTACGAGTCTAGTACACTACCTACTAGTCTACGAAGGTCAGTATTAAATATTAATACATATATCTATATTTTTTGACCTTTTCTTTATAACTTGTTTAATACAATAATTAATAAATTAATTTTAGTATTTTAAAAAAAGAGAATTGTCCTGAAGATGATACTCAATGAGTATCGAAATATCGACAGTTTTTGAATAAAATTATTTAACAAAAAATAAGACCTCAAGCTTGATTATTGTATTAAACAAATTTTTTAATATTTTTACTTTTTTATCTGCATACGTGAATTTTTTTTTATTATGAATTACTCATCACTGGACTAAAAGTTTCATCATGAATTAAAAATGTGATATAAAAATTGATATTGTTGCTGATATTTTTACTAATGATGAAAAATTTATGAAATTTAGTTCGTGGAGCTTTAAAATGTAATTCATTACAAACAAGAACTCGTTATAAACGAAAGTTTTCTGTATAAAAATGTCAACCAAAACATTGGGGACTTTAGAATTAATTCTTTACAACCGATTTCGATATACATATTTACATACTTACAAGTTCGTAGCCAGGATATCAAATAGGGTGGTGCCACGAAAATTATGATTTTTTATGATTATGATTTTTTATGATTATTACAATTTCGATATATTTGAGGAGTAGTCTGCGCGGATCTTCTAAAAATTTTGCTAGAATTTTTTTTCCAAAAATTCGTCCTTCTTCTCCGTTACCAATCTTCGGTGGACGCTTAGCATACATAGCCCTGCAATATACAATATACTTATTTTTTGATAATAAGTAAAATTGCATATTATTTTACCGTTTAAACGAGCTTCAGTCATTGTGGAACGCAACCATGTTTTTACTCGCCTTAAAGTGCTAAATGACCGCTCAACAGTTGCAGTAGTGCACGGCTGTGACAATGAAATTAATAACGCCTTCCTTATATTTGGATAAAATAATCCAGCGTCTTTCAAAATACTCGCTAGCTCTAAGTCGGCTAATTCGTCTTTACCCATTTTTTTTGTTGCCAAGAATTATACCAAAGCTCAATTGCTCCTTCCAAATCATCCAACTCATAAAAATGCTCAAACGTTTTTGTGGCATCTTTAAACTCTTCCAGCTTCAAAGAAAGCATTTTTGACGGGTGCAAACAATGAATTGCAAACGCTGGCCCATTCTCTTCATTAAATCTTCTGCCAGCGATGAAATTAAAGAATCTATATATAGATCGCTTCCAGTATTCAGCAGGTGATGAAAATGGGGGATTTGAACGGTGCGTTTGACGAGAGACTATCCTTGGAACAGACATTTCTATTTCTAAATTGGCTGTGTTTTCTTGAATAGAAAAAAGCAATCCGTCCACAATACCCTGTGCATTTTTTAATAATTTTATATTGTATGCATGTTAAAATTTTTTTTATAGAATTAGGTGGGTGCCACGGCCCTCTAGGCCCATGCATACTTATTTGTATAACATAGAGAATGTAACATAATATACGTATCATACATTTGATTGCCCTGGTGATAATAAAAATTACGATTTTTTTATTTAGTTCATAATTTGCAATGTTGTAAATCAACAATTTTTTTTGTCGAATTTGTGTACATAATACATATACATATTTACCTACAAAGTAAAATAAAATTGATTATTTAACGAAGTTAAAAAAAAATTAAATATTATCATCAAATCAATTAAATCTGTTTTAAACACGATTTCATGGATTCCTTACAAAAACAAATCACTTGAAGTAAATTCTACGTCTAGTTTGTAAGTTTACAACAACAACAACAATTTATGTAAACTACTATTCTAAAAAAAAACGACAGCAGCCATAAAGAAATTAAATTGAAAGCAGAAAACAGAATCAGAAATATACATAAACAATTTGCAAGAATATTTTTTTAACATCCATTTGTATAAATTACAGAAAAATAGCTTACAAACCGAAAATATACAAAGAAGCGAACGGTGCGACGAGCGGTGGTCTGTCACACAAACATTTACACGCATTTACATACATATATACAGTCAAACTAGACTTGAAACCAAAATCTGATATTCAGACAACAGATACAAACGACAGATATTTCAGATTGCAATAACCTCTAAAAATAAAAAATTTACCAAACAAAAACGCACTGATATTAAAGCTAAAAAAACAGGCTGAAAAGAAAATCCATAAATGCAGATACACACATATTTCTTTAATATTTATTTCATTTTCATTATTGTTATTTTTCCTTTTTGCTTACGTATGTACATACATACATACTTGCGAGTATTTACTAGTATTTCAATTTATACAAGATTTTCCTTTTTTTAAATAAACGCATACTTGCTGCATTACAAACTCAAACTCAAACAGCAACAAAAACAACGACACCACCAAAATATAAAAACCCGCATCCAATATTAAACCCCAAACTCATTCCCATACTTTTATAAATACAAACGCAATACATATGCACAACCACTTGGTAACTTGCATATAAAAGCATTAATAAAAAATGACTTTATGAGGAAAAATTAATAATAAGAAATATGTATTTCAATCTAGCATTTGTATGAATGTAGTATTTTTTTTTATTTATTTGAAATAACGAATACACTTTGAATACTCGTTCTTGTACTATTTGAATAAAAAAGTACACACACACACATACATATTCATATGTATGTACAAACACCTTAATATATGTATGTGTATGTACATGCATCTGTAAACACATACAAATGTACACGATTCATACGAAAAGCAGATTGTAAACGTACGAAATGAAAATATTTATTTTCTTATTTGTATAATTTTATTTTAATTTAATGTTCATACGTGTACATCAGAGACCGGCAAAAATCACGTTTTTTATGCCTTCACTCATGCATAACTTTTTTGTGTCCAATTATTCACCAACACATAAGCAAGCATGCGCGTACGCTCATAATCTTTATTTGTGTTAATCATTAGGAAGGCAAATACAAAAATGCCTATATGAATTTTTCAGGCAAGATTTTAACACAGAAGCTATTTTGAGCGTTTGCATTGATTAAACACAAAAACGAATGGCATTTATTCAACATGCCTTTTCTTTGCAAAGAATATTAAGAAAAATCATGCAATGATATATGCTGGCACATAATCTTGAGTGTGTAGGTATGTAGGTTGTTAAAACATTGTGGTTGAGAAATAAGGATGCCATACGAAGTTACCAAAAAACGTCGGTTTTACAATAAACTTTAAAAATCGCAATTTTCGGTTTAAAATCGTTTAAAGATCGGATTATTTTTTACTCATTCAAAAAAACTTGTTATTTTTATAAGAAATACTTCAACCTTGCCAAATTTGTTTGTTTTATTGAATTTTACTGAAATTAAAGTCGTTTTTAACTCCCAAGAATAATACCGCTTTATTGGTTTGGTACATAGATTACTTAAAAAGAAGGGTCTTTAAGTGTATTTTTCTGAGCGCGGTGCGCTTTTTTTTTAAATTTCGGTGCTTTTTTTAATTTTTGGCGGCACCGAAGCAAATTCAACAAATCTATTTGTTTCAGTGTGAGAAAAAAATCTTTGTACAATAAAATACACCCGTTTCAACATTATTTTATTCAACAGCGCAAAATTTTTACACGTTTATATGAAAATGATTATTTTCACGACAACACGGCTACATGGCTACACGACCACCGTTGTAGCTGTGGTAGATTTAGGCTAATTTATATTTTTGTGAGCGACAGTGAGAGTGAGAGTGTTTAATATATAAGTGCTTAAAATACTTTACTGTATTTAACAAAAAATAAGAATACAAAACGCATTGCTTATAATATAACCTCCTTCATGTATACACATATACACACATGTCTATATAATTACAAAATGATAATTGTAAAAATCGGGATAATTTTAAAAATATATTTCTTGATTAATTATCTGTTTCAGCGTATCGTCGTAAAAATGCTATTAAACTGTTAAGTCTGGCAACCGTGTTGCCTAACCATTCTATAAACACACAGCACCTTGTGCATAAATGTACAATTGTTGATTTTTTGCCTTTTTCACATTAATGCTTTTTGCATTAATGCCTCTAAGTTTTTGATTTCGATCATGAATGTGATTAAATAAAAATGTGTGCTTTGAAGAGTTGTCCAAAAATTCATGCACACACAGTTTTTAAACACTCAAACTGAATAGCTGGCATGCGGCAACAGATTAAATTTACATGTTCGCAAACAACCCTTATTTTGCTTAGCATAAAATAGAATAGACACAATGTTGATAAACGCATATTTGAACGTTTGAGCGAAAATGACATGTTTTTCGAGTGTTTGATTAATCTGATTTTTTTTTAATCACCGGTTGCAGGTCTCTGGTGTACATATATGTATACTTGTAAAAAGCAAAAAGTAGAAAAAGTTAATTTGTAATTGTGCATGTGTACGTATGTACATACATATGTGTGTGTGTATGCCTAATATTGCCAGAATTGTTTTTCTTAACTGAAGTTTGGAATTTTCCAGGATCTAGAATCTCTGTAGTACCGGTATAAAAACAAAGGAAAATGAACTGGGAGCATTCGGTATCGGATGAAATTTCTATTTAATCGAGTCTCGACTTCGAATTCAAATATGAGTGAATAAAAATATCATGTTACGGAATGAAAAACCATTACTGATCAGATTTTATTTATTTTTATTGAAAAAAAAACAACAAAAAGGCAACTCGAAAAATTAAATTTTGTTTTCAATATAATTAATCGAAACGAATTTTCATTTCGTTTTGCAAAAATTTTTGCCTCAAATATATTAGTTTCAAGCTTTTGTGTTTTGGAATTTTTAAAGTCACTGTGCATTAATAACATTCTACAGCTTTAAATTATGTATAGTATACACTTAAAATAAGAATGAATTAAAATTTTGAAAAATTTACTTAATTTAAGTTTAAAATGATTTTCGTATGACAAATAAAAAATATGATTGACCTTGCTGGCCATCCCAGGAACTTCCAGTTAATATCAAGCTAACTTAAAAAAAAACACTGTATTTAAAGTTTTTCGATAAGGATATTTTTAGAACGAATTAACCGATTTAGATAGCACATACCACCTTCGACAAAAACGTAATCGAACTTAAAAAACCGACTCAACAAACTCTTCCAAGTTATTTAGAAAAAACACTGCTTTCGAACATTTTCTACAATGATAAATGTTGAACGAATAAATTAATATTCGCCGTTAGACATTTTATAGTTTAAAATCTGATTACATTATAGGTTCGATCGAACCGGTAGCTTAAAATTTATTTCAAAAATACATTTTAAAACTTACCAGGTCGAATCAGCTCAGCACGTTGTATGAGAGGCTTAAAAACATACAAACACAAACACACATATACAGATATATGGATATCATCGAAAAAATATTCCGAATAGTGTCCCAGAACTTCAGAATGCCGAGATTTGATGAACATTAGATTTTTGAAGATAGGACTGACATGAATAACTTCATATTTCCTAATATCTAATATTAATTATCTTTTAGAAAACTTTACTAGATTTTAGTAAATATTTTGAAATTTTTCAGTTTTTTTTTTAATAAAACAAAAATTTTTCAAATTATGATTTTTTACTCAAATTCCAAATTTCCAAATTATATTTCGTATATTCTTTAATTTTGCTATGTACAATAATTGTTCATTGAAGGAAGAATACACAACACAGGAAAAATATTTTATATAATTTTTTTATATGCACAATACGAGAAAAGAATCGCAATTTTTCAATTATTCCTAGAATTTACACCTCCAATTTCTTATTAAATAACAATAAATTCCCTATTTTTAAAACGATAAACAATTGTACACTTAAAAAAACAATGAAATTTAACAATTTTTTATTTATTTTAAATTATTTATTAAATCCACAATACAACTTTTACAACTCACCTCGAGGTGAAATTAAATCAACCGCTTGAATATTCTTAAGAACAAGGTAAAACTTTACTGTTTCATCCTGTTGTAACTTTTAAGTTTTCTTAAAATCCAGTGTAAAATAAACTAAGAATAAATTTAAATTTATTAGTTCCTGGAAAGTTTTACAAAATTAATGGAGTGATTGAACTGAAGTTAAAGACAAGCATTTGCTCCTTGTCACAGTTAAACAGAATAAATAAAATTTTGTGAACTATTCGTGGTTAATCTTTTTTGACATATTTTTTTTTATTTTTACACAATTTCTTCAAGCTTATTTTACTTTAACTAAGTTTCATAAAAGAGAAATTTTTCCTTAAATGTAAGAAATCTGTTGTGAAAAGATTTTAAGACTAATTTTTGTTAGATTTAAAAATAGTTTCATTAGTTTCAAGGACATTTTACTCAAATGACATTTTTGAACTATTTTGCAGCATTTGTTTAACTTTAGTTATACAAATTTTTTTAGTGTGTATATACCGTCCTTCGAATTGACAATCGAGACATGGAAGCTGCATCATATATTTTTAATTAATTAAAATGCAAAATACGAGTACTTAAAGTTAGCTCCAAGTTAAATAATATTTAACTTTTTAACTTGTTTTCTAGTTTCGGCGATGGTAAGACATTGTGCCTGACAAAAAAAAAACTAATCTTTTATGCAAAATTTAAATAGTAAGTACATATCGCTCCTTTAATACAACATAGATGTATCTAAAAACAATGAACTTAGTGGAATGCGATTAAAGTCTTGGCTTCAGTTATAATTCAGAACTTGCATATGTACATATACATAAGGAGGTGCTCCTTTTCCTAGGTACGAGTAATTAAAACCATTTGAATTTTCCAGATATGTCTATGTTGCATTTAAGAATAGCATAATTTAAAGGCTATAGTATATCGACCCTTTTTGATATAACTTCCGCTTAGCTTCAGATATGATTATAATTTTTCCCTACATAAGTATAATGAGGAATACTTTTTCATTAATGATTTTTGAAATGTGGCACTATTGCATTAAAGGATTGATATTGGAGAGTTGAAAAAATAAAAGTTTTTGAGTTATGACGTTGTCAAAGCAAATGAGCGATATATATCTATAAAACATCTAAAACTCCAAAAATGTAAATATCTACTCTAACTTTTATAGCCACATTTGTTATAAACAAAATTACAAATAAAATTCATTCATAAATTTTGCTTTATTAACAAAATTAATTGTAAAGTTTTTAAAAAATTATAATTTTTGCTGAGTTTGGTCCTGAGTTTGATAATTAAGATCAATATTTTTTTTCAAATTATTATAATTAAGAAAGAAGGAGATGAATTACACCAGCACAAAAGAAAAGCTACTTTTTTCGATATCATCACCCTTGATACATATGTCTGTTTTTTTTAACACTTAACAGGTGGCTGGCTGTTAGTATTGAGGAATACATGTTGATATTCTGTTTAACAAACTTTTGTATGCAGAAAGAATACAAAAGGTAAATGTTTCTTGTATTTGTTTAAAAACAACAATATCATAGTGTGTCAGAAGGAAACTCATTTTTCTTTCTTATTGTTTCTTAACATAAAATTAATTGATTTTATTAAAAAATGGTTTTAACAACTTCTGGCAACATTGTATTCTGTCGCATTTATGTACTTCTTCAGTGAATGTGCGATTTTATAAACTGCGAGCACCTACATACTAAGTATTTTTCGTTATAGATTTTGTTATCCTAATTTATGTTTTTTGTTGTTTTTGCTCAAAAAAATAAAACGTAAAAGAAGCATCTACTTAGGTATAATAAACGACAATCTGCCAATGAGCGAGCCGTAACGATGAACAGAGTGGTTAAAATAAAGTTTTTAAATCCTTAAAATATAAAAAAATAATAGACGCTCACTTTGAGTTTTTAGTTTATACGATTCGCAAAAGTTTGTAAGTTGCTTTACATCTCTAAGGCGATGCATGGGCAAACATTTATGCACACACATACACACACACGTTTAAATGACGCACAAGAAATTGGAGTTGGATCACCGGGAGAGGGAGGGAAAAAGGGTAAAATAGTCAAGTAAAATATGTAAACCAATAACAACTACACGCTACAGCAACAATAAACAAAATCAAGCATCATCTACTTTAACTAACTTTTTAAACTATGCACACGAAAAAAAAATATTGCTAACCGAGCAGCGACCAACGAACCATCGTCCATCCCATTCGACCAATATCATCTATACTTTAGCTATTATTTTTGCTTGAAAATAAATTCCTTACAACAGCAACAAAAAATGTATGTATGTGTTATATTTTATTTTCAATTCATTTAAAGAAAACAGCAAGAGTTTTAAGCCGCCGCAGCATCATCATCATCTTCCGAGCCACTACACCACACCACACCACACCGCCCATTCCTTCTTCTTACCTTGTTTTTCTCTTTATTTAAGGAAAATAGTTTCTTGGAGTCTGTCAAAAAAAAAAACAAAAACAAAAATACAACAAAGTGGTTTGTTCAGTTGCTGTTGTTGCTGTTTTCGTTCCTGAGTTAGTTTTTTCGGTCGCATTAATTCTTTCGTTTCGTTTCAGTTCGTTAAAATTTATTATTGTTTCATTATTATGATTTTTTATTTCTTATACGTTGAATTCGAACAAGTTCGAGTTGATTATTTACCTAGGTCAGGGTTGCCGTTTTAATTTATGTTGCTGCTGCAGGTTGGTATTGCTGGTGATACTTCGTCATGTAAGTACGTACACATTTTTGCTTGGTTGTGTATATTGTTGTTGCCGTCTAGTAAATGTGCGATTTTCAATAAAGGTATTAATATCCTTTGGGTAAAGGTTCATCGCTCTTGACAGAAATAGAAATAGAAAAATAGAATTTCCACTCTTTACACAAAGTGTTTCAATAATCTATAGTAAGAAAACGAAATATTTTTTACCGAAACTTTCCAATTGAATTAATGATTCGAAGATATAAATAAACATTTTTAAACCGCTAGTTTTTTCGGTGTTCACTTATTATATACTCTATTTATGGGCCAGTCATACAAAATAGGTTACAAAGTCATTATGTTTCCAGCTGGGGTGCGGCAAGGTTGGCCGCAATGGATGCTGGTGATCAAGGGCATAAGGCAATGCTAGGATTTGGAACGATTTTCCGTCATCCCACGTCAAATTTGGTTCATGAACAGACCGGTTTCGGCTTTGTGCCATCTTCAGTGTTCTCGAATACTAAATTTAGTATTCGAGAACACTGAAGATGGCACAAAGCCGAAACCGGTCTGTTCATAAACCAAATTTGACGTGGGATGACGGAAAATCGTTCCAAATTCAAACAAACCCCGTCGGAAGAATATCACAAAAATCAATGCTAGGATCTTAGACGACTTAGATTTAAGGAAACATGACAGCTTGACTGAACTTTGATGGTACTTCGAAGGTCTTTTTCCCAATGGGCTTGGGAGGGGGTAATATGGAAGAGGACTATGATATCAGGGTTTATACTGATGGATCACAAGTTATCAGTGGAAACGGACTTGGTATTTTTTTGGAAGATCTTACCATAGGGCAGTCTTTCCGCCTTTCCGATGGGGCAAGTGTATTCCAGACGGAAATAATACTAGGAAATTGTTACTAGTAAATTTTGTACTTGTAAGAATTATTTATGTTCATAACATATAAGTTCGTAAGAAAAATGTAAGTACAAAAGAAGTTGTAAGACATCTACTACCCGTTTCTTTTTTGTACAAACATCTTTTGAGGAATAGTAATTGTACAATTTGTTTACCGGAAACAAAAAACTATATATTAACTTTTGTCGTTTGCAAAAACAAATATCACTAGTTGCTATTGTTAAAGTAAACCTGGTAACCCGTGAAATATATTTGCAAAATAAAAATATTTTCTAGAGCCTATTGGAAATGTCTTGTACATACAAACATAAACACATTCATGTACATACCCGTACTTAAATTTTTGTCCCTATTTCTTTATATTCACAATTTTTTACTACTTGATTTATTTCTTAAAAAAAAAAGAAAATAAAGTACGGAAGAATAACAATGTGTCTCAGCGCAAAAATGTGCTGCAACAACATCAACAGAATTTTTAGCTTCCAAACAACATCAGCTGCTGCAGCTACAATGCCGAGTGATTTTCACAACCTCATTCGAATTTGAGAGATCAAACCGACAATACAACGAGTTCGCACAGCTTTTACGGTGCGACGGCGTTCGGCTAGAAAGACAGACGGAAGCAGCAAGTGCTGCAATAAAGTGTTTTTTATATAATTTTATTGGAAAAATGTGCATGTAAAGCTAGTGGTGGGTTGAGCTTTGCTGACTGCCTGACTGACTGACTGCCCGGCTGTCTTGGCTGCTTGCTGTTGTTCCTGTGCCTTTACTGGCTTTTGCATGGGTGTGTGTTTTAGTTTGTGTTGGCTTTGTTGATATTTTCCTACATTTACAATTCATTTATTTAATTTTTTATTTGGCTGTTATACGAATGCGAGCAGGCGAATGTACATACATACATACATACATGTATGTACATATGTATGTATGTATATGAAATGAAAAATTTAAATTATGGTATATATTTGTTGTCGTTTTTGCGATTGGTGGTGGTTGTTGTATTTCTTAATATTGGCCGTAGATTGTTCATTTGTTGCCTTTCAGTATGTATGAATTTGTGTCTCTGTGTGTGTGTGTGTGTATTTGTTGTGCAAAATATTCAGTTGTTATTTCAGATTTTAATTTCCTCTACTCATTTTCTTTTCTGTTGTGTTTTCCGTGAGAGAGTTAGTCATTTGTTATCTGTTAGTTCGTCTATTTGAGTTGGAAGTAAATGTGTTTACATAAAATTAAGCTTAAGTAATAAAATATTTAAAATGTTTTTTACACCCAAAAAAATCACACTGACAATGATGCGTGTTCAAAACGGCCCAGATTTATTAAAATTATTTGGGATATTCTCCCAACTAATTGTTCGAAAATTCATTTGCTGTATATTGTTATTAGAATAAAATTAAATTTATTGTTTCGTCTTGTAAACACATTCATTGTTAGCCGAAGCGCAACTAATTTTGCTAAAGGTTTAAAGAAAAGTAACACTGGGGCATTGGAATGCCTACTACTAAGGTGTTACTTCTTTTGCGAAAGGGATAGTATAGAGAGAAGTGTAGAACTGCTATCAATAAAGGCGAGGGGTTAGAACAAAAAAATTCGATGTTAAATATATTTTCTAGTTACTGATATACATATGTACTCTATTTGCGGTTGAAATTTTTTGCTTTTACATTTAGCGCGATCTTAATTTGATGCCGCGGCGGAAACCAAGTTCAAATAGTTTTTTAAACATCTATATTACATACCCAGTAAAAAAGGAACTTCCAAAAAGTCATAAAAATGCTGAGATTAGCATTCGAATGACTTTAACGTTGTAGGATGTTATCTTTTCTAATTCCTGTTCATCTTCAAGATGTAGTGAAAAATAGTTTTTTTAGAGAAAATTTTATACGAGACTAGAATTGAATATTTATTGCTATGAATAGTCTTTACAATTGGAAAAGGTTCGAACCTGCCAATAGTCATGATTTCTTTTTCTTTATGTGAGAGTAATTGTTTTATTTCTTGATTGTAGAAAAATAATGATTTTTCTAACAAAAAAAAGAAGGTATTTTAAAAATCAGGAGAGATCAGAGTTTCACAGATTTGTAGAAGTTCATGTAGTTCATGTTTGACATCAAAATTTTGTCAACTTAATTTCCTAAGGAATTCGCTTCGCTTCGCTTTTTTTAGGAATTTAAGTGCCCAATAAGGAAAATAGTTTGCATGTATACAAATCGTCAAACTATAAAAGGTAAATAGCAAAAATCATCAATCGTCATATGAGCAAATTTAGCTCTAAAAAATCGGAAAAATAGCCAGTATATTTTTTTCACTATCACGTGAGTCAAGCGAAAAACTGCACATGGTAATGGGTGATTATATTCAAGATAATTATTTTATATGAACTTACACAAGTATGTATATATTTATATGTACATATATATGTAGTACATATGCATGTATGCATATAAATCCAATAATGTTTTTCGAGTGTAAAGTGCAAACCTAAATATTGTAACAATGCCACACGATAACAATATTACTGAGAATATACATATATGTATGTACGAGTATTTATGTAAGCAGTAAATTTTCGATCTATGCTATACTTTACATTTTTTACACATACTACATACACATACTTATACCAGCAAAGCATTACTTACATTCAATTTTAATTTTAAAACTGGGAGTGTATCTAGCAGATACTAAGAAACTTTGCCGCAGTGCCTTAGTAAAATAATGGTCGTACTATAAATTTTACTTGAGAAGTTGAAATTTTATTTAATTTTGTTGGTTTTCTATCTAAAAAAAACAATTGGAATAAAGAATTTGCGCTCATTACATTATTATACTCATACTCATCTTTCATTTGAATGGTTTGTCGGCCTGTTGTTTGGTTGTACGTCGTGGTTCGTTTTGGGTTGTACGTTTTCATTTATTCCCTGCTGCTAGATAAACTGGTAAAATTTATAAAATTCATAGATTCAATTATTTGTCTAAATGTGTATGAGTGTGACTGTTTTCTGTGGCAGGCATGGAAAATAAAGATTTTAAAATACCAACGAAATGCAGCTTAAAAGGTATATTATTTTGAGTAATGTATGAAGGGTATAAGTGTAGCAGGACGCCTGAATCACACTTTATTAAGCCTAATCGTGAATAACTTTTTCCATGTGATCCAACATGAGTCTTAGTTCTATCAAGTTTAACAATATTTCTTTAATAAAATTTTCTTATATATTTTAAATGTTCCATTTCTTATTCGTAAATGTTAAGAAACTTAAAGCTATTTTATGTTATCTCTTTGTTTTGAAATTCGTTTTTGACTTACTACATACAAAAATGGGGAAATCTAATCGGCTTTTAGCCTAAAAATCGCTCGGGAAATGTCAGCAAGTATTTTTTAATAACTCCAAAAATTCTTGCCAAATCATTTTGTGGATTCAATTATGGTGTTTTTCTAAACCTAAATTTTTTTATCAAAATTTTTCTATAAATTTTTTAATTTTTTTGTCAAGCCAGTTTTCTAAACAAAATCGGATTTTGATTTTCAGCACTAAGTCAGCGTCTAACAAAACAATTTTTTTCAAACACTGCAAGTTACAAGAAATCTTTCTTCTTTAATGACAAATTTTAACTGAAATTAGTTTTTTATTAATTCTTTTGAATTAATAATTGAAAAAGAAGTCCCTGCTAAAACATGAAGAAAGTTTATAAGAAACTAGCGCACTATGATATAAAATATAAATAAACACATAAGTATATCACTTACGGGCAGGAATCAGGGATGCAACATCGCTAAAATATCGATGTTTAA
The DNA here is from genome assembly GCA_963681545.1 of Germaria angustata. NCBI lineage: Eukaryota > Metazoa > Arthropoda > Insecta > Diptera > Tachinidae > Germaria > Germaria angustata. The sequence continues at coordinate 45,943,981 of OY813001.1, forward strand.
AAACATGGTTGCTGCCACAACAAACATCAATACCAAGAGACATTTCCATAAGCAAAATCTAACTCGATGCACATATTTGAATACAACGACCATGTATGTATTTATATACATAGCAATTATAAAGAGGTACCGAAATATAACAAAATAAATAGTATTTGATATATACTCATTTCTGCAATGAGTGATTGGTGCTCATTCTTCCCATAACAAAAGCAAGTTTTACATCATATTTGAAACAACGTTTACATTCTTACTTACACTTTCTGTGCACCAAAAGAAATATAGAACTGATTTATCGTTTCAAAAAATGCCATAGTACTGAATTTTCCATTTCTGCGCTGTAGGAAAGCAATAAGTGAATTATTGAGAGCGAGATTGAGGGACAGAGCAAATGTAAGAGAGCAAAAGAGATTTTATTTTATAATTTTTAATAAGTTTTTTTTTTTTTTTAATTTTAGGAACAACGACGCTCTTATAAGTTTTCTTGACTTTACAAATCTAGGAATAAATATTTCAAAAATAATAAATAAAACCAGAAATAATACACATCTTTCATATTTTTTTATGTTTTTCTTCGTATTTAGGGTTTGTGATATTGTTTGCACTGAGGTATTTCTTTTTAAAACAATACGTGTGTATGAATGTGGAAATAAATTTATATACGTGTGTATGTATGTATATCTTATGTAGGTATGAGTTTTAAGTTGGAAATATATTATACCTACATATTTTTAAATTCAACAACAACAAACTGTTGATTGTTGTGTTGCTTGTCGCTGGTTGGGACGTCGTTAGGTTGCTTCAGTTGTTTGCTATAGAGCTTTTCTTTGGCATACAATGGATAGATGGATGGATGGCAAGCTGGATGTTGGTGGGTAAGTTCGAACTTTTCTTGTTGATGTACATACATATTTACATATGTATGTATGTACACACATGTGTTTACGTACATACTAGTGATGTTACGAATATCAGTTTTATATACATACATACGCGAATGTCTAAGCCAATATTTGCGAATACGAATATTAATGTTTAAATTTAAAAAATATTTCATACATATCTATCAATCGTTTTATAAAAGTGCAAAATTAAATTTTTGAAATACAATTGAAAAACTCTTTCGTCAATACTTTTGTTCGCGTAAATTATAATTTGTAAAAATTGTCACAAAATGGATGATATTAAAAAAATGCTACAAATTACAAACTTCTATTACAAAGTTACTGAATTATTATTACAGGGAAAGTACCCAAACACACCCAATAAAAACTAAAAGGAAAAGTAAAATTACCACACTGCTGTGTGCAACATTATTAAGACATACCGACAAAAAATCATTTTCATTTCATTCATAATTGACATCTTTTGAATTTTAACGAGCAAAGGACACACTAAATTCTTCCACTTCCCCCAATCGAGCTCGAATTCTTAGTGATTTGTATAGGTTAGTTTAAGTTCAAAACAAAGTTTCTTTTATTAAAAATTATTGCAAAGCAACAATTTTTGTACAATTTATTTAATGTTTTTTGCATTTTTTTTACGAAAATGGCGTGTGTATTTTTTTCAGAAATTGATTCTTTTTCTTTTTTGTTGCAGCTCGGTGTTAAATTAGGCTTAGAAATACCTGTTAATTCAAATCAGACGCGTCCTTAACATACGAATTCTCTATTATGTATGCAGATGACACAAACTGTGTAACAATACTGAAAATCGATTTTATTATGCTAGAAATATTATTAATAATAATTATGTCTTTGAAATATTTTTGGCTATGCAAGGCATAGCTATTTATTTTGATCCGAATTGTTTTATAATTTTCACGATGCTAATTCCTTAAAGCAGGTACCTCACAACTGCTGGTAGTACGAATGGACCTGTTTCTAGCTGATCCTGTACTTGCCGAAGATCTTTTGATAGTTCTGATCTTGTCATAATAGAATTGATAAACCCATTAAACAATTTACACATTCTCGTATATATTAAGTAAATTATAATCAAAATTAATATCATGAGTAGTATGCAAGGTAATTCTATTCATTATTCTATTTAATATTCCTCCAAATCAAAAACAAAGTCATTTCAATTTGCAAAAATATTGCAATTTTCCATTTTTCTTGTCTTTGTTAAATTTTCATTTAACTCTTTTTCTTTTCGTAGATATTTACTTCTTTTTTAGCAAATAAAAAAGATGTCTATAGTAGTATCTGTGTGCATACTCGTACATATACATACAAACATATTAAAGTTTCTTGACTCTTTTTTTTTGACTAGCAATAAATACTTAATAAAATAAATAAAAACAGCCATCCATGCCTTCTTTAGCAACTGATTTTTTTATTGTTGGAATGAAGGAGAGTGTATGTATGTATGTATATATGCATGTACGTGTATACATGTATGTTTAGTATTTTTGTTTTAATTTTCGTTAAATTCATATCGAGTTTCGTCGTTTGTACTTGTTGTAAGTGGAATTTGTTTGCGACTTTGGCAAAGAAATGGCAACACAAACTAATGAAACGTGTATTTAGTTGTTGTATTAAGAATGAAACTACCGGCGAGGTGGTGGTATCAGTTTTATTTGTTTTTTTATCCACAAAAGCAACATAGATCTATTCATACTTGTTAATTTGTAATTGTTTTCTATTGCCTGCGTTGCCACAGAGAATAAAAAATTAAAATTTTGCTAAAGATAAATTGAGACGCACATAAATAAATTTTTTTAATGAAAAAAGGCTGCACTAAGTTGTAGCGGTACAGTAAAATTGATTTGCTCTAAATTTGTTTACGTTTAATTGTATTGATCCCAAATTATCGATTACCGTGAAAAAGTGAAAATCGAATATTCTGTGACTTTTTTTTTTTGGCGGTAAGGGCACAATAAAGCGTGATATTTTGCAAATGTCAAACTTGGTCACAATGATGCTTGATTATACCATACACCGATTATAACGAAATTTCGCCTATAAAGAAAACCCTAAACGATTATATATAGCAGTCAGCTTTAGTCATGTTGCCAGTCGGCAAATAAATATGTTGATGCCAGAAAAGCAGTGACACATTTTATATCACTTTTAGTATTCCTGACAATTTGATGATTTGTTTTTTTAGTTTTTCTTAATTGAACAATGAAATTAATAAAACGGGGAAAACGTGTTCTGTTGTAATTTACTTTTGTTATAATTTATTTTATATAACCGAAAGTACAATAAATGCCTTTTGGAAAAAAGGTGAAAGCCTTAACATATTTTGTGTGTTCCAAATTCAAAGTAGTGGCATTTTATTGTATTCATAGTTTTATTAGAATTACAGAGTTTGAAAAATTTCATCTTGGCATCAAAAACTCTCAGAAGCATTGCAAAATTAAAAAAAAAAAATCGAAAGCAGGTACTATGATACTCGACACATGTACGAATTTATTTGTATATATACATATATTACAGGACTATCTCCAAACAAAAAATTGTGTTTGTCCTCAATCCGCCATACTTGCTAAACCTTCCAATATTTTCACTTGCGTTAAGAAACATATCAGTTTTGTTTGTGTGAAATTTCATTGAAATTATTGAATGCCTCACCAAATGCCGATTTCTTTCTACTAAAATAAAATGGTTTATAAACCAATCAACCTGTTTTATAAAAGATTATATAATACCTACAAAATATCAAAAGATAATTTATATTACAAAGCAATTGATTTTTATTTAAAGATTTTATTTCTATTATATAATTGCATGTAAAACGCAAATGTATTTAAATGTATGTGGTTTTTGTTTCATTAAAGTTAGAGCCTTTACAAATAAAAAATGTTTTACTTGAAAGGTTTTTGGTAAAACTGGATTTTTTAAGTAAACTAATAAGGTGATTTGAAAACTGTGAATAGTAATAGTTAAGTATGTTTGATTTCATTTAAGCGATTCTTCCAATTAAACAGCGCGCTCTTATATGAACTCATATGTATTTCTGAAACACATAAATTAAAATTTTCGAGTTCATAAATATTTTTTAAATTTTTCATAAATGAAAAAATGTATTGTTTGTTGTGGCTTTAGCTCTTCATATTATCGACAATAAACCTAAAACTAAATAAAATGTTGAATTGATGAAAATAATTTTGTATTATTTTAAATTTGTTTATTGACCACTGGGAGTAGAATTTTTATCTGAAAGTGGTATAAACTTGCTAGTTACGATTTCTCTTTCTTTCTTTCTTCTCCTTCATATTGTATCAATAATTAATTGAAAAAAATATTGTTCTTATGTATATTTGGAGAAATATATATTAATTTTTAATTTTCAAAATCGGGAACAGATTCAGATTTTTGTAGAGTTTTCATTGCTGAAAAAGTGTAGTTTTGAAATGGCAAACAACGGCCATTAAACACATCTCTTTCTAGCAAGTTGAAAGGATGCCCTAATGCATTTTTGCAAATAATGAAAATGTCGATCCTTGACAATAACTTACATGTATTCACAAGGTGGCTAAATTCCGATTTACCAGAAAAAAAAATATTATTTATCATCAACTTGGCAACGCTTATTATGGCACTTTTTTCTTCTTTAATATTTATGTATGTGTGCATGTATGCATATATTTATAATGTGTGTGTGTACTTTTTCACAAATATGGAATTTTTAAATTTATGTTTGAATAATTGAAATTGTGTATTGTATTGAAATTACACATTCATTGATACATACATAGTACGTATGTGGATATCTAGTTTTATACTTAAGTATGATTTTATTTTTACGTACGTACTTATTAATTTTTTTCTTTTAGAAAGCACAATAAAGAAAATAATAAATATGTTCGTAAATTATAATAAAAAAGTTCAGTTTTTTGTCGTTATTTTTATTAAACTGTACTAGTTTTTTAAATTAAATTATACATAAGTATTTTACTTTGTTCAAATTAAGTGGTTTCGAAATAACTGAACTGAGGATTTTGTTTTTGAGACACATGGTTTGCAAAGTCATAAAAACAATAATTGATATTATGTTTCATCGTAAAATTTGATGACTTCTTGAGTTTTACAAAAACAATTTAATTGATCAATCAGACGAAAATTGTGTTGAAATTATGTTTTATTTTAAAAAGCTTGGGCAAATATAATAAATATGATTTTGTTTATGGATATGAATTGGCGTGTGTGTATTTGTATGTATGTATTTGTACATAAATACATACATGCATACATGTATTTTGCATATTTTGAACCCAACTACACTCGGAGCAATTGTTGATGTACATTTTGCTGGTACAGCTCAAACGTGGCAAGGTCAGTACTTGTAGCTCGATTCGCCTAATAACAAAAATACCTTGCAATTAGTATCGCTTTCGTGTAAAAATAACTCAAAAAGATATCCCTAAAGTAACAATTGCCTTTGACAACGGACAACGGCCTTTGCAAACATGAAATCAGTGTGAAATATAGATTTGATCAACAATTGTTTCATGTATTCTTAGCTTAACACCATTTATAGATTTTAATTAGATTTCTATTCGCCTTTGTATCTACTCGTGTGTGAAAATGTTCTGGAGAAGACTGGGCAATCAATTCTTCGCCATGCATAAAAGCTTCAACATTCTCAAATTTTTACGTGGCTTCGAATTGAACATGTGGTTATTTTCGGCAGCGCTACGTATTACTTTGCGCAATTATACATAGATATTCTGCATGAGTGATATTAGTGTATGACTGAACCCGCTGATGAGTCGTGAAATGTCCGTCAGGATTGCAGGATTAATCCAGCTACTCTTTTTATTGTAAGGTATTTCGATTGCTGTCAGGTTATTTTAAATTCAGTCGGATCGTCAAGCGAAGTCGCAGTTAGTACTTTATTTTCATTTGTAATGGGATTTTGATAATAAAAGAGGATATTTTAATGCCTCATAAATACTGTGCTCTTATTATAAAATCCTTTTTTATTATTAGAAACATGTACATATGTACATATGTACATACATATGTATACATATTTACGTATGTATGTACTTATATACTTACAATAAAACATAATGTTAAATGGATTTTTTTTTTCGTAATTAGGTAGACTTAAAATAAATATGTAAGAATTTACATATATACAAATGTAGTTTTTAAAACTTATGTACATAAATATTTACATATGTATATGTATGTATGAATGCATGTTTTCATAAGTTTTTAAATTAATATACATACATACATACTTACATACATATATGTGTACATAGACAATAGATCCTACAAATGCTTTTTATTGTAAAACAAATATTCTAAGAAATAACCCCAACCTTGCGTTTTTATCCTCCACAATTCATATTGCATATACCATACAAACGTGTATGCATTAATTCATATCCTATCCTATATAAGTCCATAAACATGTGTGTATTTGGGTATATACATATTTATGTATGTAAAAAGAGGAAAAAATCAAGCTAAACTAAATTTTACATTTCTAGACTATTTCTAGTTTCTTAACGTTTGTTGTTGTACAATAAAATTCTGGTAGTAAGTATGTGTTAGTGTTAGTATCGGTGTGTGTATGAAAATATTTTTGAATTAGTTGGTACGAAATACTCGTTTCTTATGCATACATACATACATACATTTTTGTAAATAATTGTAATTTCTTAAAAAATATTTTGTCTGACTGTGTCCGTGTGTATGAGTGTGTATTGTGTATGCTTGTGTTTTTGTTATTATTAATATACAACAAAATTTTCTTATTCTCTTCTTGTTTTTGTTGTAAGTATGTTTTTTATGTTTATTTTCATTATTATATTATTTTTCATTTTTATTTTAGATTCACTTAAATAGAGTCAGAGTCACACAAGACACAATTGTATTCATCGCAGTCTGTTTTAGATATTGGATCAGAGTTGTATGGCGTTGTCGTTGCCGCCGCTTACGATACGAATTTGTTTTTTATATTTGTGTGTTGGAAGATTTTTGATGATAGCTAACAAAACAACTAATGAATTAAAAACAAAAATTATAAAATTTATTTACATTAACAATACGACTGAATGTGTGTGAACGAAATATTTCCTTTTCCTGGCTAAAGAATATATATGTATATATATGTTAGTAATATAAAAAACATGAAGATAAAAAAGTTAATATCTATATTATTTATAACCAAAATAAAAGTTTAATATTATTTTAAAATCTTGTGCGCGTACCGGGAGCTCAGAATTATGTAAAAGATACTTGCTCGTGTGGATACCCTCTCATTCGCGCTCACACTTGTTTGTGCTCAATTTTTTTGTAAATTGTAACTAAAAAAATATGTACATATGTATGTAACAATGTTTTTTACTTCACTGCTGTTATTATTTGTTCTCTGATTTATTTGTTTTGCTTTGCTTTGCTAAATAAAAAATGGTGTGTTTCTTCGATTTTAGCTCTCTTAGTCTCTCCCACTCTCTTGCACTAATGTCAGTTGGATTTTTAATGGCAATTCTCACACTTGTTATTGTGGTGTGATTTAATGATTTGTTTACACATACAAGTTGCTGTTCGTTGGTTCGCTCCACATGTCATCATCATACATGTTACAAGTCTGTAACAATCAGCACAAAAAATATATAAGTATCTTCCGTCCAAACAACAAAAACAACATCTAAATTTAATTTGGTATGATGATTGGTGCCTAAAACAATAACAAAATCAAAACAAAAAACTAGTTGCATATTTTGTTTCACACATGCATACATATGCTTCTGTGTTCATGAGTATTTATGTATGTGAGCGAGAGTAAAAGAACACCTTTAAAAAAATAATAATAATAAAATAGTTTCGTTACGTGATTTTTAAACACTTGTTGATTTAATTGGGCCGGCATTCTTTTTTTTTGCCTTCGGAAGCATAAGAAAAACGTGTACAAATATAAAACGCCTTGATGTTTTTAACATGGATGCATCATCATCTATATCTTCATCATTATCGCCTTTATCGAACTATTTGCAATTATGCCGCATTTGCATCTCTTCATCGGATTCAACAAATGGCAGTAGCGGCAATAATTGTTCAACGCAAATGATTTCAATTTTTGGCGAAGATTCATTATGGAAAAAAATTACAACGCTGGCTGATGTAAAGGTAAATTTTATTTTTATTGAAATAGTTATCTATCTATGAATGTCTAAACAATGTTACTTTGCATTGTTTAAGTTGCAGTACTCTTTTATCGTCTTATTTATTACAATTGACTACAAGCATACTCGCTCGCACCTAAATTTTTAAATTAATATTTATTTATTCATTTCAATTTATTTTATTATTCATGAAGAGTTTTTTCCATGTACTAATTTCTTTATATGCAATAATTATAATGATTTCTTTGATTAATTTGAATTATTTGAATTCGCTTTACTTACACTGACTTGTACTTTCATTCACTTATATAATGTGTGTGTTTTAATCATTTTGGCATTAATGTGAAAGCAAAACATAATGGAATTTCAGATAATATTTTTAGTACATAATTATTAAATGTGGTTTAAAATTTTGGAAATCTTCATTGCAAAAACTAAAATTAAATACTTTGAATCCACCCTTTTCTCTCTGTAAAAGACTTAAAAGCCAAATAGACTGCGCAAACGCCTTGCAAAACAAGGCAGAAATTTACGTTTGTACAAACCTGTTGTGTAGTCTATGTTGATGTTTTCATGTTCGACAAGTGATTTGTAAAAAAAATCAAATCAACAATTTTCTAACTATTGGTAAATTGAGACAGTCATTCAAAATCTTTTAATATAAAAAAATATATATGTTTATATCAAAAATATATAAAATATGGCAATAAAAATTTTACTTTTAATATAATTTTTAGTCTCATTAGTTTCATCGTTGTAAATTTGCTTATCCTAATGCGGTTCGCTGCTGCGATCAGTCTTTACCACAAATTCTTTTTCTTTTGTTCCTGTCTTGTCGTTTTAATTTTATTTAAATATTATTTTTATTAATATGAACCTTTGAAAACGATAAGAAAAGCATTTACAATAAACTATGCTTTTTTTGATATTCGCAAAAGTGTATCACTTTGTTAACAAAATGTATCACTTACGCATAGAATTCCAGTTTAATCATATGGCCGTAATAAGCATGTTATTCCTGTGCAATAATAATTTTTTAGATACATATGTATGTACATACTTATTATTGAAAATTATCGACATTGTACCCATAAAATATTTGATCTTTTCAAATTTGTTTGTTGTGGCTTTAACTGTTGTTCATACTTATATTGAAATTTGATTAGTCGCTAAACCAAATAGTCCGTAAAGTTTGAGCAGTTTGAAAACATTGAACGTCATACATAAGTATGTATGTATGTTTATGTCAAAAAAGAAACAAATACAAAATGAGAATTCTCAATAGCGCTTTTATACAGCGTCTTTTCACATAATAAACTTTAATAGCGTTGCAGGATCTTCAGATTATGTAAGTAGGGGTTTTTCGATTATTGAGGGCCTCCTTTCCATTCATACATATGTACGTATTCATATATATATATATATATATATATATATATATATATATATATATATATATATATATATATATATACATATATATATATATATATATATATATATATATATATATATATATATATATATATATATATATATATATGTATATATATATATATATATATACATATATATATATATATATATATATATATATATATATATATATATGTATATATGTATATATATATACACACACATATATATATATATATATATATATATATATATATATATATATATACATATTTATTTATTTATATTTATACATATATAGGTATGTAAGTATACATATATGTATGTATATATAAATATATATCTGTATCCAACCACAAGTTTCGATCTACATACATACATATAAATCGCTGAAAATAACTTTCTAATTAGATCAGCATTTTCGGTTCCTCAAGAACACACAAATTTACAAACCTAAAAATATTACCCCTTATAATAAATATGTATGTATTAGAGTAGATGGAATGTATTGTGTTTAGTAAAATACCAAAAGTCTTAAACGTGATTTTTCTTAAAAAAAAATAACATTAATTATCATTGAAAGTTATTTATGTATTTATGTATGTATGTAGCATCTGTTTGCTTAATTTCATTTGCTACGTACATATGTATGTATACTAAATACACCAATTTGCTTTAATTTACGTAGATTTTCAATTAAAATCCCAGAAGGAACAACAACAATAAAAAACGATAAAAATTTAAATCACATCAAATTTAAAAAGAAGTATTTTCCATACATACATATGTATATACATACATACATATGTACATACTTATATAAGTACGTACCCATACATGCAAATGTATACGTGCATACATACAAAAACCTGCAAACATTCATACATACATAAGTATGTGCATTCTTACATACATATGTACATACATACATATAAATCACAATAATTTTATTTAATTAATTTTCTGCTTTCATACGCAATTGCATGCATACTAACGCAATGAATTTCCATGCTCACACACACACACACACGCACTAAGTCTTGCTCAGCATAAGATCGCTTTTATGCTTAAAATGTATACTTCTGTACATACATACATACATATGTATGTATGTATGTATGGGTGTGTTTATTTTATCCGAACGTACTCAAATACACAATATGTATGTGAGCATGTACGCATTCAAATTTTCAAAAAATACATATGTATGTACATATGTATGTATGCATGTACTTACTTATGTGCGAGTTGTGAACAATAAAAATCAAAATTAAACTTGTACATACATACATATATTTTATTATGAATTATTATTTGGTTTGTTGTTAACGTTGGTTTGTTGTATATTTTTTTATTCAATTAAGCCTGAGTATAAACATTTTTTAAGTAGAACAACACGCTGAAGAAACATATTTACAGACTTGCGGATGAACAAAATCAAATTCATATTCTTATTATTTCATTTACTATTTTCATTTACATACATAAGTATATTTGTATTAAAAATTTCTATTCACTAACAAAAACACAATCATCCATTTACTGGCTGTGCTACAAAACATTAAGTGAAATAAAAACACACACACACAACAACAAAGCAGATTTTGTTTCTTTGGCTTCAAATACATACATACATACATATGTACATAAGTACATAAATAATATTTAAGTAATAACAAAAAAAAACGTTTTTTATTTATTTCATTATTTTAACTAACAATAACAATAACAATCGCATACACAACACACGCACACTGGCCCAGAATTTTATTCATATTTTTTCTTATTATTTCGTTTTTTTATTACTTTTAATTCTTTAATGATTTCCACCTTTTTTTTTTGTTTGTTTTTGAGCATAAAAAATATTTTTACCGTTTAAATGGTGTTTTTCAGTTTTAATTCTTTAAATATATTTTCTATGAATTTATTATTATTTTTTAACATTTGTGCATATTGTGCACGTGTATGTACTTACTTACGTATGGTATGCATGTAATTTTGCTAACAAATATTTATATAAGAATATTTGTCATTTGATATTTTCTCCCACACCGTTTCCAACGAGAATTGTGGTCTGCAAAGGATTTAACCGTCAAGGGAAAGTGCTTAAAACATAGAAAGAAGCCAACGCACTCAATTTACACAATTTGAGGACAAATGGTTGTCGTATTGCGTCAATAATATTTTTTTGTTTTGTAACTGTTAGTAGAAAAATATTATCTAATATTGAAAAAGAATTATTTCTAATTTTCTAGAAATTTTTCGGGAGCTGTAGACTACAACAAGTCTACGGCAGTAGTATACTAGACTAGTAGTCTAAGGTTATAATTATTAAAAATAAATTTTAGACTAAAAAGAGATCAAAAGTACGTTCGAATTGAATCAATTGAAACACAAGAAATTAGTAAAGCCGAGTCTTCTTAAATGTTCTTAAGTGTTAAAAATCAAACCAAAGAAGTTTAACTTAAATAGAGAACAAAAGTTTAAGAAAAGTGTAGACATATCGCAGTAGCGAAGTCGTTTTACTTCGACAATTAAAATGGTGTAAAATTAATGCTTAATGTAAACGTAAACTACACAATATTATTGAGTATTTTATTGAATTTATTACTGTCGGCTTCCACCGGACTACTTACCGAAGCTTAAAAACTTAAAGAAATTAAGCAATTTAACATTAAATCACATTAAATTTAAAAAAATACAAAGATAATGTTTCTTCTATACAGTGTTGTCCACACATTATAAAATATTCCTTTTTAAACAATATAAATCAAAAGACTTTCATATTATTCAATATATTGTGGCACCTACTGATATAATATAGACTACTATAATATAGACTAAGAGGATTAAATCAATTACAACAGTAAAATAAAAACTATATTCAAAGTGCTAAATTTAAAGTTGTTGGCTTTTTTTTTATTTTTAACATTTGGTATTACAAATGTATATTATTCCATTTTATTAATGATAATTCTTATTTCAAAAATAGTTCAGGTTCTTAGAAAATTTAAGAAATTAAAGAAAGAGTAGATTTTGTTGAAAAAATAAATTAAAAAAGCAAACAATAACAAAATAAATAAATATTTATTTATCAACATTATTTGGAATATTCTTTCAACAAATTATTCAACAAATATTAGAATTTTTAATAATAAATAAATACATACATGTATGTATTTGTTATTGTGAAAAATAAAGCAAATTATTTGTATAGTTTTTTTATTGTCAATATAAAAAATTAAATGAAGTGTTCTTTTTTAAAAATACTGTAAAACTTTTTGCGCCACAAAAGAGGAAAAGGGAATATAAGTGCAAATTTATTAGGAAACAGGGCGCAATCTTGCAAGGCAGCTAATTTTTTTAATTATGGCGATAAATTGATCTTTTATGAATTCAGTTTTTTTATTTGTTTCCTTATAACTATTTTTAGTTATTGAATCTTCAATGTAAGTTGAACTAACAATATACATATATACAAATCTTAAATGTAATATTATTAATTACTTAAGTTCAGCCAATGTCAGACACAAAAAAAAACACTAGTTTCGGCGGGTTCTTCTGCGGATTATTCTGCGTTGTTTTTACATTTCTCGTGTTCGGGTAAGAGAAAGAGTGTCCCTCCTTCACAGCCGAGTGTGGCCTCTATAAATAATTTCGAATATTTCGTGGCTAGTGGGCTTAGATGATGCTCTAGTTTCTTTTTGTATATAGTCACGTGTCTGGAGACCACTGCTTTAACCAAAGCACTGTCTAGATCCTGATGTATGTGCGAATTTTTAAAATACCATGGAGCGGCTGTAATCATACTAAGGATTTTATTTTGGCGCCTTTAAATTTTTTTCATATTAGATGCTAAGGTAGTGCTCAACAACTGAATTCCATAGCGTCATATTGATTTTAGGTTCGCGTTGTATAGAAGAGGTTTTGCAATCTAGGTTTAGTGCTCAATTTTCCCCCATAAGCAAATTAGTTTGAACTAGCCTTGAATTTCATTTGAATCAACTTAGCTATTTCTATGTTAAACGGTTTAGATATTTGACTTCATTATGCGGTTCAAATTGGTTATTGATTAAAATCGTGGGACATGTTTTCCTTCTCTCAGTACAAAAGTATCATGTAGGCACTTTTCCTCCCTCACCATTACCTCCAATCAACAAAATGTTACAACTTTTCTTCAGAAACCCAAATAGTCAAAGTCCCAGTGAAAAGAATTAAAGTCATTCTCAAAGAATGACATTTTCATTGCTTCCAAAAATCCAATAATGCAGTTTTTCAGCTTCTTATGAAATAAGAAAGTATTTTTGTTAAGAAATATTTTTATTAATTACCTTAAATCTACATGAAAACATATTTTTTTCAATGAATAAGTGAAATTACTTTCATATAAGGGAAAATAAATCGTTACTACTGGCGGATTTGTACGCCTTCCGAAAGTTAAATTTGTTCTAATTTAAAACAAAATTACTTGCTTAAAAAAAACGACAACAAAAAGTTTCATTTTTAAAAAATTCGTGTTGTGAAACATGATCGTAGCAAACACCTGATAATGTATACATTTACATCAACAGCGATGACATTACATTAGAATTTGCTAAATGATAAAGTGATAATGGGGAAATTGTAGACTATTGATTTATGATATTTTTTCTTGCTACAATTTTTTGTATTGAACATAAATTAAATTAAATACAAACAATTAATTTGGTTTAACTTTTCATGCACACGTTTATTTATTATTATTAAGCTATTGTTTATGTTTGAAATTTTATATAGTAAATTTGTTTTGCTAATTCGCATATTTCTTAAAAAACTAAAACTCAAAATCATTCTACATACATACATATATGTTTTATTGTTATTTTTTAAATGTATTACATATTTTCCATAAACTAGAAGCTATGAAATAAGTGAAAACAGAAAATTTGAAATTTATTATTATTATTATTATTTTTTTTGTTTGGAAAAGACATTTTTTCTAGATTTTCGTTCATTTTGAAATATAAAATTTGACAATTAGAGTTGCGACACCCGAAGCTGTTTATTTTGATGTTCACTGTGAATAAATTATAACAATCCGATAAACTTTATCATCTGTTCAATATAAAAAATGCCAACCATTGCATGCACAGTGATTTCATATCAATTTTTTTTGCAGAAATTAAAGAAAAAATAATTATCAAATTCGTTATTCGAGATATTCTCCAAAATAACCATTTTAATATTCTATTGTTTGTTGTTGGCTTAGCTAGGTATATGCCTGCATTTCATTGGCGCTAACCAAATCATCAGTACCCTTTTAGCCAAATCATGATTGAAAGCATTCAAAGCTCGTATACTTATGCCACAGACTACAAACACTATATGAGAATTCAAACAAAACTCAATTATATTTTTCTATTTGTAATCAACAAAAACACAAAAGTATAAATAGCTTTAGAAAGCTTTTTGTACAATGAAATGCAGTCATATACATAGCTAAGCCTACAACAAACAATAGAATTTTAAAGAAAAAACTTTAAAAATTTAAAAAAGTGAAGACAACACTCCAGGCATTCAAAAATTATCATAAAAAAAAATTAGGCAGACAAACTCTGATTTTGCGACGGGTTTTTAACAAAAGTTAATTTTTAATTTTTACTTGGACTTATTCCACTTTGGTAGCAACACCTTGTCTAATATCTTAGTTCTTTCTAAATTTATTTTAAAAGCGCTTTGAGTACCGATGATATTAATGCATATTTTAGTTTATTGGTACAATTTTACCATTGACGCGATACAATATAAAAATTGTTCATATCCCAACAGCGATTAACACCAGCTTCAAATATTTTTTTAATTCGATTCAATTTTTTGTGAACAAGTTTGTATTTTAAACTTTTTAAAGGCTGTGCTTGAAGTCCGTAGATATATACATACATATATTTTTTTAATTTTCTATTATGCTAGTCTATAGTTAAAACATATTCTTACATAGTCAAATTAATAATGCACTATTTTAAAATAATGCAAACTATACAATAATACAAACCTAATTGTAGAATTGAACATTTAAATTATTTTAAAAAAATGTTTCGTAATCTACGACGTTTCCGCAAATTGTATTTTTTCCCCCTAAAACAATTCGAGTTGGTGTAATAAATTGTATTTGTAGTATGAAAAGATTATTTTTTATATGGCAGTAACTTTAAATTTTTTTTTATGTTTTCTTATCGTTTCTAAACTTTGTAGATTTGTGAGATTGTATGTACGTTGGGCCTCGATTTATTTTATATACATACTTATGTACATACATACATATATTTTACTTCATAAATTCAACTTGCAAACATGAATACGCCAATACGACAAACAATTTTGAATTGACGTTAATATATGTACATACTCGTTGTGTTTATGTATACGTGATACATTTTCTTACAGATGATTATGAACTTTTATTTTTTGCTTTTGTTTATAGTTTTTTTTTTATTTATTTATTTAAGAAGTTTAATATTCGTGTTCCTAGATTTTGTGTGTGAGTTTTTCTACATATTTTAATAAATTCTGGTGTATAAGTATGTGTTTATAGAATTTTTCGTGTTGTTTTCCTTAATATTTTCTTCTTATTTAATTCTTGCTTCCCAACAAGTTCAAAAATTTAAAATAGTATTTATTGTTGGTTTTGTTACAATTTATTTTGCTTCTAAATACCCGACTCAAAGTATCTACAACAAACGTCTTATGGTCGTAAGATTGGATGGATGATACATATGTAAGTAGATAGTTGCAGAGATGGACACTGCTCATCCCCGTGGTTGTGAATCGTTTCGTAAAGAAAACAACTCGATTTACAGAAAATTTCGTTGTCGGTGATTTTTTGAACGCTTTAAACGTTTGAATACAGTACATACATATGTATGTAGCTTTCATTTAAATCGCTTATTGGATCTGAAGATATCGTGCTTTAACCGCCAAAAAAGCTTAAGGGACAAACACAAAATTCTACAGGAGAAGTGTTTTTTATTAACTGCCTTTGCACTAAAGCTTATGGCTATTGTAAAACCGATTTTGCTGTAAATTTGTGATGTCACTTCTACGATTACAAAATTAATTTTAGTGATCGTAGATAGAAAAGTGAAAATCAAAAATAATGTTACTCAAGCTGTTTTCGTGATTAAGTCGCTATATACATAAGTATGTATTTATTGAAACATTTCTATAACAGTATTTGTTTAATTACTCTCTCCGAATACTCTTCTCAAGGGATGTCTTGCAATATCAACAATATATTTCTCTATCTCTTTTATTATTTTTTATTATTATTTTTTAAGTTAATCTGAAACTGTTAGATATTTTCTTTCAAAGCTGATAATTTAGCTAAATTATTCCCTTTATTTTTGAATAACTTTTTGTTTTATATTTTGTTTGAAATAATTTCAAAGTACAGCGTAGTTCGTTTATAATATGCACCGCTTATAGCGAATTTTTATCATTATTTGTTCAAATATTTATTACTTAGAAATAATCAAATTAAGAACATTTTATGTACATATGTATGTATGTGTATATGTACTCGTGTACATGAATACATAAATATTAAATATTCGAAAAACAAACTCTTGCATTTACTTAAATATATTGTAAGTTAATAACAAATTGTACTCGTAACTCTGCTGAAGTCTCTTCCGGTAAACTAATTATTCATTTAACAGGCGTCTTTCCCTTTTCATACAGTCCGTCACCTACCTGCCATTTATACATAAGATAACGTTTATTAAATTAAAACTTTCAAGTTTTTCCAAAAAACAAACATAAGTTAAACGAACAAATGTACACGCGCATCCAGCCAATACAAACCCAACAAACATTTCTAATATCATTTGATTTCAAACGTAATAAGATACCATACACGTTTTAATTGAAATTGTTATGAATGTGTAAATAGATTTTGTAAATTTGCTATTATTTCTTATTCTGAAATTGTGAAGTGTCAAACTTTCAAATAAATTCGTCGACAAATTGTTGCCCATTTTAATTTTTATTAATTTTTTTTTTAATTTTTATAGCAGGAAATTACGAGTAATAAAAAAAAATTAATATTTTTTTAGAGTTTCAATAAAATATCCTTTACTTTGTTATATATATTAAATTTTTAACTTTTTTTTAAATATTTATGATCAACGGGAGTTTTTTCGCAATGATAATAAATTCATTTTTTTATTATACTAGCTGACCCGGGCAATCGTTGTTTTGCCTTCAAATTTGCACTAAATCGACATAGCAATTATTGTTCAAATACCGGTATCGGGCTAATTAACCCCACTACACGCTGATTAAGGACCCAACGCCTTCAGCAAAACGCAGCATAGGCTTATCGCGCTAATCTCTATTGGGCAAAACACAAAAAACAAAATATTGGGCCATCTGTCGGACGAACTTCAAACTACACAGAAACCCTCCTCACGTCCCATAGAACATGTACATATATAAAGTTTGGTCAAAATCGGTGCAGTAGTTCTTGAGTTACGGTGCAAAAACACACACAAAAAACTAAATATTGCGCCATCTGTTGGACGAACTTCAAACTACACAAAAACACTCCTCACGGCCCATAGAGCATGCATATAAAATTTGGTCAAGATCGGTACAGTAGTTTTTGAGTTTAGCGATCACGAACATACACGTAATTTTTATGTACATATAGCTGACCACGTCCGCGTAGCCGGCCCTAAGCAAACAGCTCAAAAGTTATATTACCATACGATTTAAATTGAGCGTGTAACGAAACTTACGCCCTTTAAATAAAAATCCATATATAATCATAAAGTTTTGGAGTCCATACGTTACATATATATATATATATATATATATATATATATATATATATATATATATATCCTGTTTTACATATATAGATATTTAACTTATTGTACAATGTTGCACCTTAGTAAGCGCGGAATATCTTGTGTTATCGAATTATGTAAATATTTTGTAGATTTTGTAGGATTTTTTAATGCAACATTTCGAAAGTTTTAAAATTTTGATATTGAATCATTATTAACATAGATTTTTTGTAAATATGTATCTTCGGAACTACATAACCGATTTAAGAGTTTGATACCTCGTTTTGAAGAACATGACAGCGGCTTTCCAAAAAAAAGTAAAACAAAAAATAAATATATGTATATGTCATTGGTGTTGCAATATGAAAATTGGATTTTGCCACGCCCTTCCGCCCACAGACCAAAAATCAGACTTCATAGTGTCACCCGGCCGAGTATTCTGAAGGTTCCCTGAAAATTTCGTCAAAATCGGCCCAGCCGTTTTGGAGCCATTTCGTTACATACATACATACATACATACATACATATATACACACATCCTATTTTATATATATAGATAGATGTACATACATTTGTTATATAAGAACAGTTTGAAAATTTGTAATTTTCAAATTTGATCCAAATATTTCGCTATTAGGTCTAGATTAATAGGCTGATTTGTTATTTTTAAAATATTTTCAGTAATATTTTATTAGATCCAAATATATTTTTTTTTGCATTTGAAATTTTTTTTAACAATTTCTTTTGTTGATACAATTAATTTGAAAATATGTGTAAATTTTTCAATGAAAATAATTTATTTAGTGCTAAATAATTTGTGGCAGATTGAAATAGAAATGTTTTTTTCTATGACTTCTAATGACTTCTGTAATTAAATCTACTTACCACTTTTTTTGTCTGAATTTCGTTTTATAAGTAGCTGAAATTCCGATTAATAAACAAGGCAAATTTCCGTTTCAAGTTGAAAAGAAAAGCGAATTTAAATTTTGATTACACGATTACACGGCATTTTAAAAATGTGTGTTTATATCATTCAATTTCTATGTCAGATGGACTTTAAATCAATTACTTTATTTTGCCAGCTTTATATAGAAAAGACACTTCTTAGAAAAAACTAATAGTTTTTTTTATTTCTTTAAACATTTTACAAATCGTATTACATATTTATTTAAATTTTTTTCTCTAATGATACGTTTTATGAAGCTGAAAGAGATCTTAAACTTTTTTTGGAATAATTACTGCTGTTTAAGTTCGTTTTAAAAGGCAGTTTTGCTCAATTGGGTCTATGATTTGGTCTCTTTGTGATAATACCTGTGATAGATTTGAAACAGAACAGTGAAGAAGACATAAAGAAGAAACACCCAAAGTGTACGGCAGGAATCGAATTTGCAATCCTCTTGACTACTAGCCTACGAGGGCAACATGATAATTTTTGATGGTTGTTAAAACAAATTTTTTTATTTTCAGAATTTATATTGGAAGATTTTTTTAACAAAGTGACCAAAAACAAACTGCGCAGCTATTTACCTTGTCTGCGAAAAAACCCAGAGTTTTCGGCAGGAAGCGAACGTGCAACCTTCGGACTGTTAGTCTAGGAAGTCACCCAAAAAATGTACAATATATTTTCCTGTCGGAAGCTGTGTACAACAAAATCATTTTTTTTTTTTTTCAAAATGACAAGATTCTGTCGACTGATTGTTTTAAAGGAGAACGAAGAAAATGTAATAAAAAATAAATTTAAATCCATTAGCTTTTTGAAAGTTTACACCTGGCCTTCGTTTTGGCGGTTTAACTGCCCCATTTTCGCAAGTTTTCCCATTTCAAAAATTTTTATAGTGAATCGGCATAAGAAATCTCATAACTTTTCTTTTTTTGATTTTTGGTTAAAGCATTGTTAAGGAATTTTATATAAAACACTATGAGGAACATTTTCATTGAGCATTTAAATCCTCCTACTCCTTGGCGTACGAAACCTTCCTTTATCCTTCTTTTGTCCTTTTCTTAAAAGATGGCAAAAACTCCACATGAACGGTGATATAGAGGACTGAAATGTTTAAAACTGATAGTAAAATGCAACATAAAACTGCATTAAAGAGGTTAATTTTATATGGGAAGAATGTGTTACCATAAAAAAGAACATTATAGATTTAATATTAATTAATTAAAAGTTGATAGAAAATTTATAAATAGTTCAAATAGGAGCGAGTATCGAATGTACGTTATTTTTGATGCTTAAATGTAATTAAATTATAGTTAATAATTTATATACGGTGAGGGTAGTGTTGCACAGGATCACTTTTCGACGTAGCAAGGGATTAAGGACCTTTCGCAGTAAATGTCCATGGGGACAGTTGGACGAGCTTAGTAATAACAATTTCATGTAACGAATTGATAAAACAATTAGAGTTTTTGCAAAATGCAAGATTAGTTGGGGAGAATATCCCGAAATAATAATTTTTAAAATTAAGGATTTTATTTTCTATCTTCGCCTGACTGAATACAGTAACTAACGACCAACGGGGCGTTGCAAGAAAAATAAAATACGACTCACGTTGAGTATAATTCTTTGTTGTGTTGTTTGTATAAAAGCATTCTAAGCCTACTATGATTATATATTTTGTTATGATTCATATACAATACTGAATTCTCATATTGTAATTGATTTGTATGTCATAAACATCCGAGGTTGAATGTTTTCAAACTGCATTAAAATTCACTGACAATTTGGTTTAGCGACCAATGAAATATTGGCATATGAAGAACTAAAGCCACAACAGACAATGCGTTTTGTAAATAATATTACGTTTTTATACATTGACACTGAATTTTAATAAATTTTCAGTTTTGTGGAAAATGTTTAATAGTTGGAAAAAATGGGTCGTTTTGGTATGTCTGCGGCAAGCTTATTATCTCATTCATTCATATATGAAAAAAGTGCTCGCTAGTGTTTGCTGGGATAGCAACTATACAACAAACACATTCTCATACATTTGAAAATGTAATTATTAAATTGTTATTTTCCTTTTCATTCTTAAGCTCGTGTGTACATTTCTGTTGGGGTATTTGCTTTTTTCCTTGAATTGATTACATTACATACTTATATTTTTTATTTATTTATTTTTCATATTTAGAAACTTTTTATTTGTTCTGCTTCTCTCAAAAAAAAGAAGAAAAATAAAGTATTCCTACACACATTTTTAATAAATATTTCATTATAATTTTTTATTATTAAAACGTAAGTGTATGAATATAAAAGATATTATTTGTTATATCTGTTGTATGACTATATTTACATATATACATACATACATACATACATACATATGTATGTATGTATGTATATTCGTTAGTGTATTCTATAGTTTCATATTATTTCAAATTTGTTTTATTATTTGTTAGTAGTTTTTATTTGAACCACTCCCTATTTAAAGAATAAAGTAAATAAAGAAACAAAAATTTACATTTTTAGTTTGAAATTTTATACTTTGTTGTAAATATTTTAAGTAAATTTTATTCGTTTCGCTGTTTTCTTTCGTATAAATATTTGATCATTTGTCTAAAGTTTTAAGAGTTATTTATTTAATTTTTAAAATGTGTTTTTTTAATTTTTTCAACAATTATTCGGAGCTGTTTTTTATTTATTTATTAAATAGGTCATTTCTTAATGGCGCGTGGGACATTTCAACATATTTTAATAACTATTCGTAAATACTAACTTTTCTGTTTGAGCTTTTTTTGTTTGTAAATTTGAAAAATAGTACAGCTCTCAGACAAATTGTAATTATAATTTAATATCATTTTATATACAGACAGAAAAATATTTTCATTTTAGTTAACAAAAATCTGCGAATTCGAATCAAAATTTTATTAAATTTCCTGTGGTAAAGAATTTTGCAGAATTGACAACTAAATTTGGAATATAATGTAAATTATTGAATTTATAAAACATTATATTTAAATTTTTCCAATAAAATTTATTTCAAATTTGAAAATTTGATTTTTATTTATTGCCAGAGGAACTTTGCTAAAAATTTATTTGATTCAACGAAGCTAGAATTTAAACTTTATAGATTTGTTAATTAATTTTTGTTGAAATTCGTTGTGGCTTGCTTTTATTATATTTTATTTTTATTGAAATTAATTACTTCAAGATATTTAAGAACTCACATGTATATTACAAATATATAAATAAAAATATTATGTAGTTAAATAAATAAAAAATGTACATAAATACACATATATGTATTAAAATTAACTATTTGGGATATTCTCCCCAACTAATCGTTTGAACAATTAGAGACTTTAGCTGTTCATATGGCGATATTTCATTTCATACTTCAAATCGTCAATGAACTCTAATCATTTTGAAAACATTCAAGTTTATATGCTTATGCCAAAAGAAACATATACCATATGAGAATTATCTATCGCATAAATACAATAATTGACGTCTCATTTGATTTTACGAAAACTTCCCACAAACTTAAAGTCAATAAAAATTAAAATGTTTCGTTAAATAAAATTCGTTTTAAATTAAATTTTTATTAGGTATGAATATTCTTCTCGTAGATTCAGCAAATTTTACATAAATCAAGGAAGTTTTTACACTAAATATTATGTAGGAACACTTTTTATCTGGAGTTCAGCATGTCTTTTTTTTAGTGTAGATAAGGCAAGTGATAATGCAACATTTTATTTACTTTCAACTTTTTGAATCCATCTTTAAAGTCGGTTAATTTGTTTCAAGTTTTAATATAAACTATATATGTATGTATTTGATATTAATTTCAGATCGAACGTAACGATACCCTGCCTCAACAAGTGTGCATTACATGTGCCAAGAATACAATATCGGCTTGTCTTTTTAAAAAGAAATGTGAAGATGCCGATAATTTCTTCAGGCAGCAGCTATT
This sequence comes from Germaria angustata, assembly GCA_963681545.1. Taxonomy (NCBI): domain Eukaryota; kingdom Metazoa; phylum Arthropoda; class Insecta; order Diptera; family Tachinidae; genus Germaria; species Germaria angustata. The sequence continues at coordinate 45,967,224 of OY813001.1, forward strand.
GATACGCAAAATTGAAAGTAAATCAGATCAAAGAGATATAGTGTTGGAATCGGAAGATGGGTTTGGAGGTGATAACGACATAAGAAATGGGAAAAATCACCAGGACTCTTCACATCAAAGTGATGAAGAACAAGAAGATGAGGAAGAAGATGCAGACGTACAAAATTATAAACAGGAGCTGCATAGGCAATTGAATGGTGGTGCGCTTAGCCTGGAGAATGGAGAAAGTGAAAGTCATGAACAGGAACATGTTGTAGGAGAAGATGGTGAAATAAAAAGCGCCAATGGACAAAAGCCGGCTTTTGATTTCAACTCCATACGCTTGATGCATGAGTACATGCAACAGCATTTGAGTAAATTAAATGGCATGCGGGGTAATGGCGCAAGTGATGATGAGGCTGGCGAGGCTACAGGTAGTGACACTGAACCAGACGATGATGATGAAGATGGTCCATTGCCATTGATACCGGAAATCGAATTGATAACACCATCGGAGGATGGAGGCGCAGGCGTCAGCATTGCGAATGGTGCATCATCGTCAGTTGATGCAACAACTAGCATGACTACTCAAATGCGTGGCTATCAATGTCCGCATTGTTTCCAAATTTTCGAAATGAAACAAGCGTTGAAAGCGCACATGCAGAGTATACATGGTACATCGGGTCCCGTCTATGAGTGCACGAACTGTAAGAAGACCTACTTTTACAAACGTTTCCTCGAAAAACATATACGTCGTGGAAGATGCGTTAAAAAGCGACGCAATCAAACGTAAGCCCTTTTAAATGAGTTTGTAACTATTACTTAATAAAGTTTTAATGCTTTGAATATTTAAAAGGCGACCCATGCAATGTTCGGACTGTAATGTTTTGTTTCCAACTGGTCATCATTTGGGTTGGCACAAACGTACTGGTTGTCCTTCGAAAACAGCTAAAATGTAAGTTTGAGTTTGAAAGAAGATTAATACCTTCTATTAATATTCCTTGCATATTATTTTAGGCCACTGCAGCAGCTTTTCAAACAAAATATCGTGCAATATAATAATTTTCCCGGTCGAATTGGTATACGAAAACCAGAAAATGCTGTTTATCTACATAATCGAAAGTAAGTATGAAGAAGATTAGAAGATTTTTTCACATATACGAAATTTTCTTTGTTTATGAGAAACTCTAAAACTTCAGAAAGTGCTTTATGTATAGCAATCCATGGACGGGTGTCCAGATCTATATATTTGAAAATCAATCAATTAGCATTTCAAAACTTTATGATATTGCAATTTTCACAAAATATTGAAAAAATAACAACATTTTGGCCATAAGATTAAATTTTTTTGCTAATTTTTAAAATTATAGTAGATTTTTCAAACACAACGGACATGGAAAGTTTTAGTGATTTTGTTTAAAAAATAAAATTTTATCCTTTGTTACATACATATATAATTTTTTCTATATACGAGCACTTAATATCGAAACTAATCGGAATTGTAACCAAATAAAAAATGTGTATATGATTTTTATATAAATGAGCTTTAGGTCTTTTTAACAAAAATTATTTTTATTATGATTCAATATTTCGACGCCTCTTTGGGCGTCTTCTTCAGGAAAATTTTTTTTTTTTTTTTCCTGAAGAAGACGCCCAAAGAGGCGTCGAAATATTGAATCATAATAAAAATAATTTTTGTTAAAAAGACCTAAAGCTCATTTATATAAAAATCATATACATATTTTAAAAAAAAGGTCGAAAATAAATAGTGTTAATTAATCAAATAAAAAATGTTTGAAATTTTAAAATTGGTTTGTTGTGGCTTTAATTGTTCATATGGCGATATTTCATTGGTCGCTAAACCAAATAATCAGTGAACTTTATTAACTTAATGACCTTTAAAAACAAACAGGTTGTAAGAAAAATCAAATCGATTCATATTGATTATAAATTGTTATATGTGTTGTTTGTATAAAACCATTCAAGTCTACTATGATTTTTTTAATATTTATATGTGATGGAAAATTCTCATATTGTATTTATTTGTTTTGACATAAGTAAATATACATATGAGGTTGAATGTTTTCAAACCGCGACCAGTAAAATATCGGCATATGAACAAGAGCTAAAGCTAAAACAAACAAATTCGGATAGTTCATATATTTTATTCTATTTAAATTTAAACTTGTTGCCTGTTTATAGAAACTTTGTGCGTTCGTTTCAAGGCTAACTCATAACAGGTTAAATTGACAGCGCAGCTGGTACCTTTTTCTTTGCACAATGTCGAAATTTGTTGATTTCTCTTCATTACTTTTGAATGTCTTCCTTTGCTTTTTACTTTAATTCTCCTGTTTTTTTTTTTCATTGAGTAAAGATATTGTTATTGTTTTCAATATAAATAGTCGAAGGAACGAACGAACGAAATTTACATAAACAGACTGTTACTAACTGTTTATGTAAAACGAAAGGAAAATTCATTTCGTCTATTTGCATTGAAAACAAAAACATTTTTGAGTTTTTTTTATTGTTGTTTTCAATATAAAGAGATGAAAAGAGTTTTCCTTTCCTTTAAAACAAAAAAAAAAATATTTAAAAAATCGGCCCATAAGTGGAAAAGTTATGCGAGTCAGACGAGAAATTTGCCCGTTCAATTTTCGAAACAAATATTGGACAGATCGGCAAGCAAAGCCTTTAAAAATATTTAAAACTAGTTCACGAATTATAAATGGAAAATAATTTCTACATTTGCAGATTAATCATGGCCAACAACAAACGCAAGGGTCGTACTCGTATAAAATTGGATGCCAAGAAAATTGCACTGGCTAAACAACTGATACTTCGGGAAGCCACAACCACAGTCATCGCCAATGAACTGAATATTTCACGAACATTTGCTTGGCGTTTACGCAAGAGCCTGGTAAATGGTGTCAGTTTACACGAACGTGTTATCGATCCGCCAGAGGAAGAAGAAGCCGATAACGACAATAATCAATCACAAACACTGGCTGAGATTGGGGAATCACAAAATGTCGTAGTAGCCGAAAAGCAACTAAACCATCAACCTTTCACCGAGCACATCAAACGAGAACAAGCAACCACCGAAGATGAGGAAGATGACGATAATGTTGATAAAGTAGAATTCGATAATGACGATCAAAAACCTTCCCACCAGCGGCAACTACTAGATTCGCATCACATTGAACAGCAACTGCTTAGGCAAAATATAAATAATAATAATAATAGCAACGTAAGTGTCGCAACTTCAGTTATACAACGAACAAATGAGTTAAAACTAAATACCGTTCAGCATAGGGAAGAGCAAAAACAAAATTTAACTCCAACAACAAACGCCATATTAGAACAGCATAAATTGCACAATACAATATCTGTAGTACAACAAGAAAGACTTATGGAAATTAATAAAAATGCTCATCTAGATAAAAATAACACGACTGCTACCGATTCTGAAATTGAAAGTGATGATGCAGATTCAAACCATCATTATCAACGTCATTATCAACAGCCACAGGAACAACAACCGCAACAATTACACCATGAGACTGAACATGTACATAGTCAAAAACAGCAATTACAAATACAACCATCGTTATATTTACAAAAAGCAACTACCTTAAATGACCCCCAAGATACTCAAACGACTCCCGTAGCCAATGCTAAAGAGGTACCCCTTATAAATCAATTATCACCAGCTGTAGCTGCTGCAATGTAAGTTTAAGAGATATTTTTAAATTTTGCTTGCTTTTAATAGTTCAATTATTTACATTTCAACTTAGCCATCAACTACCTGTTAATCTTTCCATACGTCCGATTGCTTCAATGCAGAATAACGAAACGTAAGTAATACATACAGTAAATACATATATGTAGTAATCCGTCTATAGTATGTTTAAGTGAACAAGCCTGACTATACATGGTGAAAGATGAAAAACAAGGAAAAACTTTTTATTTTTTATATTTTTGTCTAGTACTTAAAAAACTCTATAATTAGTAAAACGAAAGAAAAGAATCAAACTGCGTTGTTTTAAACAATACCTAGTGTACTAGACTGGTAGTCCGAAGGTCGCAGGTTCGAGTCCAGCCGCAGACTCCGGGTGTCTCTGCAGATAAGCCAAGTAGCTTCGCAGTTTGTGTTAAATAATTAAAAAAATGAAAAAATTAAGGTTATACTTGATACACTATCTGTATTTTGAAAGTTCCGTTGCAATAATCTTGGTTTTGGGCCACAATATTTTAATCCGTGAGAAATTGGTCCATTTTTCTAAAGTTGGAATTTATATAAAATTTACTTATAAACGTGTTTGTTTATAATGAAGTGTGAAAAATTGTATCTTACAGTACGATTCACAAAAAAGAAAAACAGACACACATTCCAGTGGCATTTCTAAAATCGGAACAAAAAACTTTGACGCTTGCTCCAAAATACATCTAAGTACCTTTGAAAGTCCTATCGCAACATATAAAAGAAAAATATTTTAACAGCTAGAGAATTATGAACTACATATGAATGTAGTTCGAAGAAGACCATTTGGTAGTTTGAAAAAATTCGGTCAGAGATGACAGAAATGATATTTGGAATCGCCATTGAAATCTTTTTTTTTTTTTTTGAGTATAGTTATAAATTTTTTTCTCATATATCAAAAAACCAAAAATGGGTTACTAAATAATATATAATATCCTTATATCTGTGATACCACGTCAGAGCGCAAAAAGGGATCAATAGATTTTCCTTCACGTATTAATATGTATGTATGTACATATGTATATAGATTTATACTTATTATATTTATATACATATATACATATATATTTATATACATATGTATGTATGGTATATTATAGATCATCGAACAGCGTAGGAGGAGGTGGCTCTAAAAAGAAGCCACGTAAGCCGAATGTCTTTATAGACGATGAAAAATATGCAATGGCAAAAATGCTGGTTGCACAAAATTCTTCAACTATGGAAATTGCGAAGGCGTTGAACGTTTCGCAAATGACTGCTTGGAAATTAAGAGATGCCATAATTAAAGGTGTACCGTTGTCGTATCGCAATCGGCGCGATATACGCATGACGATGATGAGGCACGATGATGACGTAGGCAGTGCATTGAGCGAGGGTAGTGATACAAGACGTGAAACAGATACAGAAAGGCAGCAACAAGCTTTGCTGGTGCAACAGCAATTGGATCATCAGCAAAAATTGCAACAACAACATTTGCAACAGCAACAACAAATACAACAATTATTGCAAAGGCAACAGCAATTGCAACAGCAGCAACAGCAATTGGAGTTGCAAAAACAACAAAGGCAACAGGAAAGAGAACGTGAACTGCAACAGCAGCAACAACAACAACAACTCATACAGCAACATCAACAACAGCAGAAGCAGCAATTACAGCAGCAGCAATCATCGCAACAAATATTACCACCAGAACATAAGCCAACGAACCCCAGGCGACGTCTAAAGGCAGCAGAACGTGAAGTTCGAGACAAAGAAATCACAAGAGAAATTTTGGAATTAATTAAGGAAGATAACAACATACAATATTGGAAAGTGTCGGCACGTTTGGCCGAGAAGGGCTACGCAATATCACCCTCTTCAGTGTGTCAGAAACTAAAATCCATGGGTATACATAGGCGCTGGAAGCCCGGCGATAAACCCCCTCTAATTGATATGGAACAACTTAAGGGCAATGCCAACAATATAGCAGCTCTAGCAACTGCGGCAGCTAATGCACAAAATGCATCATCCTCAGCAGATGAAGTCTTTGAGCAGCAATTTGACATGGGCGGCGCCCATTTTTTAAGTGCCTTCACACGTTAGCGATACGAGTCCTGACAACTCAAAATGATTATAAAGAAGGTAATGGTAGCTAAATCGTATGCATTTAGAATTTAATAGCAACTCTATTTATTAGTAACACTTTTATTAGATGATCTACAAATATTAGTTGATTCTGGATAAGATCTTTCGTGCAAATATGGTAGCTATAGCTGAAGATTTTTTGATTTAATTTATTTTATTTCTCTAGCACTTCCATAATTTATTAGCTATGATTTTGTAAGAAAAAATTGCAAGACGAAAAAAGTTATTTATTTTATATCATGACTTAATTTATGCTAATGCATCCGTTTCGGCGTATATTTTTTTTAAATAAAGTTGCTTATTTCAAAAGCAGCACTTAGATTATTTGCTAGAAATAAGAGGCAAATTACATATACATCTGAGATATTTAGCTATAAAAATTGATACTGATTTGGACCGACTTCCCGTCGGAAGAAAAATACAACTCTCAACCGATAATAAACTGATTTCTTTTAAAAGAAATGAAAAAACATATGAACCCCTTAGAGACAAATAAACGTAATTTCTAGAAAACTATTAAAATATATTGGAATATATTCTACACATAAAATTAAGAAGAGCAAATTTTACTTCCAAAGAAATAAATAATATCCGAAGCTTATGATCAAGAGCAGTTTCTAATATTTTAAGCTCGTTATTGTAGGAGTTTTATTTAATTGATATCCATCGGCTGGAAATAGAAATCTTTACGTTTACTAGTTGTTGAAAAAGTTTTTTTTTCATAATTTCAATGGTATTTCGATAACTTATTTACCTGTGATAATATATTTACGCACGAAAAAGAGTCAAAACTTTCTCATATTTTCAATTAGAAGTTTCTCATGTTATTGCAGCTCATAGTGCGTTCGTTTGTTTAGCCAAATTTTAAAATTTTTTCGCTCAAGATAAAATCGTATATCCTATATTTTTTAAATTTATTAAAAACTGTCCATAGCATTCTGATTTAAATAATGTTATATTATATTCAGACATGTACCTTAATTGCGCAATTAAAAAATGCATGCAGTTACGGCATTAATTGAGTTCAATTTACCATACAAGAACTCTATTAATGAGTTTATCAACCTTATTGCACCATAAATTGAATCAAATTACTCATGCAAAACCGGTGAAGTCTGTTCAGAGATGAGAGCAAAGTCTGTATAATAACAAAATTACTCGTGTCATGAAAAATATTTTTAAACATATTTTTTTAAAACTAGACCCAATGTGCATTAATACAATGACTTCTATTATTTCAGTCCCGAAATGTCAAAATTTGTTTAAATTTTGCAAATAAATATACAATATTTTCTCAGATAGTTTTTTTCCTACCTGTAAGCAGTATGTCATGTATGAAACGCTATGCTGTATCGTTTACCACAAAATATGAAAGCTTTTTCAAAGTTATAAAAATTTTCTATAATGAGATGTAAGAAAAATTTGCTGTAATTCTGCAATTATTTACTTTACCATTAAAAATATGTTTTGTGTTTAAAATACACACGTGCATACAATGGTATAGGTATGTATCAGTAAGAATATATTTTAGTTTACATTTTGTTCTCTTCGATATTTTATTAAATGAATTTTGTCAAAAAACTAAGCAAGGAATTTTTCCTTGTGATTTTTTGACGATATTACGACTTGTGGGGACGATTTTCGATTGCCGTTTTAGTGAGGCAGATAACAAAATCTGACAACCCTGCATGTAATTGAGAAAACAAATGTGAAATAAGACAAAGAAAATAATATTAGGTTATTGGGAATGTAATCTTGTTTTTTCCCCAACACAGGAATCAACCTTGTTTTTCCACTGCCAACGTTACACTTCAGTGAAGTTGTTTCATCATGCAGAAAGACAAATAAAAACTCATGATTTTACTTAAATATTAAATTTATTTTATTGAACAGTTGCTCATTGTTCACAAAAAGAAAATTGTCTAAAGAAAATTACTTTCAAACAACCCAATATTTATAATATGCATAATATTTTGGGAACGATAAGCGACAATAAAAAGCCATGTTGTTTTTGTATTTTGTATAAAAATTGCTAAAATATATTTTCTACAACTGATATACTTAAAAATATTGAAAGAAAGTTTTTTAGTTAAAAATCTTCAGCTCTCAAATGCTAATTGATTAAGCTAAATTGGATATGTGTGAACGCCAAAGTCGATAACTACATTCAAAATTTAATTGCCTGAATTGAGGTGCGTGTCTAAATATGTATGTATGTTATAAAAAATTAACAAATTAGGCTTACATATAATTATGAGTATTAGGCGTTAAGTGGTCGAATATGCATATCAATTTACATATGTACATACATAAATGAAAACGTTGTATTAATTTGTAAAAAAAAAAATGAAGTCATGCTTAAAATCGTATAAAATTAAAAACTTTGGATTCTCTAATTTAAAGTTTATTTATAACACTACCCGATGAAAAAAACTTCTTCTATTAAGGTAAATATAAATTTTATAAAAAAATAAATTTTTATATTACTGGTCTAAAAACAGCCAGCCTTGTTCTGAAAATCACATTTTGCTAAAGTTGTTCTGGGCCCAAAATTATTGAAAACACGTGCATTAAAATCGATTGGCTTCATGGCTATTAATTTCGTTTTTAAAATTGTTTCCTTAAAAAAAATAATAATAAAGTAGAGAAATTACAATAAGACACTTCTCATTCTAAAAAATTTAATTTGTATTTACCAAGTGTTTTAATTCTTTTTTTAATTCTATCTAAGTATACATATATTTAACCGTTTTATACTTATGATCATTCGTTAATATACAAGTACATACATAAGTACATCTTATAAATCTCACAATTAACATTGTGCGACTTTTAAATTTTTTTCTATTGATTTCGTTATTGACAACAATTTTCTATTTGTCGTTGTTTAAATTTTTTATTAAAAAAAAAAAACAAATTCTCTCATAACTTTGACAAATGAAAATCATATCGAATCATAATTTGCAATAAATCACCAACGTGATTTCAAAACTGAAAGTGACTTAAAATCATTATGATTTCAGAACAGGCCTGATAAAGGAACTTTGCGCTTTGAGACCACAAATTTTTATAGGTTATGTTACATGTGAAACAAGTACGTCGTTTGAGTAGAATCATGTCGGTCGTTGTTTCTGGATATCGAGCTACCACTTATCCATATAAATTTTGTATTACTTGCTATTTTTTTAACACATGAACAGCAATCACAATTGATTAAAAACTGGTATTTATTAAAATAAAATTTACTTTCATATTTATGTATGTATGTGTATAAATATAAATACAAATGTATATTGATTGATTTCAAATAACTCCGAAAATTCTTATCAAATCGGTTTTCTGAATTCAGTCGCTTTTTGTGAATTTGGAGCGATTTTCCGTCATCCCACTTATAATTTTGTTTGTAATCAGACTTTTTATTTATTTTTTTTCGCTTGGAATGTCGTAAATTTTATATAAATTGGTTTCAGAGGTATTGTTGTTTAAAGTATCGGAATGGTGTTTTTCAAGCTCAAATCGAGCTTGATATTGGCGTGAAGTTTCAGTTATGGTATGCAATATTAACCATATATTTGTATTTGTAAAAAAATGCAAGTCTAAGCATGCAAGGGGATACAGAATTTTGAATAATTAATTAATTAGTATATAATCGTACTCTTTGTAGAGGAGCGGCGCCTGCGCACTTTTCTAATCATAATATTGCATTATCACCGATAATCAATGTGAGTGCAAAGTTTCACAAAATTTTTTTAGTTATAATTAATATATATTTTGTGGACACTTTCTTAATGATAATGATACATTACCTTAAGCTTGAGATTCCAAATATTAAGCAGAGAATAAAAAATTGGAACGTGTCACATAACCATGCAACATGTAATATGTAATTCGAAAACTGCAAATTGGAAAAAAGTAAAAAAATGATTTAAATGAATCTGTGTTTATTAGAAAAAATTTGTTGAAAATTAATAATTAGTGTTAGTTTGCGTTAGTTAGAGAAAATACATTCCTGTTAAAAAAAATTATATATACAATTTTAAAATACTTTTACATGTTTTATTTTATTTCTGTACGTACCTTTTTAGTCTATTATCTTATTATTTTCTCCAAAAGTATTTTGTAGTATTTTTGCTTAAAATGTATTATTTAATGAGTTTTTTAAAGACATGATTAGTTTTTAAGATTTAAATCAAATTGTATGTATGTATGTGTTTATGTACATTATTTTAAGGCTTTTCGTTATAGAAAATATTTTATAAAAAAAAACATGAATAACTTATTTAAATCTTTGTATACTTTAAAAACTGAATACAAGTTTAAGTTATAAAGTAAAAAAAGTGCAATTAAAAACAAAAATAAATAAAAACGCATTTTTCAGGTTTATCAGGAAAAATGTCTTAAGCTAATGTTTTAATAGTATTTTTATAAAAATAAAGAAATAATGAAAATAATTTTCTAGAACTGAAACATAAGATTAGATTTATACTATTTTTTCATGAAATTTATTGCATGACATTTGTGGTGAAATATAGGAAATTTCTTATCTTTTCCTTGTCTTTTGTATTAGTATATTATAAAATTGTTTCATCCAAGAAATTTCAATGAAAAGGTTAAAGTATAAATACAGTCTTGCATTAAATTAATTTTAAGCAGATTTTATTAACGCAGTTGGCCTTGCTTTCGACCTAAATACGGCAACTATAATAACGATAAACTATTATTTGTTTAAGATTAAATAACACGTTTTTCGAATTAAAAGCATTTTTTAATACATATGTATTTCAATGTATTTTTTCAGTTTTTTATTAATCGAAATAATTTATTAAATAAAATGTTTGAAAATAAACAAAGAATGTTGAGAAAATAAGGAAAAAGATTGATAGTAGTGCCTCTTCAAAAAACCGCATGATCTTTTAATAGGTTTTAAAATGAGTCAAATTTAAAAGTTTAAAATGCAAATTAATCGTTAATAATTGACCGGCAGCCTTAAAAATTATTCAATATTAAATGAGAAGACAAAAATACACACACATAAACAATGAAATGCACTAATTTTTAGAGGCCGATTAATCCTGTAGCTTATTGAACATTGTTCTAAAAAAAAACAGTAAATAAGGAAAGAATATTCGTTTACAATATTTAAAATGTATTATTATAATTTATTCATAATTCATTCCATAAATTTATAAAATAAATAAAATGTTATAAACAAGATTAACTATATATACATAAAACAATTTAAATATAATAAAGAGAGAAATAAAATATACATATACATATATGTATATAAATATATATAAATATTTATATAATAAAACTTTTTACTTGAACAAGTTGAAGGTGTAAGCAATGCGTGTGTGTGTGACTTTAACTTGTGAAAATTTTCGCATCATTCACTTTTTTCAGTATTCACAGTTCTGGGTTTTAAAATATAAATTCTAAAATTTAATTTGTATGGTTTATTATGTATGTATGTATGGTTATTTAATTTTTGAGATCACAAAATATTCAAAAGTTAAAGTTGCATATAAAAAACCATGCAAGTATTTGAATTTAATTGCTGATTTAGAGTAATTAATTCCCAATAAAAATGGGGCTGGCTGAGTAATAATTTTGAAAAAATTACATATTTAGATGTTTTGATATAAAGCTTGAATTCAGCTGACTCGTTTGTAAGTTATAATCTATATGAAAGCGCAAAGCAACCAAGCTGGGTACAAGTGAAACGGCTATAAATATAGTCGTCGCCCTATGCAACATACCCTTAAAAATCAGCTTTTGTTTGATTTTGATTTTGTGAAAATTTCAACCTGGAGGTTGCTTGCAGCTGTTGCATACAACATATGTACATCAGAAATATATTTGAATGTTTATTTATCAAATTTGTTATTCGAGATATTCTCCAAAAGAACTATTAAATATTTTATTTTTGGCTTAACTGAGTATATGGCTGCATTTCATTGGCTCCCAACCAAAGCATCAGTACGACTTGCGTCGATTATAATTGTTTGTTTTGTTTGTACAAAAATCTTCTAAAGCTAAGTATAGAAAAATATGATTCAGTTCTGTTTGGATTCTCATATAGTATTTGTAGTCTTTGGTATACATAAGTATACGACTTTGAATGCTTTTCAATCATGATTTGGCTAAAGGGTACTGATGAAATTGGTTAGCGCCAATGAAATGCAGGCATATACTCAGCTAAGCCAACAAAAAATAAAATTTTAAGTGTTTATAGGTATTAAAACTTTTAAACAAAAACAATTCATATAACAAGAGCATTTTGTGCATCATTTCAAAAGTTTTTGCATAAAAAAAAGCTTCATATGTAGAAAAGAAACTAAACGTTAAAGTAAATATGTATATATGTGTATGTAAATAAAATTAAACGCACTTCATCTATTTCTTAAAAATTTCACTTTATTGGTTACGAATTATTTAGGTTGTATTAAGAGTGATGATTATATCAAAATAGAATGATATACAATTACGGTAAGCATTTGCAAACCCATTGAAATGAATATTATGAATTTGTACAGAAAACTATCCGAGAAATAAGGAAAATAATGATTTTTTATCAATGAATTCTATATTAAAAATAATATATATAATTTTTGTAATCAAGCGTTAGGTCTTTTTTAAAAAAAAAAAATAATAATAATTTTATTCAATATTTCGACGCCTCTTTGGGCGTCTTCTTCAGGAAATTTTTTTATTAATATTAATAAAAAAAATTTCCTGAAGAAGACGCCCAAAGAGGCGTCGAAATATTGAATAAAATTATTATTATTATTATTTTTTTTTTTTTAAAGACCTAACGCTTGATTACAAAAATTATATATATTAAAACAAAAAAGGTCGAAAAAATAGTGTTAATTAATTTTATATTAAAAATATTTAGTATTCTATATTTATGTGAATGTATAAATCATGCATGGTTTAATTTGAGGAAAGATCGATAGTGCTGGCATCACCCTTATGAATCTTTTCTTGGCTTTCAGTCCATGCTTTCGCAATCATCTGCTTTGTCGTGCTGTCACCCTTCTGATACATTTTCTTCATTATATTAACCAGAGCATCAGAAGGATTTTCCGAGTCTGTCGTCTTGAACTCACTATCTTGCAGATCCTTTAGTCGCTTGTGCACTGAAGTCAAACATGACCAGTGCCTGCCTTCGTTGACTTTCTTAAGGTAAAGAGCTATCATGCCAGTTTTTATTTTGCGATAACTTTTAACAACATCAATAGGTTCAAGTAAATTGTTTATTACCAGACCATAGTCTTTACCATGCAAATTTGAAACATGAACATTCAATGAGTTTTCGGTAAATTTCGTTACAACAGATGATTCATCTAAATTTTGGATGCCACCCAAAGTAATGAATATTTTAACGAACTTGTCACTTTGATCCCAACCGTATTCCGTCAGTTCACTAAAATATCTATAAACAAAGAACACAAAAAGAAAACGAATTAATTCAGTGTGTACATATGTAAACAATGTATTCGATGAACTTTCTAGAATATTGTATAAGATTATGCTTTTACCTTTTGGGACCTTGTTCTTTGCGCTCTTCGGCTTGTTTGGCTTTAAGCTCTAACGTGACAATTTCACGATCCACCTCCGCTTTGGCGTGAACTAAGGCATCCTTCACACGCTTCCTAGTAGCTTCCACCAAAAGTTTAGAAAACTCCTCAGAATCTTGGCGTAACTAATTCATACACATACATACATATGTACATACATCTCAAGGAGTGAACAAAAATTTTTAATAACAATGATTTATAATTACCTCATCAACACTCATTTTCACCAATATTTTCGTTGATTGTAACACGGTAAGAATCAATAAAAATGTATGCTAATCATAAAGTGGCACACTTATTTCCTTAATAATTAAGCACAAAAATCGCGATGTTTCCTTTTTGATTTAGCAGATGGAATATTTATCTTTACAGTGTTGCATTATGTTAGTTTGAATGGAAGAGTTGCATTACAAAACTACATACGGGGAATCTTACTTCGTAACACGGAGTGTTTATATTATACTAAATTTGTTCTACAGAACATGTCCGCAAAATTGTCTTTCCATGTAGAAATGAAAAATCTCCTTCCAAGATATTCAGGCTAGAAGAAAGGTGCAATATATAAGTATATTGGGAAACAAAAGAAGTCTGGCAGCTCTGCCCCGATTCCCATCTCGAACCGCTATTTCTATAGAAGTTCTGTTTTGAGCAATAATCGTTTTAAACAATGATTTAAAAGTGATGTTCTTTCCATCTTCTTATTACTTAATGAATTTATTTAATAGGTTTTTTTCTATATATTTCCTTAATTTTCTATATAAGTATATACATTGGTTCACATCGCTGAGAGTGACATCCGTTGCGATGGAATTCAAACGAAACACCCTGTTGATAGAAAGAAACGTTTAAAAACGTCGCTGCAACTTTGCTATCTTCACGGAGGTAATAGAAAACTAAAAAATAAATTATTCAATGTTAATAATTGTTGCATGTTCCTTTCTTATTTGTTGAATTAATAAAGCAATTTTAATTTCTGCTCTTTTGTGTAATAATGGCAAAGAAATTTGAAACAAATGTTACCTTGTTTTCTATTGAAAACGAAAAGTAAGTATATGTACTTCACACATGCCTGCCTGCCTGCTGCTGCTTCGCCTCATAAACACTACACCGCCAGTCAATTATTACGTAATTTGATTCGGTGTCTTTTTTTCTTTCCTTCTTTTTTGTGCTACATTTTATTTATAAATTTTCGTTTTAAAAATTTCTAGTAAATTGCTTGCATGCGACCGAATCTCTACTACTTTGCCACATTCAATCCAAATAAATCAAAATACAATTTATAGTACATAGTACAAAAAGACAAAAACGAAATTGCACATAAAAGCAAATATACTAGTATAACGGAAAAGAAGTTGCAAATGAGTGTAATGCAGTTGTTATTGTCAGATAATGCAAAAAATAAAAATAAACTAGTTCAAAAATAACTGTGAAATGATAAAAGAAAAAGCAGCAAAAATTTAAAACGTACCGAAATTAAAATAAATATAAACACGCGGGTGTTTCTGTATATGAAGTTAGATATAAAAAGTTAATTCATAAACAGTCGAGTTTTCACTGTTTCCTATTATTATTATTTTGCTTATTACTCGTACCATATGTACATATGTAGGTGTACATGTAATTAATTACTTTTGCTTCTGTGAAGTGTGGATTATAAGTATATGGAAAGTAAATTAATTATCGTAGATTTACTTAATAAAGGTACACAAGTAATCTATTTATATACAAATATGTACATACATATGTACATAAGTATATGTATGTATGTATAAAGATATGTACATACATACATATGTACTTATGTATGTATGTATTTACAATTTATGTTCATAAATGTATAACTACTTACATACATACTTACATATGTATGTACATATGTATGTACATATACATATGTCTAATCATGCATGTACAAACATATGTACATACACACAATAATAAGCTTTACGTATGTACGTTCATACATACTATATACGTACATACATACTTATGTACATCTGTATGTATGCATGTGTATACATTTTTCGTAGCATCGGTATGTTTCAGTGGACCTCTCTTATTTAAAACAAAAACAAAACTATGCTAAATGAAATACACAAAAATAGGCACAGACAGCATTTTCATATAAAATAATTTGTTCATGCTAAACGCAAATAAATTGGTATTTAGTTCGCAGTAATAACAAAACTTTAAAAATAAAAGTTTTTAATTAAGCTACGCACACACATACTTACATAAGTACATATGTATGTACACATTCACGAAATTAGGCATTCATACATCTGTATGTAAGTATTTACAAAAATATGTGTGCATGTACATGCATAATACATACACATTCATATGTACACTACACATACGCCAAAAAGTAACATCTGCGTTAATGTGTGGCTGCTTTATCGTTAACATTTTAGCCGGATACTTTTCGCAGTGACCTACAATTTGCATACCAATGTCAGCAGTGTGAAAGAAGCAAGTTGATTGTTTTGAGTAAATTAAGGGCGTACGACTAATATTGTCACCAATTTTTCATGGCATTTGTCAAGGAAGCGTCTAAAATTTTTAGTTTGTCTTTGCATTTCATGGCAGCAGAATTTTTTCCTTCATGACATTTTCTAAATAAAATACATACATACTTATGTACACACATATGTATGTATGTATGTATGTATGTACATATGTACATATATAAGTGAACATACTATATACATACATATACTTATGTATGTACATATGTATGTATGTGTTTATACTTATACATGGGCTTGAACTAAATATTATTATCCGTCTCCCAGTATTACTAGCTTCCAAATCTAGTAAAATGTTCAAAAAGTTTAGAATATAATTTTTGAATGTATTTACTAAAGGTATTCTGGTTCATACCCAGGCAGTACTAAATTATGTAAGTAGATATCGCTTTAAAGCAACATAGAGGAATTTAAAAAAAATAACGAACTTTGCGAAGCGCGATTAAAGTTTTAAGATTCGCATCGAAATTTTTTGTTATAACTTCGGTTTAGGTTCGGATGTAATTATGATTTTTTTATACATAAGTATGTAAATAAAGGGGATATTGAGAAATACTTTTTCCTAAAAATTTTAAGTTTTTTCATGTATGTATGAGAAGCTTATTTTTTTGGTATGACTTCGGTTTAGTTTCATATATGTATGATTATGATGTTTTTTCTATATATAAAGAAAAATGATAAAATTTGAGATAAGACGGTGTTGCATTAAAGGAGCGATATGTATTCATATATATGTACATACTTATGTATGTATATAACATATGACGGATTCAAACTCGAAAAACATAAATCTAGCCAATTTATATTTTAGTTCGTTTCTAACTACAGTGAACTGGCGAAAGCATGAACTAATTTTTTCAAGGGTGTTTCACGTTTCAAAATTTGTTCGTGTTTTCGATTGTCACAGCGCAACTAAATCAGTAAAGCTACAACATACATACATACATACATATGTACATATATCATAAGTAGGTACATATTTGTTCAAACATAAACATATTCATTAATATTCGGGAACTTCCTAAATTAGAAAAAAGGATACAAGAAATAAAACAAATAATATCTGGAAATTTTGTTCACCTTTCATGATATTATAGATGTCCTTCACGTTTTTTTTATTAATTTTATTAGTATTAAAAATACTTTTAATTTTTTTTTTTTGATTTTTCATATTATTTGGTAGTGTATTCTACAGTAGTAACCCCTTGTAAAACAACGATTTCTGCATTTGTGTTGATATCACCCTACTTACTCGAAAATCATTTACATTTCTTAGTCCGTACGGTTGGTTTTCGCCTACATACATATCTTATTTGTTCACATAAGTAGGTATCTCGGTGCATCATCTTGTGTAACTGAAGTCTTTGTTTCACGTTTAGGGTAATTAATGTAAAAAAGGTGTTCGTGTTCGAATTGTTTATCGTATTCACGTTTTCACGAGAGTATTGTTCATATACATATGTATATCTATGTATGTATGTACATATATAAGTATGTATGTATGTACATATATAAGTATGTATGTATGTGTATGCATATACTTACATACATATACATACATATAACCATACGTAGACAACTCCGATTTTTATCCAGTGAAAGACACGGGTGTATTTTTCTAAAACAGTTTTGTTCCGTTTCCTTTTAATAGCGCATTAAAATTTCACACAAATATCTCGTATATTGAGCTCTAGAGATGAAAATGCTATTTAATTTTTCCATTAGGTTGTTTGTTGAGTTATGATGTTATTGAAATAAATGAGCGATATGTACATAGTATGTACATACATACTTAATACGTCTGGGAATGTTTCAGAGCAATGAAATGTTTCTTTTGTTTTTGTTTCGAACGATTTTGTTTGCGTTATTCTTTCTTGGTCTTGTCTAAAACATATACACATGCATACATACATAGATATGTATGTACATATTGATTCAGCCAAATTTTATTCAAATATACATATATATGTACATATGTATGCATATATGTACAGATATTCATACAAATCTATGTATATGCATAAACAACAAATGTAATAACAATTAAAATGGAAAGTTTTTTGCTATAAAATACAGTCCAAATTTAACATCTTAATGAGATCAAGTCTAAATATAACAATTTCTTCTGTCAAGTGAATCCTCTTGCTTTTTCAAAGAAGAAAACAATAATCGTATGTATGTATGTATGTATGTAATTTCATACTAACGTTATCGTTGAATATTTTTTTAAAAGAACATAAAAAGGAGATTTTAAGAAAAAATAATAATAAAAATGCAACAAGTCTTATTTTATTTACAAAATTAACTCAAAATGGTATAGAGTACATCAGGGTTATTTACTGAAAGGTACAAAAAGAAAGGTTTTATTACATATGTATGTACATACATACATATATATTTTTTGAAATCAAGAATCTAAATACTTATGTATATTTTCAATATGTTTTTTACTTGGAATCCAATTTTTTAAATATTTTTGAAACAAATTTAAAGCTTACTCACAGATTCTACTTATTTGATAATGTGAGCATTTTTTTTGTAAAGCTAATTTTGAAATGACCCGTTCAACGAAAGCACTACTGCGCGGTAAAGTAAATACACACATATGTACATATAAAAATCGTAGCACATTTGTATGATATAATGCAACGCCTAAGCAATTAAAGTACACAAACAGAATTCCCGCCAAATGGTTTCATGCTTATGTACATACTTATGTATGTATGTTCATAGTTCTTGTCGTTTGCTACACTCTCTCATAATTTAAATTATTTTACGAAAACCTCTGCCGTTGGCTCGCTTATGGAATTATTAAATTCGGAAATAATTTCAAAGCAGTTAATATCTTTGTTTGGTTTAATAAGTACATGATCTATTAAATAACATACAGGCATGTTTTGACACTCGCATTTCGTAGAACACTTGCGATCGTAACTTGAACACTCAAGAGAGGTGAGATTTACAATGCAATGGCAAGATGTTTGGCGATTTAAACTCGCGAGTGAGCTGATCTGTAAATCGCAATGGCAAGAACGAATGTGTATTTTTAACCGATTTCAAAAAAGAAGGAGGTTATCAACTGGTACGAGTATGTACTTTTTAATGTTTATGCTATCATAGCATTATTTATCATTTGTGAACAGATTTAAACATTTTTTAAAGGATTTACTTATAGTTTGGTTCCATGATTTTTTTTTCGAAAATCGGATGGGTGATTCGCCCTCCATCCAAAATATTCATTATCGCAAAAATCATAAACTTTCTATTTCTCCCTTTGAGGCTTTCTAAAATTTAGCGTTTACCACAATAAACCACAAAACTTGAAAATCCTGAAAGTTAACATTTGAAAAAGATATCTCCAATTTGAAAAGAAAACTAAAAAGACGCAAGTTAATTATAAATGTTTGTTGTATTGTGTTTGTATAAAAGTTTTCTAAAACTATTATAATTACAAATACATATGTTTTGCGAATCACAAGTAGAAAAATATGATTGAGTTCTATAGAATTCTCTTGTAAGAAAATGGTATTTAATTCAAATTATGACACAAATTTTACACCAAAAACTATTTACTACCAAAATAAAAACTAAAATTGATTCTTTTTCACGAAATCAATCGTAAAAAATGGCCATGAAAAGGGGTAAATCTCTCTAGTCGCGAGCAGAAGTGGTGACATCCTTTACTACATGTGACATCAAAAATGTGGTAGAAGCCATAAAATACAATGAAAAGCAAAATGATTTTAATGCTTGAACAATTTAATAAAAGAAAACAATTTGAAATTTGTCAATATTGTCGCACGTAAATTAAATAACTTATATAATTAAAAACATAATTATAATTAATTTATAACTTATATAATTGAAAACATAATTATAATTAATTTTCTGATATTACTGCAGTTATACGGGGATCCATATTATTCCCTAAATTTGAATAGGATTAAGACGCGCTGATTGAGCCAACTTAGTGACACCCAGTGTATTTGTACTATTAATTATTTTACTATTTAAATAAAACGAAGCTGCTATTGAGAGTATCCATCGTAATTTATCTGTGCTTATTTACTAAAAGTTTTAACTAATACTTAATATTGAAATTTATTATTCGGGAGAATATCCCCACTAATCGTTAGAAACAATTAGTTTTTTTGCAAAATGCATTGAAAAAATGTTTGTTATGGCTTTAGCTCTTCATATGCCGACATTTCATTGGTTGCTAAAACCAAATCATCAGTGAAGTTTAAGCAGTTTGATAACATTCAACCTCGTATGTTTATGCCACATAAAACAAATACAATATGAGAATTTCAATATTGCATATGAATTACAACAAATACATAATCATAGTAGGCTTAGAATGTTTTTTATTGTAATTGTTTTTTTATTCTAATTGTTACCGGCTGTTACTGTAAAGTATTTGTACAAGTTTTATAAAATTGCTGCTGGCAAAAGCTGTTACTCGTAAAAATGATTTGAACAGCTGTTTTATGTTTATTAAACAAAGATGAAAAATCGTAATATTGAAAAAATCAAAAGCATTTGTTATTTTTTTTTTTTTAATAAAAACAATATATTTCTTGAGAGAATAAATTATTCTTAAGCATATGTATGTATGTACAATTGCATCCAATATCACAGACTATGTTTATTTACAAGTAGTTTAGTTTTAGTATTAAGCTGTGCAGAATATTTGACCTTGGGGACAGTGACTGACTCATTAAGGAATTTTTAATGGTACACTACTTTGGAATAAAAGAAAAGTTTTGTTCCAATGATCTTTAAAACATCTGAATTAAGCAGTGCAGCTATTTTAGTTGAAATTGTTACTAGTAAAAGGATCTTTGCGTTGCTCCCTCGTTAAATTTTTGAATACGGAAGTAAACGAACAGACCTATTATTATTTTCTTATTCATTTAGCAAAGACTCAGAACTTACCTCCTAACAAGACCAGAAAATACAATTACATTTCAATCATTCATCAACTCAATCAATTGGCGTTGATAATTATTGCACGATACACATAGATACGAGTACATATGTATGTAAGACGAAACAGTGACGCATTTTTCAATTGAGAATGATATAAATTAAATTTTAATCAAGGCCATTCTTTTTTAAAATGCAACGAACGCAAAGTTACAATTTGCACGAAAGACAAAAACAAATTTATTACAACTTCTTCCATTCATACATACATACATACATTCTTATGTTATTGTGTAAAATTCAAATAAAGCAATGTATGTATATATACACATGTTTTCGATGATTTTCTTTCACAATTTGAGTGAAAAATATTTTTAGTTTTCCGCTATAAAAAACCTGGAGGTTACTGATTTTACCCTGATTTGCGAAAAGGGAATTTTCATAAGATGTCGGAGTTCTAATTACCTGCATTCTGAAATTGTTGTGTAAACATTAATATATTCGACGTGGTAGATTTGCGATCTTTTGAAAATATAGGGTACGTTCGTAAATGCGGTATTGTGCTGCAACAGAAAGCAAACTTTCTCCGTTATATCGATACGAATCAAATAATGCTATTTTATTATGTGACTATTGCATATGACTCTCATTGAACATATTCTTGGACTCCATCTGCTTAAATATTGCAGTTAAGAACATTTTAATTTACTGTTCTATTTACGAACGAACCCACATTTTTTCGGAAAAATGCAAAATATATATAAAAAAAGTTCACAGGTATCACTTGTCAGTTTCCGCAAATTTGATTATTCGTTCGAGAGATATCGAACCCTTATCGTAAAAAACCGTAACCGTAAAAGTGCCTTCTTTTAAATAACTTCGAAAATTATTGGTCAAAATGTTTTTATAAATTCGATCATATTTTGAAAGCTGAAAAACTGCTTCGAATGTCGCAAATTTGACCAAAATCGGCTTATTCTTTTGAATGATATCGTTGTCAAAAATTAAAAAAATTAATATTTTTAAATAATTCCGAAGATTATTGTCAAATCGATTTCTAAAATCCTTATCTTTTTTGGCCATTTAAAACTGCGTCGAATGCAAATTAAATCCATTAATTTGTTCGAAATTTCTCAAAAATAGTGTATTTCAATTACTCGAAAAACTTTTCTGAAATTTATTAACAGGCTTGTAAGATAAGAATTTCTAAATAGAAAACAATAGGAATATTTTGTTGCAAGTACATATTTTAGGCAAGAAAATGGGCGATATTCTTTTAATGTTTTGTTATGTCTTTGACTTACCAATACTTTGGCGGATTATACTCGTAAACTTTAATCCGCAGCAAGATCTCTGTAAGCATTTGAAACCCTACATTATGCATTTCAAATTGGGTTCTTCGAATTTCCGCCTTAGTACAAATTCAAACGTCAAAAGCAAAACAACTGATTCAGATTTACTCGCTCCCTTATTTACTTATTTTCGAGTTATTAGAATAGGAGCATTTTCCCCAAAACAGAAATTTTTTTATATATATTTTTTATTTAATTTAATTAAATTAACGCGAATCCAGAGCAAACGATATTATTTTTACTCCCAAATATTTGTATAATGTGCCATAAACGCTGTAGAAATAATGCAAAGGAATGCCTCGAATCTAACAATAGATCATATGCTGTTCGCTCATTCTTGCAGTTCACGCACACAAAATAACCGAATATCGTACACAATTTATTTCCACTGCCAGCGAATCATTATTTTGTTGTTAATTGAAACCAGGTCGAAAGTCATAGAAAGGAATTGCACGAAATTTTGTATAGTTCATATTAATTTTTTAGCGAATATGATTTTTGTTTATTTCTTGTTGTACGGCCTTAGGTCTTTATCAATAAGAATTATAATTGAAAGCAAGTAGAATACATTGGAAGAGTACGCAAAAATACCAAGGACGCTCTTTGTGAATATTTTAAGATTTTGTATTAGAGACTGCAGATATTTTATATTATCAAAAAAGAAAAAAAAATTGAGGTTGCCAATGGAATCTCCGCAATCTCCAGTCATTACGGATATGGTCATGGAAGCAGGTTTTGTAGCAGATGGTAATTATTTTGCATAATAAGAATTAATTGAATTAAACAAACATTAGAAGTATTAAATTGATTTAAAAGTCAATGCATAGTGGAGAAAGAATGTGATAATATAGAACCTTATCCAGAAGCATTAAGCATTCGGGAAGGGAATACAATCAACATGACCTAAAGACGGACAACAAAAACATAAAACACTAAGTTTTAAAGAAAAGGTTTACAATATTCAATGAAATTGAATATGATTTTTTTAATATCATTTAAGGAAACACAATTAGCAATTATAAATTGAAAAAAAAAACTTTATGAGAATATTAGATACTAAACACTTTAGGCATTTTTATTCCATTGTCAGATTTCATATACCATATGCCAATTGTCATTTCGTTAAATATGTTTTCACTGTATCTATTCATACATTTATATACATGCTTCATTATTTTTATTATGGATAATTTTTCAAATAATAAACCGAAAATATACACAAACTTGAAATACTCGTAGTTATCGTAGTCAATATGCGTTTTATATTTTTGCTACTTCTTGAAACACATACGAGTTTGTAAAAGGAAGAAGTGAGAAACTAGGACACAAGTACAATTAAACAATTTCCTCTATTTCATAACTATTTTGCCATCCTAATAAAATTTTGTTTTGCGTGTGTTATTTCTTATTATTTGCCTTGTCTCGCGAGTTATGTGAGGTGTTTTTATTTACACCAAAAAAATTAAACAAACCTTTCAAGGTTCAACTCACTTTATTGATTGAATTCTTAATTTAAAATTACAATTATTTATATTAAAAGAATTGCAGATTAAGCTTTAGAATATTGGAACAAAAAAATACAAAATTACTTATAAAAAGGAAATGCATATTAAGCTTTAAAATATTGGTTGCAAAAAGAGAAATGTATATTAAGGTTTAATAAACTGATTGCAAAGAAGAATTGCATAAAAAGCTAAAATTAATAAGAACAAAATACAAAACAAATTATTAAATTAAATTGTTCCATTTTTTATGTTTCTTATGTGGAAGTTTATATTGTAAAATATTATTCAGGTTAAAAGAAAAGAAAAAAAAATGCAATTAAACAGTTTCTTATTTCTAGAGCGTTGAACTTCTGTACTGCTGGCCTTCATGTATGAGCCAATCTAGGTGGTTTTGTTGGTGGCGTTGTTGTTGTTGTTGAAAGTGGTATTATGGGGGTTTCCATAACTCCTCCCCCCTTAGAGTGGAGCGATGACCAAAAATTTTGACGGTCAGGAGCGACTAAGTTTGTTGTGGGTAGTTCTTTCACATCATATTTTACTTTCCGTTTTGTTGCGAAGATGACTATTATAACGAGAGTTATTGCTGCTACTAACCCATAATTTATGTGTAGTTCTGTTTTGGTTGATAAGATCTCGATTGCTAGTTTGTTTTTAAAGTGGTATTCTTTGAGCTTAGGTACACTCAAACTTTCAATTGTTGAAAAGGGTTTTATATTTATTTCCGCTGTTGTGTTAATAATAAAGTCATCCCAATAAATGTTTGGATTTCCTTTGTATACTATTTCGTTAATAGTGACATCACAGTTATTAAAATGTATTAGAATATTTCCCTTAATACTAAGTTCTTTCAAGTTGCATGACGTCTTTATTTTGGTTAGTGGTAAATTTGTTGCTAACACCAGTCCATTTTCTGGTTGAGATATTTTGGTGATTTGGCCAACATCGTTTAGATTACAGGTAGCTTCTTGGTTGTGTATAATTTTGCCGAAGCAGGAAGATTTTTCTACAGCTTCCTGTTGTAAGCTCTCCTTGCAGTAGAACGTGTTTTCAATTTTTTTGCATAAATTGTCAAAATATTGAACTTTTTTATTGTTATAAATTGTGTATGGTTTTATAATAATTTCTTTGGTTTTATTAATTGGTATGGGAATTGTATGAGAAATTGTGTATTGCTCCGGAGAGATATGAGGAATGAGAATATTGAAAATAATATTTGTATTGTTGTAGTACGCTTGTAGTTCTAATAGTTCATACAAATGTTCTATAGTTTCCACTTTAATAGATTGATATCCTAAATTACTTTCGATTTCTTTTAGTTCTTCTGCATTAAGGATCATTTTTGGTATGATCCCGAGTGTGGATAAAGTCATTGCTTCAGAAATACTTGTGATATGATCTGCTAGTAAATCGATATGATAGTTTATTTGGTTAAGGAATTGAATATCGCTTATAAGTTTGAAGTTGGAGGAAATGCTATTTTGAGAGTTTTGTAACGATTTGACAATAATATCTTGTTCAGTGTTTATATGGTTTGTAATGTTTTCTAATCTTTCTACAATTTTAGTATTAAGTACATCTTGTTTATTTGTTTCGACTTGTACTTTAGTTGTTAAGTTAAATATTGCTTCATTAAGACGTGCAGCATCATTGCTATCCATGTTACCTGTGATGAATTTTACTGCTGATCCTATGCCATTAAATAATCCTCTCTTGCTACGATATCTGGGTGTTATTAAATTTAATTTATTTTTAAGATCTGTTATTTTAAACTTTGTCACTTTTAAGGATCTTTTGTTATAATATGATGACGTGAAATGTTTTAATGTTTCTTCTATTTTCATGATGTTGTTTTTATATGAATCAAGTTTAATAATGTGTATGAGATTGGTGTAATCCGTTATTGTCTTAGCCGTTCCTAATTTAATTTGTAATAAACCTTGTGTATCGGATAGATTTTGTAAGTTTAGCGTTTGTGCGTGTATTATGGTTATAAATCTGAAAAAATATTGTATGTTAGTTTAAGTTTCAAAATCGTCTTTTCTTTACTTTTGATTTGTGCAATTTCTTGTTTTCTGTAGTTATTAGTGTGACTTTGTTATTTTTTTTGATTTTGTGTTTAGTAAATTTAGGTGTTAATTTATTTCTTCTACATTCTTTTCTATATATATAATCATTTTCGTCATAATTTATTGGGTCTTGCCTATTTTCGTTTAGTTTTTCTATGCGTTTTTCTGTATCGGATTGTAGTTTATTTTTAATATATTCATATAATTGTGTTTGAAATTGGTTAATTTTTGAAAGGTATTCGTGTTCATTATTGAATGAGATCTCACGGTCGAATTTGTTTGTTCTGCCGTAAAAAAGTTCAAAGGGTGTGAGTTTTGTGGCAGAGTGAATGGCGTTATTGTATGTAATGAGGGTTTCGGTTAAAATGTCGTCGTGATCCATTTCTAATTTTTTATTTTTTATTTTTTCGGTTATTAATCTATATATTTCAGTTAAAGTTGAATGGAGTCTTTCAACAGGGGCATTACTACTTGACTGTTGAAAGGAAGTGAAGTGCAAATTAATCTGATATTGTTTACAAAAGTCTTTAAATATGTTCGAATTGAATTCAGTCCCTTGGTCACAAACAATTTGGTTAGGAATACCATGCATACTCAGAAAATGTTTTAAGGATTTAATTACACAAATACTATTTCTAGCTGTTAGAGTGTATGCCGCAGCGAATTTAGAGAATTTGTCTATGATTGTTAGAATAATTTTAGCATTAATTGTATAAATGTCTATATGAAGTATGTCCAATGGTTTAGTAGGCGTTGGCGGTTTTTCAAATATGATTTTAGGAGGGTTCCTATCATACTTTAGTCTTTGGCATGCATCACAGTTATTTATTGTTTGAGATATTTTGGATTTCATGTAGGGAAAATAATATTCACGTTTTAGGTGATCCAATGTTTCTATAATGCCTCTGTGATTGTTATTTTCATGATAATCTTGAATTAATTTATCTTGAATATCGTTTTCTTTAATATCTTTTACTATTTCAGTGCATCTTACCAAACGGAAAATTTTACTTTGTGAAAAATGTTCTGAGTATACTTTTTGAATCAAACGAAATATTTCGTCATCAGTGAATATAGCGGTAGTTTTATTAGGAGCAAGATGATTTTTTAGAATTTCTGTGATAATTTCTTCTGTATAGTGGGAGTATGTAAAGGTTTTTCTTTGCTTATTCTTAAAGATAACTTCGAGTTTCATGTGACAATTAGAGTTTCCTTTCTTAAATAGAGTTTGTAAATTAAAATCATTTATGGGTTTTTCTGAAATAGGAATGCCATCATCAATATTTTCTTCTGCTGAGTGAATAGTACTTCCTGAAGTACCCTGAATAGATTCTGTATCGAATATATTTATATTTTGATCAACTGGAGTATTGGTTTTTATACGGCTAAGTGCATCTGCATTAGTGTTTAGTTTTCCTTTTTTGTGAATTATCTCGTAATCATATTCCTCTAATTTTAAGCGCCAGCGGACAAGTTTTGAGTTTGGCTCTTTAAGGCTCATAATCCATGTTAGTGGTTTATGATCCGTTATGATTTTGAACTGGTGACCGAAAAGGTACGGTCGAAAATATTTAGTAGCCCAAACTATGGCTAGAAGTTCTTTCTCTATTGTTGAATAATTTATTTCTGATGATGTGAGTGTGCGACTTGCATAGCAAATTGGTTTGTCGCTTCCAATTGGACCTTGCGATAAAATGGCGCCAATTGCAAAATTACTGGCATCTGTCGTGAGATTGAATGGTTTTGAAAAATCTGGGTATTGTAGAATTGGGTCGTTGGTTAAGAGACTCTTGCAAATTTCAAATGTTTGTTTGTATTTTTCATTTATTATAATAGGTTGGTCTTTTTTCAAGCAGGCTGTAAATGGTTTAGTTATTTTGGCAAAATCTTTGATAAATTTACGATAATATCCTAAAAGACCTAAGAAAGATTTTATTTCTTTTTGGGTGGTTGGAATTGGAAAATTTTTTATAGCTTTTATTTTGTCAGGATTTGGTTTTACACCTTCGGTTGATACAATATGGCCTAAAAATGCGCATTCCTTATGTAGGAATTCAGATTTCTGCAGTTGCACTTTGAGATTGGCTTCTCTTAGAGCGGAAAAAACTTTTTTCAAATTTTCAACATGTTCTTGAAGGGAAGTTGAGTAAATGATGATATCATCTAAATATACTAGACATACGGTTCCTATTAAATCTTTAAGGATATAATCCATCACTCGTTGGAATGTGGAAGGAGCGTTCTTAAGCCCAAACGGCATTCGGACGAACTCATAGTGGCCACCTTCTACCGTGAAGGCAGTTTTGGGTATATCTTTAGGGTTCATCTCTATTTGATGAAAACCACTTGCCAGGTCTAATGTAGTGAAATACATACATTTCCCTAGTTTGTCTAAAATTTCATTGATATTTGGGATTGGGTACCTATCTGATATTGTTTTCTCATTTAATTTCCTATAGTCTATTACTAGACGCCATTTGCGTTTTCCACTAGCATCTAATTTTTTAGGTACTATCCATACTGGAGCACTCCAGGGTGAATAGCTTGCTCTGATTATACCCTGGTTCAACATTTCCGAGATTTGTCTTCTTATTTCCTCTTTATGGATGTGTGGGTATCTATAGGATTTTGTGTAGATAGGTATGTCATCTTTTGTAACTAAATTATGCTTGATTTTGTTGGTAAAGGTAAGAGGTTGGTTTTCTTGAAAGAAAATGTCTTCGAATTCCTTGCATAATTTGGTTATTGCCTGTTTTTCTTCAGAGTTTAAATGATCAATTCTCAGATTATCGATAAGATTTAAGCCGTTTTCAGAAGAACATTCTAAGTTGATGTTGTTAAATTCTATGCAGTGTGAATTGGTGAGGGGCTCTACCTTAATCTGGGACTCTCAACTAGAATGACTTTGTTGGTATTGGATTTATTGTTTACCTCAACAAAGCTGTACCAGTTTTTCGCATTATATACGCCAGTTGAGATCGTAACTTCGGGTTGTATGACTATAGTAGGAATAAAGAAATCTCCGTTTTCAATGTCTACGGGTATTTTAATAATAGCTTTTGTTTTTGGAGCAATTAAGAATTTTCCTGAAGTTAAGTTTGGTTTGAAAAATAATGGAATGGTCGTGTTTTTTGTTATTATTTGTTTATTTTCTAGATCAATTTTTGCGCTTAATTTAGTAAGGATGTCTAATCCAATTAGACCATCAAAGTAAGTATGAAATTTAAATATAAAAAATTCAAATTTTGTTTTATCTTGAAATTCTACGAAAGCAGGCATGTTCACTTTTGAATTCAATTCATGTTTGTTAAGAACTGTTGTTATTGTTATTGGTGTACATTTTTCTATTTTTAATTTTTTAGTATATTCTGGATTAATAAATGAAGCGGATGCGCCTGTATCTATTAAAAATTTAAGTGGGCGACCAAAAGGAGATGAAATATTTATATAAGGAAGGTAATTACCGTGTTTATTTATATCTAGGTATCCCTTTGGTTCTTGGAGGCATTGAGGTGAAAATTTTCAGTATCTACTATTTCGTTAAAGTTATCCATATTTGGTAAATAATTTGGAATATTATCGTCTTCGGAAAAAGTGTTTCCTGTGGTGTAATCAATTTGATGTAATTCCCTTGGGAATCTTCGTGTCTGTTGGCTTGTGTTTCTATGGTGTGTATACCCTGAGCTAGTGTCCATTGGTTCTGGTGTGGTGTTTGTTCGTGCATGGCTATTATTAAGTGGAGTCTGGTTATTTTGAATTGTGTGATTGTTAGTTTGTCTTGGTATTTGTGGGTAAAAATTGTGCGGTGCCTGAGGTCTGGTGTGTGAGTGATTGTTAGTTAATTGTGGGCTATAAAAATAAGAGGGAGAATTGAAATTTTGTGGTCTGAAATTGTTTTGTGGTCTAAAATTGTTTCCTATTTGTGTCCTTGGAATGAACGGTTTTTGGTAATTGGGGTATGAATGTGTAAAATGCCTTTGAGTTTCTGGTTTCCTAGTAAGATTTCTGTGTTCTTGTTTAATGTAGAACATATTTTGCTCTGTTACACAATATGAAAAGGCTATTGGTAGTGTTTCTGGTTTCATTGCTCTAATGGAAGATCCAAGTGGCTCTCTTAAACCCGATAAAAATGTATTGAGGCACATTTTAGCAAACAGATCACGTTTTGCCATTATAATATTAGGGTCGATTTCATGAATCATTAGGTGATTGTTAATAGTAGCTTGAATTTCTACTACTGAGCTGTAGAATTCTTCTAGTGTTTTATTGTTTTGTTTAAGTAAATGAAGATCACGAATTAGGGAAGTTTCATTACGCTTGTCAGAGTAATGAAGAATAAGGTTATTTTTAATGGTTTCCCATTGAAGATCTGTACTATACATATTTAGTATCTCGTTGGCCTCTCCTTCAACTTTATTCCTTATGGCTCGTAGAATCATTCTACCAAAAGGAGTACCATCAATAGGTGTCAAAACCGACAGTATTTCTTCCACATTGTTAATAAAGTCGTAGAGTAATTTTGGATTCCCATCAAATTTTGGGAGGTCCTTGACTGCATCTGGGATTCTTAAGGAATCCAAGATATCTTTAACATTTGGTGGTGGGTTTGGATTAATGTTATTATCACTATTCTCATTAACACTCATTTCTGGAATTGGAACAAGTACTCTTGGAAGAATTCGATAGGGTCGGAATCTTGGCATATAATTATTGCAAAGGATTTTATTTTCCGAGTAAAAATTTTTCTTTTAATTCTTAATAAGAATATTCACGATTTAACGCTTTCTAAAAATTTTATTCACTGGAAGCGATAAATTTTTTCAATACACAAATATCACTTTAAATTTGTTCAATTATAAAAGATTCCTTTTCACTTAATAAAACCTTTCTTTATTTTATTGAATGCTTTTCTTTACCATATACTATTTTATTATTTTTATTATGTTAATTCAATATTTGACTTACGCAAAAATAATCAGCATTGTCCTTTCCTTTTCACTGATAATCCGTCGTGCTGGAACTTGGAAAATGTTGCCAATAGTAGATTCCTTTACGATTTATCCGTCGTGCTGGAACTTTAGAATTGTTGCAGATAGTGGATTCCTTTACGATTTATCCGTCGTGCTGGAACTTTACAATTGTACAAAATTATTGTACAACAATTATAAGCTTCGTAGATCCGTGTTCCTTTTTTTACGATAATCCGTCGTATTGGATCCTGCCGACTGCGCCAGTTATGTGAGGTGTTTTTATTTACACCAAAAAAATTAAACAAACCTTTCAAGGTTCAACTCACTTTATTGATTGAATTCTTAATTTAAAATTACAATTATTTATATTAAAAGAATTGCAGATTAAGCTTTAGAATATTGGAACAAAAAAATACAAAATTACTTATAAAAAGAAAATGCATATTAAGCTTTAAAATATTGGTTGCAAAAAGAGAAATGTATATTAAGGTTTAATAAACTGATTGCAAAGAAGAATTGCATAAAAAGCTAAAATTAATAAGAACAAAATACAAAACAAATTATTAAATTAAATTGTTCCATTTTTTATGTTTCTTATGTGGAAGTTTATATTGTAAAATATTATTCAGGTTAAAAGAAAAGAAAAAAAAATGCAATTAAACAGTTTCTTATTTCTAGAGCGTTGAACTTCTGTACTGCTGGCCTTCATGTATGAGCCAATCTAGGTGGTTTTGTTGGTGGCGTTGTTGTTGTTGTTGAAAGTGGTATTATGGGGGTTTCCATAACTCGCGCAATTGTTTTAGTTTATTGTGAAAGGAAATACAATGTGTGAAAAGTTAATCGGTCGCTAAGCAGCAAATAAACTACACGTTGTTACTCGTAAATAAATACATGCCATTTATTGCTGGTCCTGATGGTATGTCGAACTCTTCTTATGAATCATTTCTTTAACTTTCAAATAAAAGCACAACATAATTTGACAAATATGTAGGTGGTCCTTCGAGCAGGTTTCATTAAACACTCATTCGTCATTGTTACTAATTGGGGTGTTTCTCGTTGTATGGAGAAACTTTATTTACTTTTTAATAAATTCTAAATACAATTACAGCATAAATAAGAAAACAAACTTAAAGGACATCATAATGTTGCATGCACCGATAACGACTTATATTGAGGCAGATATTGAAAAGAGCTAAATGTTAACAAATTTATGCTTATTAGCAGAGAATGAACGGAATCGAGCTTTTTGCCGAGCAACTAATTTGGCTTCAACTAACAAGCTGCTAAATAACACGTGGCAAGTATATATGAATGCTAGACGAGAAATATATGTACAGCACGAGCTCAATTTGCGCAACCTAAAGGAAATCTTGGTTGTTGCTCTTACCGAAAAGATGCAATAATCGACCATTAATAACGTAATATAAAAAGAACAGCACAAAGTGACTTAGATTCATTTAATTTTATTATTTTAATACAAGAAAATTTAATTGTGTTAAAAACAAGTTATATTTTTAAATATAAAATAAATATAAAATGTATTTTATTCCAATATTTCGTTACAACTTCTTTATGTAACTTCTTTAGGGACATAATAATAACGTAATATTAGCATATTGTATTGGCAAAATGCCATCAATATTTTTGTGGTTTGACCTTTCACATCGAAACTTTTTTTATAACTTTGGCCTATAATCAGATATATTTCTGTTTCGAGAGAAATAATTTTTATTAAAATAAACACAATTTTCGAATAGAAACCTCTTTTTAAATAAATCCTCTAAAATGACGTAAGTCATCAGAACAATAGAC
This sequence comes from Germaria angustata, assembly GCA_963681545.1. NCBI lineage: Eukaryota > Metazoa > Arthropoda > Insecta > Diptera > Tachinidae > Germaria > Germaria angustata. The sequence goes on from OY813001.1 coordinate 45,999,835, forward strand.
TGCATTGCCATTAATAAATGCGCATGGATGCTCTGACATTCCAATCACTTAAATTCTCCACCTTATTTTTCTCCGCATATTTTTGGCCTGTGTATAAAGTTCTTTTACGCATCCAAGACCAGCGTTAAAAGTTCCAAGTTTTTCTTTAAATTATGTATTAAGGAAATATTAGGCTTTTGACTTTTTAACAAATAAATTTATTAGAGAGAAAATTGTGTTAAATATAAAAAGATGACTTGCACTAATCGGTGGTTGCACAAATCGAGCTCGCACTGTGTAAATTATATATACTACATAATGTACATTACAGATATACTTACATATATAATAAATACATACTTATATTATTATTGTTCACAATTTCATAACTAACACAATTAAAAGTTCTCAGATTTATTTTATTTCCTAGTTAAAGCTTAAAACGTATATTTAATTTAGGCATGAGCTGTTGTTTTCTTAATATCCATACATGCTCACATAAATTTATGTATGTGTATATGTATCTTGGTCCATATGACTAAACTAAACTTAAAAATTCTCGTATGAATAATTTCTAACCTAAAACATTTTAAATAAATTTCGAAAATATCAAGGATATTGTTCTTCAAGAAAACCAAAGGTACCAAATGTACATTAGAAACTAACAGATATTGCATTAAAGTAAAACTATATAAATGTGTGCAAATATGTTTAGACCCACACGTTGGTATACGATTTTAATCTACATACAATCATTTATTGGCTTTTAATTTGTTCACATAAGAAGGCAACAAATTTTATTCAAATTACAAATGCAAATTACGTGTGTATTTTGAATGAATATGTGTATGCCCATAATGTCAAGGGGCTCGTACTTTTGTTAGTGTTGTTTGTGCATTAATTAAAGTGAAGTATTTTTGTGTAAATAATCCCTATTGAGAAGTGACAATTGCATTAATAATCCATATTAGAACAGTTAAACTGAATGACAATTTCTATTTCACACACACATACAAATGCAAATAAAATGAAAAAATGAAAACCAACCATTAGAATAAGAGAAGAAATCTCATCACTACTGAAAGTAGCAGCCATCATTCACTCGTACAATTACAACAAAACAGAGTAAGTTTTATAAAGTACCAGATAATCATATACATACATGCGTTAAGGTTGAACTTTTCTTTCCTTTTAGTAAAGGAATATCAAAGTCCCAGGTGAATTGGACTTGAGAAACAGTGTCAAGAAAAATTGGCGAGATAACAAAATATTAATGAAAATGTAATAAAATAAAATATTTATCTCAATGGTGCAATGATACTTCAACAGGGGAATATGTGCAGAATTTGTCTTCAACTAAAAATTAAGGAGAAGATACTGACGAATAAATACTACATGTTGCTTCAACATTCAAAGATCTAACTATACATATTTATGTATATGCAATATACATACATATATTAACAAAATGCACATGTAAACGGAAGAATATATGTAGGTAAGTTAAAAATAAATAATTTTTTAAATAGCTATAGTGACATTTTTCTTCAATCTCGCATCGACAATTTTATGTAATCCAGCAAAACAAGCACAACTGTTTTCTTTCTCATTTTGTTTGAAAAAAAAAAATTAAAGCTTTTGAAACTCAACCGGCTTTAAATGCAGCCTCTAGAAAGATCTGAGATCTTTGAAGCCGGCAACTTGCGGCAAAGAAAACTCGTTATCATTTGCCTGTAATGCGCACCATTTAGGGTTGCGGTGGTGCCATCAGCGTCTTCAAAAATAAGAGCAAATCACTTTCACTGCAAATTACGCACCAAACAGTCACTTTAAGAGAAGACAATGGCTCTGCATGCATTTCATGTGGATTCTCTGTGCCTCAGAAACTAAAAAACTATGACATGAAAATTTTGCTTAATTTAATTCATCTGGAAGAAAGATATAGAAAGAATGCATTAATTTCTGTAGCATGGGGTTCACACAGATTCAAGTTTGCTTGGGCAAAACTTTTCATTGTGTATGTTAAAGATGAGATACAAATATAAGTATACAATTTTTATTCCTTCCTACGTCCTTCTTCCAGCTCAATCAAAACTTGCCCAACTTAACTTGATGTATGTAAACCACGTCTAACTTCCTCGGAGCTGGATTAAAACTTGCTTAAGTAAAATTGCCTTTTTCAAATGGCGTCTAAGAATAAAAAGTAAAACTTCTTTTAATCCGCTCCAGGAGAAATTTATGTATTCTCTTGCTACTTGATAACAGTAAAATAAATCTTCGAAGTATAACAAAAATAGTAAAAATAATAGTTTTATATAATTAACTCATACAGGACTATCAAATTTTATGCTAATCTTATTTATTTAATTATTCATAATACAAAACTATCAGAAATAAGTGCAAACAAAAATTTCTTTTAGTGTAAGAGGAGAGGAAAGAATAGCAGTTCAAAAACAAACCACCAACAGCATGTGGTGTGGGTCACTGTTAAGGCCAGTGCTTTTGAAATGTCTTGCAATGAAATAGAAACTAAAGAACTGGAAGTTTCTTGATAAGAACCCTGCTACTTAACCTACTTAATGCGGTAACAACAATATGACTAATGATGAAAATGTTTAAGGTTGTATTTTATATAATAGAAATATGGGTTCGATAAATATCATAAGTACATATGTACATACTTACATACATATGTACTTATGTATGAAAGTCCATTTCCCATTATTTGCAGATGTGTTTAAATATTGTTAATTTAGTATTAATATATTTTATGTTTTTCAATTTACAAAGGACTTCCCTCATTTTCGAAATTAAAGAATTATTATTATTGTTATTATTAATTCAAACACATAATAAGTGTATTAATTTTATTGAATTAAACTGAAAATGTATGTATACAAGTACATACATACATACTTATGTATGTAAGTACCCTGAAGGAAATGTCACTAGTGATTCACTAGTGATTCACTATTGACAAAGTCACCAGTACTAGTGGCAAATTATACCCCAGCCAATGCTTTTTTCTGTTGACATTTAACATGCACTTGTCATTGAAAATCCACTACTGACGTTGGAACTAGTGACGAACTAGTTCCAATGGGACCATATGACGACCGTAGAACTAGTGCTTCCCTGTAGACATTGTCACCAGTATTATTGACATACTCTACACAATACTTCTTTCTATTGAAATTTAAGATGGACTTATCATTGAAGACCCACTACTGAAGAGGTCGTTCTAATGGGTCCATGTAAACAATTTTTGATATACATATATCCCTACAGTTTTAGTTAAAATAAATGATTAAAAGTTCACCATAGAACAAATAAACGCAATTAAAAAATGAAGAGGCATAAGCGTGCTCTCAGAAATTTCTCTGCTCATCAAACAAAAACTTGTTGACAACTCCGTTGACGATGTCTACATATGAGTCACCAATATAGTCGACAAAACTGGTGACTTGGGTACACTTGTCCCCATGTTTCCTTCAGGGTATGTACATATGCCATATTTATAGTCATGTACTATACTATTTATTTATTTGGTAAAAAGTTAAGTGAAAATAATCAAAACGGATTTTAATTTTTATAGCAGGAAATTACGAGTATAACGCAAAAAATTAATATTTTTTCAGAGTTTCAATAAAATTATATTTTACTTTGTTATATATGTATGTATATTGAATTTTTAACTTTTTTTTTAAATATTTATGATCAACGGCAGTTTTTTCGAAATGATAATAAATCCATTTTTTTATTATATTGTATATGTAAGTACATATGTATGTACATATACATATGTACATAGTAGTACTATAGTAGTTGATGTCTGATTTTTGTGTACATAAAAGATAATTTTATATACTTATGTATATACATATGTACGTATATCTGAATTTTTTCCGTCTATGTGTTGATATACATATGTACATACAAACTTATGTATGTATGTACATATGTATGAAAATTGATAATCTCAAATTTAGCATTTCGTTCTACGGAATTTTAGATAAAAAATCATTTTCTATAAATATGTATGTACATTTACATACTTATATATTTTTTAAATTGGATTTGCTTCACTTTTAAAAGGGGGTTTATATGCATGTACATACATAAGTATGTGTATACTCGTACATAAGTACATATGTTTTTTATTTAGCTTTGGACAATAAGATGAACAAGATATGTACATACATAAGTATATGTAGGTACTTAAGTATATCAAATATTTATTATTAAAACGAGATTTTATAAATAAAGGTGGCAAATTGCGATTATTTTTATCCCTTAATATTTTCAAAAAATATCCAATGTACATAGTATATAGTATATAGTATATATGTATATTGATAATAAAAAACACGAGGGAAAATTGTTTTTATTTTCACTGATTAGTCTTTTTTTAGGCGGCCAATTTTCGGGACGTAATGCTTTTGGCTGCTCTTCACACCAAATACGGCAATTTTGCTTGTTCACGTATCCATTCAACCAGAAATAAGTTTCGTCGCTGAACACAATTTTCGATTAAGAATTAGACGATGCACTTTCTTAACCGAGCATGAGTTTTGAGAATAAAATTCAATAATCTGCAAGCGTTGTTCGTTTGTAAATTGATTCATGATTAAATTACAGAGACCAAACTGAACATGTTTAAGAGTGAAATGTTACAGCTGAGTTGCCAAAAAAGTCATGCCAAAAAAGAAAGTTGCTAAAAAATCCCCTTTACATAAGTTTCTTGGTTGAGAGTAGATCATACAAAATACTGCTGTTGTCTTCGGAAAACCGGCTCGATTCCAATGTCATGTGGGATTTACGTATTGGGTATCATGTTCATTGAGCCAATTATGGACATTTGCCATACTGTTTTGCCTTCCTTCCTCAGAAATCAAATTTCTTGCAACTGTATGTTACTTCTTAAGGTTGTTGCGCATATGGAAATATAACAATTCGTACCACTGTTTTTTTACATTTGGCGAAAAAACCAACAGCATTGTGACTTTCTTTTTCATTTCCTTTTTGGATGGAGCACACGAGCCAAGATTTTTTCAGTTTTAGCGCACATACTAAAACTTGTCTCATCCCCTCTAAAATGTACAGATCATTCTTCCCGACCAAAAAGTTTTACAATCATTTTTTTAATTTATTTTTTTACCGGCACCTTCTGCTTCTACAACTACATAACCTAAATGGCGTTGGAAAAATTCTTCCAGGTCGGCCATTTAAAAATGATAGGCTTCGTTTGTCTATCTTTACGATTTGTTGAACACAGCTAATGTTTTAAAGGGAATACACATTTTGCGAAATCTTTGCACCATTTTATAAACCGTTCTTTTTCAGTATCCTACAATACTGTTGGTAGACCCATTCTTTTAGGACTTTCACAAATATGGCGTTTCATTCTATCTTATATGCTGGAACGTGGGACTCTATATATGTATCTTAAGGCCACCTAATATATAAAAATCGTGCCTTGCTTAGCTTAGGGAAATTTTTAAGGATTCTTCAGAATATTGGTGCAATGATCTTTTTACTTTGGTGGCCATATTTAAATAGTATCAACCAAATTCAAGTATCCTTTTAGGTTAGGTTAGGTTAGGTTGATTGGAGGGGTGTGATAGCCCATGTCATACGACATACACTTAAGCCAGTGAAGGCTTGTTGTGCGCTCCCTTTAATTATCAAACACAACTGCCAGAGTTCTGCGGCAGGATTCAAACCTAGGACCTTCGCACTACGAGTCTAGTACACTACCTACTAGTCTACGAAGGTCAGTATCCTTTTATATGTATGTATGTATGTTATTTTCACATACTTTTACATATGTACATATGTATGTATGTATGTATGTACATACTTAAATTTTTTTGTCCGAAATATTGACTATAATATGAGTCCTTTTACGCTTGAACAACTTTAGGAATTGGATATCGAATTTGGCCGAAAATCATCTTTTTTTGACGAGGCTCATTTTCATCTCGGCGCTTACATACATACATACTTACATATGTAGGATGTATGTACATATGTATGTCAATAAACGAAATGGTGTGGATTTTGGAGCGGTGACGTCATAGCATCAACGGCAGTCAACGGTGAGCGCTACAGAGTCCTGATTACGGTCTGTTTATGACTTAAAATAGAAGATATGAACTTGGATAATCTTTGGTTTCAGTAGGATGGCGCACCATGTCACACAACTAATCATCATTTCATCACAGTTCATTTATGTACATACATACATACATATGTACATAATTTTTAGAAAGATACTTGTAATTGGAGCATCCACTTAGATACTTATGTATGTATATATGTATGTATGTATGTACATACTTATGTATGTATGTACATATGGACATACATATGTACATATGTGTGTATGCATAATAATTATTAGAAAAGAAACGAAAATAATTTTCAGCTTAAAAATACATACATACATACGTATTATGTATATATGTATGTATGTATGTACATAAGTATGTACATATGTATGTATGTATGTGTTTTTTTGTTGGTACCCAGCAGAGAAAATGACAGATTGGCGCAAAAAAGAATGAATATTGCAAGATGAGGAATCAGGCATGGCTAAATTGATACATTTGTAATATATTCAGTACTGTATGTTGTCACATTGTAAATGTATTTGTTCTAATTTTAATGTACTAACTATATGAAGTAATCTATTTTTAAATTTATTGATTCTGATGTCAATAAGTTATTAAAGTAAAATTGTGTACATAAATTGTCATTAAAAAAAATTACGGCAATTTGCTTCCAGTTATAAAAATAAATTAATGAAAATAATGAACTTCTTTTGTTATGTTTCTGTCATATCTAAATGAAATATGCATTAAATATATGTGTATATATATATATATATATATATATATATATATATATATATATATATATATATATATATATATATATATATATATATATATATATATATATATATATATATATATATATATATATATATATATATATATATATATATATATATATATATACATACATATATACATACATATATATATATATATATATATATATATATATATATATCATTTTCTAAAATATGTTTACGAAAGCTTTACAATGATACCAAAATTGAATGTAGTGCACAATAACAATTTCATAATGAAAAGTTCGGAGGCCTTTAACTCGGAAAATTGGCTTTCCGCCGAATTTTGTACTTATTTTTCTTTCTTATTTTAAAATATTCTATCGTCTTATGGACTGTTATTATGATTGGGGCTAATTTGCTATTCTAGACTTAAGTCCAACTCAGGCTAATTTCAAAACTCCATTTACCAACTCTGACTAGAACTAATTTTTTTAGTTCTCGCCAGCTTTTCATTTGATGCGGGTCGTTTTGTCTTAAAGTTAATTTCTTTGGTGTTAAAAGAAATATATGTACATACATGCATATATACATATGTATGTATGTATGAATTATGTACATAAGAATACATAAAATAAAAAACGGATTATAAGAATACAAAGTAATAAAATTTTAGAGATCAATTTTTTATATGTTACATAGTACGTACATACATAAGTATGTATGAATATAAAATTTATATGTTGTTAAAAAAAATATGTACATCAATTAGTGTAATTATTGGCGTGCTTATTGTAAAAGTAAAATAAAAGTTATTGGAAAAAGAAAAATTTACTTGATTTTTCTTTGATTCCATAAACTCAATAAAAAGTGTTCGGTGTTGTTATTGTTGCTTCTTTAAAGTCTATGTGTATTAATTTTTGTTCTAATTGTTGTTTTTGTTATTGTTGTTGCATGAGTGTCAATAAATTGTTTTATTATGAAAAGCAATTGCATGTGCGTGTGGAATTTGGACAGAAGATGATAAAAAAGGTAACTGTTTTTGTTGTGTTTATTTGTTGTTCTTTGTTATTGAGAGACTGTGAGCAATGGAGAATGAGTATTTATTTACTGCCTTGTGAACTAAATATGACGAGAACTCACTTTGTTTTATGTGGATGATCTGAAGGGGCCTGTTAGCAGCGTTACGGTTGAGAAATTACAAAAAGCTCATTTACAAAAAACGGGTACATAGTTTTTGAAAACAAAATATTCAATTTGATTTAAGTATTTAGTTTTTGCACTAAAAGATAAACAATTATTAACGATAGAAATATAATATGAAGGTGACGTGTAGAATTTTTTTATCTCAAAGTACGTATCGTCAAATTAATTTAGAAAACTCAATATTAGAAAGCATACACGAGGATATAAAGAGCAACGAAATAAAGAACTATAAAATATCACTAATGTGGTCTTGAATTATAAATAATATAGTACAGGAAAAACTTTAATAAGATATATTCACCCTTAATAAAATATATCATCCGGTTTACACGGTAATCGCCAAACACGTTTTTAAATTTAAAAGCTAAAAGAAAAAGTTTTTAGAAACTGACTGTCTACTTGTATTTATTTCATTACTTTTGTAATACTTAGGGTGTATGTATACATACTACACTGTAAAAAATGTATATATAAGTACATATTTTGATAAAGATATAAAAATGGGAATCCAGCTTTTAATGTTTAAAGCAAATTGTGTGTGTCTATGAATTAGTTGATTTTAAGTTTATATGTATGTATATGTACATTTTAAATTTTTTGTTTATCATAATTTTAAATAATTGAAATTAAAAAATTAACAAAATTGTACTAAAAAAATAAAATAATGAAAGCACAGTAAATATAATAAATACATACATACTTATACGCCTCAAATATATAAGTTCACGTAAATATCATTATATGTAGAACAAATTCAGATAGTAAGTGCAATTTTTCGAAAAGGATAAATAAGAGGCACGAACTAGATGAAAATTATACATTAGGGTTCATTTGAAAAAAAAAAACTCATTGGGCTTCAAAAAAGGGTTAAAATTTATGCTCACAACGGTAACGCTGGCTGTTAGGCAGATACATAAATATTCGGCTTCATTTTGAATACGTGGGTGATGAGAAATTCTATGTGTGAACATAAATGCCTTGTGCGCTTTAGTTACTAGTCGTCTCCACTAGCCGTCAACTTGGTATGAACATTGAATTGAACATGACGCACGTCAATTCGGCTCGTGGAGGCGGCTCACGTTCATGTGTCGTTCAAAGCGAATTGAATAATAGGTGGGCTTATTACTACTACAATATAAAAAACAACACGCAATTCGCCCTTCCACAACTTTACCAATATTATTAATATATATTGTAAAGGAAAAGACTGAAGTTTGTTGTTGTATTAAGTAGTAAAAAACAAATTCAAATAAAAATTTGTACTGAATAAATCAGAATAATAGTTGTTACAGTTCATAAAGTGTTAATTCATGGATCGGAAGCAGTTGATCACTGTCTAGTTTCCATAGGCGAGCTCTCTTAAGAAGCCGTTGAATCTTGTAATAAATTATTTAAGCAATTCAGACGAGACAACACGCGAAAAATGTCTCGTGTTGTCAATAACACTGAACTTTTGCATAGACTTCTTCTAAATTCCTACCCGTTGATTTCTTCTTTACGTAAATTACCACAAAAGAAGAAGTCTATGCTATTACCTGAGGCTTTGCGTATGTTAAGTTTTCGAAAATAATGTACAAATGTTGTATTAAATTGCCGTTATAAAATTCATTATTTTTTCTTTAATTAATAACTAACATTTTTGGTAAATAAATTATTATAATATTATATTTAAAGACTTTTTTTTAAATCTTATTTTACCCTAATTCGCCCATAAATACCGTAAACATAAATATTCATATTAATTTTGATGACTATAGCTGAGTAAACTACGTATGACCGCCTTCCTTAGAAACTTGAACCACTGTGCAGCGGTAGAATTATTTATTCATCCATTCAGAAATCAAATTGGAGAATAGTATTTCAAAGCGAAAACCCAAATTATTTGAAATATTAAAAAAAAATAGAAATATAGTCATATTTCCTCAATTGTTTTCATAATTTGTGTTGAACATATATTGGACGACGAATAATTAAAGTATTAAAAGTGTTTCAGAACGTGTCTACGAACGTCAAGCAAATAAATTGTGAATATTGAGTGATTTCGGAACTAGAAGATATAAAAATGCTTGATTTCTTGAAATTTATTTGTTGAAAATGGAATTTCCAATAAATATAATGGATTGGGGACTACTACGCTTCACTACTCAAAATTTTTATATAATTAAAAAAAATAATTGGAATGAAATGTAAAACTACTTTCAGTTATTGCTCTCTTTTGGTTAAACAAATAATTTTTATTATGAACTCTATTATTTATTATGAAGGCTGTTACAAAATATTTTTTTTTTTACTGAGAAAATGACCTACTCCCGGTTTATAGTAGACTCAACCAAGCCATAACTTTGTCGTTGTTAGAAGTTGCAATACACCTTCAGATTCTAAAGTTATCGATAAAAAGTCATTCCTGCACCGATTTTAAATTTGTATACAGTTTTGAATTCTGTCCATTAAAAAAACATTCATAAGTTGAAAAAATTTTCTTATATACATATTAAAAAAATATTTTTTATATTTTCCAACAATTTTTTTATTTTGGCCGCTTTTTTGCAGCACTTTAATAACCTTATTTAAAAAAAATACTATAAAAGCGCATTTAGTACTGATAATACATATTAATGCATTTCTTAGTTTATTGTAAAATGTTGGAACAATTGAGTTTAATGTGCAGAATTTCATCATTGAGACGATACAAAATACACATTTTCATATCCCAAAAGCGACAAGAACATTAATATATTAATCAATAATGTCGCTTTGCCGACGGTGTGTTCATATCATGTCCGAGTCGATGGCACGCGAAGACGTGGTGTTGATGGAAATACAAATATATAATAATTATTATGGAATGAAATGTTTTTTAGGAATAATCAAATGTGCATCCATACGTACATATGTGTGCATGAATGTATGTGTGCTATCGTGTGTAATAGTGAAGGACATGAAGGTGCTTTTAAAACAAATTGCATTAATTGTACATATGTATGTATATGTTTACACATACATATGTATGTACATATGCACGTACATAGGAAAATGTTTTGTATCTCTTTATGCCTTGAAAACCAATTATCTAGATATGAAAGTTAAGATGTAGGGCACCTGTCGCAATCAAACGGAAGTCCATGCATTAGAAATATTGAAGCACCAGCCGATGTAGATATTTTGGTAAAATATTGTTTGAAAGGCAAAACGTTGTAACATTTTGTAAATTTTATTCGCATCTGCCAGTTTTATATATTGTTGCATAATACTCGGATACTAATTGTTTAAAATTTTATTTCATAATTGAGTAAAAATAGCCAAAATGTATGTGGTGTTAAATTTACATACTTTGCACACTGAAAGTAATGAATTAATCCGTTTTTCAAAAGATAAGCAATTACGTTTTCTATTTGATAATAATAAAAGAATTGTAAATACTATTTCATATTAGTTCCTTTATATATATATATATATATATATATGTACATATGTATATTCATTTGAAACTGTACAACATTCTTTTTCCACAGCCCTAATGCTCAAATAAAATATTTAATACTTTTAAAATTTAGCATAATTATAATTCCTTTTGATTTTTTCTTTGCAGGTATGTTTTACAAAAAGTTTTCAACCCAGAATTAAATCCACGATACGGAAATAATAATTGCACATCCCAGAAGACGGAGAATATGCAAAGGATAATTCAAGATATCCTTGAATTTATTAGAAATCAATTAGCCCGTGAGTTTGTATGATATTGTAGCATGTAAATAAATGTTAAAATATTTTCAAAAATATGTGGCGTATATACATTTATAAAAATTTTTCATTTAAATAGAAAATGATTCCTTCTCACATCTTAAGTAGAACTGTAATAACATATTTGTTAGAAATAGTAAAAGAAAATTAATAATAAATTGTATGGAATCATAAAGGACTCATCAACTTAAATTTGCACAAATTATGCAAAAAAGCACAATATTCAGTGCAAGAGAATGAACTTTTGATGTTGTTAGCTAGAGTCATTTGCTATTTCACTTACACACAATTTTGCAGTATATTAGATAATTTTTTGCTATAAATAACTTATTTACATGGCCGCACCTACAAACATATGCATATGCTTATGCATATGTATATATGCATATACTTATGTATATAGTACATAATGAAATCCCTTTATTTATTATTAGTAGCACAAAGCTATTTACTAATTATTACTAATTATTATCTGCACTAGCACTTGTGATCAATGCAAATATTAAATAAATAAATTCAATACTCACTGTAATTCACAACTAAATAGTTCAAACAACTTTAACTATTAAGGATTTATGAAATAACAAAGCTTGAATATCCAATAATATGTCGTTACCTTCATTGCTTTGCTTTTATTCTTTGTCTTATAATGCATTACAAGATTTCAAATATCGAGCTTTAACCGCAAAAAAAACGTAAGTGACAAACATTTGAATCGTTTACTAACAGCTTTTTGCACTAAGCTGTTGAACTAATGGAAATTTGATTTTGCTTAAGTTTTTGATACCATTTTCAATGGTTAAATAATTTTCAAAATTAATTTTAATGACGGTCGATGCGATAAAAAAGTGAAAATCAAAAACTATGGTGATTACGATTTTTTTTTGTTTTTTGACGGTAAGAGCAGGATATGTTGAAAGCATAACATTTTAAAGAGTTGTTATTAAATTGGATTTAGCTCTTTTGCAACTGAAGGAAACGATTTGTGTAAAAATATTCATATTTTGTGCAAAAATGCTTTTGATTTTCGTAGAGAAATGTTCTATTTAAAGGATTTTTGTTTGATTATCTATTTTTTCCGCTTTAAGGCTGGAACACAATGTGCAGCTGAGGCGTGAAGCGAGAAGTATACTTCTCTCTGTAAAAGTAAAATACATTGCTTCAAATGTATGCCAGCACATTGTGAATCTGAGGCTGACGCTGAGGCAAAGCCTGAGGCGCAAAGTTCGAACATTTTAACTTTTTACAGCGCCTCAAATTAACAGCGCTTCTTTAACATGTTATGTTCGTTTACATTTTTTTACCGAGTATTTTTATTTTTCCACAAAACAAAATTTTGATTTTTGTACAAATACACAAAAAACTTAAATTAATTTTGATTATTATGTTAACATTGATTTTTAACAGATTGTGTTAACATATTATTATATCCAGAGATGCCAATAATATTTATCATTAATACAAATTCAATACATTTATACATAAAATTTTGATTAAGTACAATTGGCAACAATGAACTCACGCCTCGTCATTGTGTTCGTACTTCAACCTCCGCCTCTGCCTAAACTTCAGCCTCAGCTGCACATTGTGTTCCAGCCTTTAGACTTTTTCTTTAATCCATGTATGTATTATATGTACATATATATTTAATTTGTCAACATACTTTTAACTTTTCCCTTTTTTATTTTCACTTTGCTAAGTTTTTTCAATTGAAGACTTTTGAATTTAGTATTTTTTGCTTTGCTTAGTGGATGAAATTCTATCGTGAGTTGGTTTAACTAGAATAATATTGCAGGACTTTACTTGCCTGTTATGAAGCAAATCGGAGTTTTTGGTGAGAACCTACAACCTCCAGACCGATATACGATTTTGTTGAATTTTTCCAACTTAAGTTTTTCGAACAATAAAAATCTTTTCTAATGTGGCAGTTGAGTTGAATTATATTGGGAAAGGTCTTTTCTTTTCAATTTCATCGTTTTTTTTTATTAAAAATTATTTATTTTTCTCAAACTGCTTAAAGTTCACTAACGAGTTGGTTTAGCGACCGATGAAATGTCGGCATATGAACAGCTAAAGCCACAACAAACAACACATTTTGCAAAAATTCTAATTGTTTTAATAATTAGTTCGGGAGAATATCCCGAAATAATAAATTTCAATATTAAGTTATTTATTTTTTAAATATTTTTTTAAATATTTTTTTTATTATATTAACAATTTTGAAGCATTTTACTAGTGCTCATACGGGATTTTCAAGAAATCTGTAACTAAATTTAGAAACGTTGAAGAAGACTTCTTATAAACGTACACTTATAAACTTAATGAAAAGTCTAAGGTACATATTAAAACAATTTTTAATGTATTTTTAGGAAAACATTTAATATTTCGTTAAATAGTAAACTATAAAGAAAATCGATCTATTGTTTTATAATATAGGCAATGAGATTCAACACAACATGTATATTATACGTATTGTGATCAATCTAGATCCATTTAAGGCCAAATGTTTATTAAATTGAATTGAATTAGTTTGGCTCTAGTTTTGTTAATGAGTTTATGAATTTAGATTAATGATGATTGATATTCGACAATATTAGCAGTGACCTAAAAAGTGGGGAAAAAACATACACAAGACGCGTATGTGAAGTGTAATTGGCTTCTTCTTACTTCTTCCTTAATGAAAATAATTATTAATCTGAATTGACAAATTAAGTACTCGAACTTATGTAAATGCAAGGCGAATTGAGATACAACAAACTTTTTTTAGTTTTTGAGGTATCGCATGGCGTCAAGAACAGCTGTCTGAAATAAATTCGCGTTGAAAGACTGAAATCTTTCCAATGAAATGTCACATATTGAATATTTTTTTATATTTTTGTCACTATACTCTTTGCTTTAAACAAAATATTCTGTTGCAATTTCTAACCAGGGCTGGGCAGTATTTGAAGTACGTATTTAAAATACAAATACGTATTTTGTATTTTAAATACATACAGATGTGTAAGTATTTTGTATTTTAAATACATAACATTTCTCGTTTGTAAAATATTTTTTGTTTCTTATAAATTAAAAATTTTCCAATAAATTTATCATTAATATTATTAACATTAGTTTTCATTATACACTCGACAATGACAGTGCCACACTACATTAAACTGCAAATTTTTTTTTTTATGAAAATCAAAAGTATTTTGATATTCTTCAATATTACACACGGCGTATACGTATGACGATTTTTTTTGTAAACAAACGCACACAGATGCAAAAATTGAAGTTAATGTTGATGTGTGTATCACCCGCTTTAAAGACAAACATTTAGAAGTTTATTTCCCCAGATCATTTTTATTTTATTTTCAATAAACATTCAACAAGTCGTGGCAAATATCCTCTTTTTTACTTTAGATTTGCTGACACCACTGTTCGAAACGCTAGAGGCACTCAAGTGGTTGCTTTTAGCAACACGAACTATTTTTGTATATTTTGGGTCTACCTAATACTTGAAATAAAATGTTTACATCCATATGTCTACTATTGCAGACATCAGACAAGTAATTTATTCTTAAATTAATTTCTTTGTACATGTTTAAAAACAAGTCTATTCCGAAAATTATATTGACCTAAATACACGTTAACCATAATATAAACAAATGAAGGAATAAAATTCTTAACTCACCTGTTTAAAATACCCAAAAAAATTTTCGGTCAATATGGTATATGTACATACATACATACATACATACATACATATATGTAATTCAGTCTACTGAACATTAAGACTCACGCATTTTCTTTGTTATTACCAAAAAAAAAAATGTTTAGGAGTATGTAAACAATTTCTTTCACTGTTACTTTTTTTAATTTTCCTTTAAAAATGAAAATAAAAAATGTTGGAGCACATTACAAAGAAATGTTTTAACTACAGAGTCATAAAGTTTCATTATAAAAAGGTGAAGTGAGGGGGGAAAATAGAAACATATGTATGTAATTGCTTTAAAATTAAAGAAAAACCACTTAGTATCCATGTTCATTGGCCGCACAGAAATAGTAAATTGTAGCACCCGCATAACAAGTAAAAACATGTCGAAACAAAATTATTGAAAATGTACAATTATTATTAATAACACTCCTTGACTTAATTATAGTCGTTTGTTTATGGAAAGTGTTGTTTTGATCTGGTCATATAAAATTTGTAGGGGGAAACAAGTCAATTATACATATATGTATGTACAAGGTGGAACAAAAGTAATGTCATAATTTCAATTGGGTGCCATTTTTGCAGATGGTGCCGAGTGACGCTATGCTTCATTCATGATGTAGATACATTGAGAATTAATTGTCAACAAGACATGGATCGATATACACCTCAAGAACGTAGAATTATTGTTACTGCTTATTTGACAAATTTTCAGTCTGTTGTTTTAAGGCAGCGTGAATTTTGTCATAATTTTTCTTGTCGTCGTGTTCCAAGTGCTCGAAGATTTAACAAACAAAAATTTGCATTTCTGGAGAATTCGCATGAAATCCATGAAGAGCCATTGCATCCCCACAAAGTTACTTTTTAGTGTGTAATTTGCAATGAAAAAGTGATTTGATCTTATTTTTGAAGACGCCGATGGCACCACCGTGACTGTGAATAGTAAAACGTCGTCCTTCGATAGGTCTCTACAATTTTGGACACAGGGAAAAGTCGCAGGGAGCCAAATCGTGTTGCAAAAGCCAAAATTCCATAGGACATGTGTCAACCGATATGGCGACATCCTCTGCATCATCTCTAATAGTGATTGGCGATTCTTCATAACAATTTTCCTCACTTTCTCAAAATTTTTATCGGTTTTTGATATGATGGAGCTTCCAGGACGAGCGTCGTCATTCACATCTTCTCGACCTTCTTTGAAAAGCTTGTACCACTTGTAAACATTTTTCTGACTCAACATCCCAAGTGCAAATTTTATGCAAATTCTTTGATCCATTTTTTCCAAAGCAGAAAATCGCCGAACAAGCAAAACACATCTAGCTCTTATGCCTCTCACAAACAAACTAAACTAAACTCAACTCTTAACATATGTTCGAGACAAGTGTGCCAACATAAAAAAGAAAATAAAAAATCGCTAGTCGAATGCACGTAACCCAAGAAATTTCAAAATTTACCCTTTCACATTCAATAAGAGTTCTTATAATCACCTAAAATAAAATGGCAGCCAGTTAATTTTATGACATTACTATTGCGCCACCTTGTAGGTACTCGTTTATGTATTTAGGTCAGTACAACCCCAATCGGATTTTATGTTACATAAGTATTCGTAATACATACATACATATGGCGTCTATAAATATTGCGTCTATTTTTGGAGGTAGGAAACTTCAAATTTATTTCCATGATATTAAATTTTATAATTCTCCAATATTTTGGGTACTCACAGTGTTAAAAAATCTCTCTTAAATCGTTTTGGTGGAAATGTTGATAATATAAATCCTAGAAGTCTGAAATCGTTTGGAGATGATTTCAGAAATGGATCTATAGCGATTTTAACTCACGAATGATTCGTGTTAATTTTCATATCGCTCTATTAACACAACAAAGTCATATATCAAAAAAAAAAAAAAAATCTAAATGTTCAGGTTACCGAGTAATACATAGTATTCTTCAGTATCCTCTTTATATGTATCAAACAAAAATCTAAATTATATCTGAACCTAAGCCCAAGTTTCGGCATGGGCTTTGAACAAGGCTTTCCTTCAATGCAACATTCGAGTAGACATTCACATCTCATTTTAAGTTACCGAGAAAAAAAGTATTCCGAAATATCCTTTTTATAACTATTTTAATATTTTACTGTTTGTTTGTATGCCTGCTAGGTATATGTGCCATAAGTATACGAGCTTGAATGCTTTTCAATCATGAATTGGCTAAAAGGGTACTGATGATTTGGTTAGCGCCAATGAAATGCGGGCATATACCTAGCTAAGCCAACATCAAACAATAAAATATTAAAATAGTTATTTTGGAGAATATCTCGAATAACAAATTTGATAAATATCCTTTTTATATGTTTAAAAAACAGATTTATATCCGAAGCTATACCAAAAGTTTTATCGAAATGTATCGGTATGAAAAATTAATGTTTTGAAAATTTCAATCGCATGTTGCGAACTCGATTTCCTTATAAGTGTGAATTTGTTGCATTAAAGCAGCGACATTTGATTAATATGCATTAGTGATGTAACGGATGTCATTTTTAGGAATTCGCTAATACGAACAGTAGTATCTGGGGCAATATTCACGTACACGAATGCGAATATTAAATTTAAATTATGGTGATATTTATCTTTGGCTCTTTTTATAAGACTGCGAAATGAAATAAATTTTTTATTTAATTGAAAAAAAAAAAAAAAATCTTGTGGCATCAAAACTCTTGTTGCCGTACAGTGTAATTTGCAAAAATTATCACAAAATTTTAATGCTTGTCATTCGATTATTTTGAAAAACGATACAAATACAAATTTCTAACACAGGGTTACTGGATTAGATTATTATTAATAATAAATTTAAAAAAAGTTACCACACTGTTAATGACCACAAATGTAGTAGGCCTCCCTTAACTACCTCCAACGTTTGCTATGTTCAAACCACATGCCAAGCTTCTTGCACTCCCGCTGACTGCGCTCGAATACAGAGCGATTTATCGAGGTTTTTAGTTTTTACTACAAGAAGTTTATTATTTGACCTTTTTCCATTATTACAAATTAATATTTTTATGCCATTAAGGCAACATATTACAGTCTTAAGGTATACATTAGCCAAAGTTTTTCATTCACACCTTTTGTTTAACATTAGTTGAACCCTCGTTTACCATTTGCTTCTTATAAATGATTATTTGCTTTTACTAATGATAAACAGTAGTTTAACAAATGCTAACTAAAAGCTGTGTAATAAGATTTTCTAATCTATAAGTTTAGGCATTCCTTAATGCTTTTCTACACCTTGTTTTTTTATTTTTGATGAAAATGTTCGACAACTATTTGACTGAAAGCGAATCCGAATGTTATAGAATAGTGGAATACTTACAAATTAGAATTTGAATACAAATATTTGTTACACCACTAATATCCAACGTATGTGCTTATATGAAGAATGATTTTTAAAAGCTTTACAGAAATGTATGAAGTCTTTATTTGAGCCGATAGAACGATCTATATAATTCATATAAGAGGCTATGCCTCTCTCCAACATATCGGCCGATATCTCCCGAATAAATTCTTCAATATTGGGTTCCAGTAGGTCAACCGCAAAACCATAAAAAGAGCTTAAAGCCGTTAAATAGCAAAACGTGAAATAAACTGTTCACCGAACTCGCCTCTAATTTGGGCTATTATTTCGCGTGCTGTGTGGCATGTGGCACCATCTTGTTGAAACCACATGTCAGCTAAGTCCAGCTCTTCTATTTTGGGTTAAAAAAAATTGTAATCATCGCACGGTATTGCTCACCATTCACAGTAGCGTTCCTGCCTTTGTCACCTTTCAAAACGTACGGTCCAATGATGACACCGACCCATAACCGGGATGCAATGCTTCTGGCTACTCTTCACACCTAATACAATAATTTTGCTTGTTCACGTATCCATTCATACAGAAATGAGCTTCACCGCTCATGCCATTTAATTAATTGTTCTTTATTCGCTAACAATTTTGCTAACATTACCGACGACGAAGGGCTCTGTGATGTACATTAGCAGAGATTAGTATCAATCGCTGTCGGTATTGCTCAATGACCAGCGTGCCTTCATCATTTGAACGGTTCAGCAATAACTAACACGATGCCTACCTAGTGTATATATGATGACTTGTCCTGAACAGTGGATCGAACTCACGTTCTCAGTCACAATTTTCATTGTAATCAACGGGCTAACTACTTCAGCCAACAACGCACATGTCCGCTATTTTGTAAGTTCCGGTCACGCATATACATAAATAAATATTTTTTCTTAGAGAATTGCTTTATGCAGTTCAGTTCCAACTAGTTCTGGAATGTTTTGATTTACTGTAGGCACTGGTCATGCGAGATAAGTTTTTTTTTTGTATTGAATGCCTTGCGCACAATGGGTTTCAAAATAAGGTCCTTGAGCTACATCACTAATAATAACTGGAACTGTCAAATCGTTGATGAAACTGATGCTCATTAAATAGAATCCTAATATTAAAAGCGAGAATGGTCTGTTTTACTTCTTAATATTTATTCTATCTATCCGGTCGTGATACATTATTCAATTTGAGAAAATCACCGGATATTTCATTTGAAAACGTTTGTTCGGTGATGAAGATCGATTTCGTTAACAGCGAAATATGCTCATATGCAGCGGATAGCAGCGGTACTGGTGATGTCATTAGTCTATAGGTGCTCAAAAATAGTCATATTCACTGTGTTACACTGATAAAAAGACAAGGCAACCGAATTTTTGATTCATTGATGTGATTTTAGCATCACATCGCATACAGCCCGCTGATGAACGTTTAATATAATGAACTCGACCTGTCAGCTGGCCACCTATTTCGTACGATTTGACACACTTGGACGTCAGATTCCACATACATAGAGTTGTATTCAAACATTCATGTAATGGGATTACCTTAACTCGTAGCTTTCTAAGGAAGTAAATTTCACAGATATTGACAAAAATGTGTATTTGGTATGTTTTTAATTCAGAGCTCTCAAAAAAACACCCGTTATATGTAAATTGACTTTGCAAAAAGCTTTTTTTAAACACTTTAAACTACTTTTGTTTTAAAGGCAAGTGCCGCTTTTTAATCAATAGATTATTTATATATTGCTTGAAAATAATTCATTACCATCAGACCAATTTGGTTTCCTTTAAAGAACATAAAATTTCAATAAAGTGTTGCACTTAGAAAATTGCAATCTTGTCCACAGCGAGAGAGTAACAGCAGTGGTTAAAACAATAAGAATTTTTGTCACAATACGTGTATCGTTTTATTCTTTTAGAAAAAATTCTAGCATTTTTAATAGAGCAAATGAAGTATCATGGGACAGACAAATCATAAAGTATAAATGGGACATGCACATTTGTGAACCGATTTGTCTTTTTTATATGAAAGGGTATGCACCAGAGGTAATTCCATTTTAACCAATATGTGATAGTACCAGGGCGAATTGTACCCCTCACATAAAGTAATACATAATTATCGTATATTGGCTGTCTATTTTAGTGAGAGTGTTAAAAATTAGCGAGTTTTGCTCTAAATCAAATGCACACAGTTTCAAGAAAATTTGACTGGGTAGAACCAGACGAACAGTGCCACCAATACAAAGTAATACACAATTATCAAATATCTCGCTGATTACAATAGTAAGAGTGTTCAAAATTTATATGATTCAGAGGTGGTCCCGCTTTGACCAACATGCGAATGGGGAGTGGAAGGGTGCCTTCCACATTGACTTAAAAAATCTTTAAAACGCTTATAATGTTTACACCGACTTCAATAATAAATAAGCTTTAAAAAGTTTTAAATAACTAAAATATTAATATGCATATGCGTTATCTACTCAGAGCTTTAAAACCGACCGACCCGACTGAAAGCTATAAACTTAATCTTGCATTTAACCTCTTTCTTGGCATCTGCTTCAAAGATGTCACTACGTAACGCATAATTATCTAAAACTTTTTAGAATCTTTTTATTTTTCGGGTCGGATACATTTTTTTTATTTCAACCTTTTTAATGATTATTTTTAATGTAGATGTGTGAGGCAACATTACCCCTATATATTTTTAACACATCCCTATGCACGATAATTATGTATTACTTTGTATAGGAGTCTTCCTGCGACCTGGTCAGTTTTTCTGGAGACTAGAAGCATTTAATGCACAGTAACAGCCACGCTTATTTTTAACCTGAAATTTGGCCTGACTGGCCTGACTAGCCTGTCCAAATCATTTTACATTATTTTGTTGAAGGAAAAATAAGTGTCAATGTCGAAAATGGCAACGTCTAACATGAAGAGAACTATGCAGACGTCACTGGTTATAATATTTTAGTAAGAAACAAAATTTAATAAAAAGAAAAGATTAAAAAAGAACTTTTTCGTTGAGTAAAAATCTAATTTGAATTGCAATTTTTTTCCACCACAGTTGATACTGTATGGGAATAACAAAAAACATTAAAGCAACAAATACAGTCATAAACCATTATGATTTATTAAGTGTAAATAAAGTTAATAACAATGTACGCGTATTACAAGAACACCACAAACCACAAAACACTGCCACTGGCTGCCACGCTATTATCATATGGGGCACAATCAAACTTTAATTTAGACTAAATACAAACAATTCAATGTTTTAATGGCCATTAAAATAATTAGATTTACACCGGTATATACATACATACATATTTACTCGTATATTTACATGAGCTACTTGAAAATAGCCATAATAGTTTATTTAGTTGTTGGAGTGTTTTCAAAACGCTTGCCCCAGCAATGCAATTGTAATTCAGTTTTTAACACAAAGTATTTTTTTTTAATTTATATTTAATTAATACTTTGTGTTATATATATATATATATATATATATATATATATATATATATATATATATATATATATATATATATATATATATATATATATATATATATATATATATATATATATATATATATATGACATACACTTAAGCCAGTGATGGCTTGTTGTGCGTCCCTTTGAACCATCAGACACAAACTGCCAGAGTTCTGCGGCAGGATTCGAACCTGGGGCCTTCGCACTACGAGTCTAGTACACTACCTAGTAGTCTACAAAGGTCAGTTTATATATATATATATATATATATATATATATATATATATATATATATATATATATATGTATATGAGTACATACATGTATATATAATTGTTTTCTTTTACAAAAATCTGCCTAGTCTGACGGTAACTTTTTTAAACAAAAATTTCAAGAGGAAAAAGTCCATCAAAATTTGTTCACTTCACTTACTATAACCAGCTAAGAAAATCTTTTAAACACATCACTTTGATGATGACTTCTGGGATTTTAGGAATACATTTTCTAAAATATAAATTAAGTTTAAGGTTCGAACTAGGTTCGATCTTTGCTTTTAAATACTCGTAGATTACAAAATTAGGCCAAAAAGACTTGTAGAGTTTTTTTTAGAGATTTAATATAACTTGTTATCGTAGCGATAACTGATTTTTCATAATTTTAAGCATATCGCACTCGTTCAACAATACTGTATTAACTCAAAATTCTTAAATTTTCAGTTTTTGCTAAAAAACGACTAACGCTCTCCATATCTACCTGCTAGAAAAATTTCCCATTGTACTGACCACTCCTTCATACAAAAATGGAGACTTAAAATTTGTTTTATCATATATGATTAATGTAAAATCAAAAAGTTTTTTGCCTCTACTGAAAATGTTGAAATTTTGAGTTAATACAGTATTGTTGAACGAGTGCGATATGTTAAGTTGAAAGTGTTAGATAAGTTAATGGAAACCTCATCTTTTGTTTGATTGTTATCTTCATTAAACGTCATTAACGGCGTAATATTTCATTTCACCGCGATGAGGAGCTTCGTTATTTTAAAACATTTATTTTTGTTTGTATTTTTTATATTTTGTTGAAAAAAGCAAACATTTACATTAAATGCCCCATCTTTGTAAAATACGCAATTAGGCTTTAAGAAACACTTTTCAATTAAAATTTCTTTCTTTGTAACAAAGACATGAACCAAAATTAACTTTATTAACACATTTGAAGGAAAAATAATTTTATTATAACCAAATTTTGTTAAATGTCACGGAAAGTTTAAACGATAGATAACATCAAAAATGTTTTCTTTAGTTTCGTTCTAAGGTGAGTTTTTAATTTTAGATAAATATTGTACTAATTTAGGTTTTGGACCAAGAAGGGTTACTAATCTTCTTAAGAAAATTAAAAAAATAAATTTTTTAAAGCCGTTTTTATTAAGCTTCTAAGATTATTTCAGATATCCACTATTACAGTCCCTGAACCACCAGCCTCTTTCCTTTTCTCCAATGTGACAATTAATCTTCTATAGAAGTTTTCTAATATTTTTTTTAAACCTTATTTATAAAGCTTCTAAGATTATTTTAGATATCCCATTATTATATTCTAATTAAGTACTGCCTGGACGACCATTTCTATGTAGTGTGTAGTACCAGCCCCTTTCCGTTTCTCCAACGTGACAACTAATCTGCTCAAGAATGTTTAAAACCGCATTTATAAAACTTCCAAGATTATTTCAAATATCCCACTACTATATTCCAATTAATTATTCCCTGGTCTCCACTACTACGAGTATAAAGTCATAAACAAGATCTTGGAGTATATTTCCAGTCTTACAATTAATTTGGACCTGGTTTTAGTTTCAATTTGGGATTTCTGTTAACTGATCAACAAATATGGTTTTTGTCTCTGATAGATCTACAGCTCTAATCCAAAACAATTTATTTTGCACACATTAAAATTTATTATGTTTCAAAATAAATTGTTTTGGATTAGAGCTGTAGATCTCGTTTTGACTTTCTATTAAAATTCACCTCCTGGATATTTTCCGACTTTTGATACCTTTTTCTTTCATTTACTCAAAGCTTTCGAAGATTTTTATAGAAATCACACAATTATTAACTTAAGAGGCGACATTAAAACAAATTTCACCGAGTGTTACTTAAATTCGTTACAAGCCAATATTAGTAACTGCCAAACAGATACGTATCAAACATTATTCATTCAATTTGATTTATGCGCATACAATTTCAAAGATGTAAAAAATATACATTTGAATTTGTCCATATTCTATAGATCATGATGACGATAAATCAGCTACAAACCGCTATTAAAGCAAATATTCATTTGTGTTAAATTGAAATTACGACAGTAATGATATGATTTAAGTCATTGATTATCAAAAGGAATATATTTTTTTGCAAAACTCCTATTTTAATCATTTGGTGTTAAAATTTATGCCAGTGGTAGTTGTAAAAAAGCCTTCTGTTGAAGAACGTATTTAAATGTAATATTCTTCTGTTGATCTCTGTTAATGAAAACTAGTGGTGACTCATTGGCCGAATTTCGACCAAAAATTACTAAAACCAAGTTTTTCTAAAATTTGTTGTATTTTTTGTTTGAAGACCAATACCGAATGATTGCTTCAAACGCTTTCCAGGATAATTCAACTATTTTAATCAGCCGTATCGCAAATGTTATGGGAATAAGTTATTTCGGAGGAAAGCTGTATTCCCATTCTCAACAAATCGCTATCGCGGACACCTTGAGAGTGAAAGTTTTAATTGTGAATTAAAGGGTCTTTCATTAAGTGGTTCCTTTAAATTTAAATAAAAGAAGGTGTTTGTAAGATATCAATGAAATTTCTTAGTCATTTGAAAGGCTTATTGATGCCATTATGTATGGAATATAACATCGTAACAGTGTCCGCGAATCAGAAATGTCCATTTTTCTAGGACTCTGGCGCATAGATTAGGCATGGGTTATGTTGACTTTGAGGGCTGCTGTGGTTTGTTGAATTTTTGCATAGACCTGCGATTCAGTAAACCTCATAAGAAAAAGTCTAACGAGGTCAATTCGCACGATCTTGGTGGCCCGTTCACATCGCCTCCACGTGAGATGCATATGCCCTAAACTCGCTTGTGCAGAATTGTCAATGCGGCATGAGCTGTGTGGCACGTGGCGCCGTCCTGTTAAAACCACCTGTCGTTAATGTCCATATTATCTAATTTCAACGTTGTTCTAATGCCAACGTTGTTCCCAAAGAAATTTGGACCGATCCACACTTTACAGTGACTTTTTCGGGATACAATCGACACTATTATTGTATTATCGTCGTCCCAAATTCAACAGTTTTGTGTATTTACATGTCCATTCATTCAGGAGTGGAGGACGATTACGGCGACCTCAAGATGTCAGAAGTGTGCTGAACGTTGCCCGAACAGAACACCCATTTCAATAAAATAATTTTATCATTTGCACGTGTTGTTGATCACTATATCCGTTTTTAGAGATTTGGCAAGACAGACTAAATAAATGACATCCAATTCGACAGAATTTTAGACAAAGTTTTTAAGTTCCTATTGGAAGACCCTTACAGCAAAGAAAAGACCAACCGAAGTTCATTTATTGCGCTGTAACGTTCTGAAAAATTTAGCAAAATTAGTAAAAATTTTACTGCGCCGCACCACAATAGTGCTTTTAAATCGTTTTAAGCTCAAGCCGATTTAAGCACTTATTCCTTATTGCCACAGAATTGTTCTTTTTTTATTTGTCGGTTGAAATTTAATGTTTGTCTATGCATTGTAATTGTTGAATTTGTAGTTACAAGCAGCTGCTAATGCACTTCAACTAATAATCAAGTTAAAAATTATGATTACGAGTATTTCCTTCTAATAGGCAATGAAAATTGGAATTTGAAATTAGTTTAATTTGTAGCGAGTAAAAAAATTAAATAACACTGTGACAAAAAAAAATTTATTTCATAACATTGAAGAAAAACTTGTGAATGTTGCCAATTTGGCCAAGATATATTTGTAATACTCGTACATATCATTTTATATTTATGAACAATTTGAATTCTACGTATGAATAAAGACAATGTCAAAGTGTAAAATATGTAAATTGAACTTTAATACACATATTCATATAATATGAACTAAAGTAATAAAGATTTAAGAACTTATTAAAAAAAATGTGGCACATTTTATTGAAGGAAATTACTATAAATTAACTTTTCCTTTTGCAAACTGTAAAATCGACTTGAACAATAAACCAACCAACAGTGGTGATCTGCCAACATTTGGCATTTCATCTCCTTTGGTAACATTCTTCCGTTTGATGTACGTTTAATGTCCTAGTGAAATCATTCAACTAGTTCATCAATCACCATTCCAAGATTAGGAGGAAAAGTCAAAACGTAATTGCGACTCTGAATGTTATTCTTTATTTATTCAGTTGCTAGGAGCTGTTTGCATTATATAAGAAGCCATTCTACATACAAACGATGCAAACATTTTAAATGTAAACTCCTTCATCTTTGTCACACACATTGAAATTTTTCATAACAAAAATAATGAATGTTTATATTCGTGGTCAGCAGGCCCAAATTGACAGCAATCAGATATTTTCATCAATGTTATGAAATAAGTTATTTGACTTGTCACACGGTGTAACTTTCAATATTTGTCCCACCTTAATTTTTTTTCTCTTAATCTTTTTAATATTGTTGCATTGAAAGTAAAAGTTTCAAAACTTTTTTCTCCATTAAATCGAATTGATTTGACGTTTGACAAATAATCTTTTAATAACAACACGCTTTTCTTTGACAAGGTCACCAAATTAAGTGATCAAATTTTGATTTTCGTAATATCATATTAATAGACCGTAAAATCCCCACAACTAAAACGAAACGACATCAAAGGAAAATAAATAATTTTTGGAGTATTTGAAATTAATACTATGGAATTGATAAATTGAAGCAGCGATATTAAAAAAATAATAATATAGAAATAAATAACTGGTGAGTAAAATCATTTGTAATTAAATAAAATAACGCCCACAAGGAAAGAAAAGAGCTGTTTGTTAAATGGAATTTAAACCAAACAACTGATACTTTATGCTCTGACACCAACAAAGAAAGATGGAT
The DNA here is from genome assembly GCA_963681545.1 of Germaria angustata. Classification (NCBI taxonomy): domain Eukaryota; kingdom Metazoa; phylum Arthropoda; class Insecta; order Diptera; family Tachinidae; genus Germaria; species Germaria angustata. The sequence continues at coordinate 46,027,323 of OY813001.1, forward strand.
CAATTTATATGTCAAACATTTCTATTGCGCATCACAATCATAGAAACGTCCAGCTTCATTTGACCATAATGAATACAGATTAATGCGGTAAGGAGTTTGAATGAGTGCGTCTAGTATTGAATTTCAAAATGTGTTTCAGCAGAACAACTATTTCTTTATTATCAAAAGCATATATAGTATGACCAATAAACTTACAAAAGCTTAACACCACATATGTATATTTCTTTTGAAGTGTTAATTTCATTTTCATGTTTATTTTTATTTAATTTCAATAGGAAGGTATTAAAAACGAAAGTGGTGTTTTTTTTTATTTGTTTGTTTGTTATTTCACAAACGAATATCTTTATTGAACTTGGTCAGTACACCACCCAAATGTACAATAGTATTGCTTTTTTCCTTCGCTTCCACGACAGTTGCCCATAGATTGTCACAGAAAGCAAAACTATTGTTGGGACGAATCATCAAAATCCGTTAGAAGCTTGGAAACGGTTTTAGGAGACGAGCCTAGAATTAAAATTTTCCAAGGTTTCTCTATCACTAGTTTTCTTTACATTATGTCCCAGTAAAAAAAGAGCTTTTAAGAAAGACATGAAAATGTTTAGAATAGGATCCAGACGTAGTGAAAATTCGGATCATTTTCAAATGATTTTAACATAGGCTAGTCAATGCAATATTTCCTGTCCTTTGACCTTTATTCACTGATTTGGAAGCTGTCTTCATTGTATTTGGACACGTGAAATTTTTGTGTTAATTTTTGCGAAGAAAATAATTCTATATCAAATAAGGACTGTTTATTTACCACTGGAGGGCTTTAAAATTTTCCAGTTACCTTGATTTTCTTTTTCTTATGTGAAAGTAATGTTATAAGCTATTGATTGAAGAAAAATAATGTTTTCATATACATAGATTTAATAAAAATTGTATTTTTTAAATCGAAAAATAAAAAACTTTTAAATCAAATTTGACAGATTAGGAATTAATTCTTATTTTTAATCAAAATTTTGCATTTTGACTTCCTGGGAAGTTGGAAAACTCGCTATTGAATTTTTGGTGGCAATGATAATAACGTTCCTTGAAAATGAGTTCTATTTTTTCCACTGGTTCTGTAATCGAATCAGAAATTTAGAAGATTCATATACAATTAATTTATCTATTAACCCCACTGTTTTTAAAAGATGTGATAAATTCCGCAATTTTGGAAATAATCGTAAATATTGGCGTTTTATTCACGACAATTATACAAAATAAAAAGTTTGTTTTAGTTACTTAAGTTTTTAATACTTTTACATTTTCTTCAAATATAAATAATGAACTAAAAATGAAAAGTTTGTTGTGGCTTTAGCTCTTCATATGCCGACATTTTATTGGTTGCTAAAACCAAATCGTCAGTGAAGTTTAAGCAATATTAAGTATATAAATAATGAACTTTAAAATCAAACGAACATATTTTTCTTGATAGGATCGGTTTCAAATCCATCAGACTCATGAGAGAAAGTTTTCTATTTTTTATGTTTTTCATGATTAGAAAAGACAGGACTACCAGCTGATTAGACTCGGGATGCAAATGAGGTGTGTGCTGGCACCAAAGACGTGAGCATGTTTTCCCAGCTAGTGGTATAAATTTATTATTTCTCCCCTTTATAATCATGAAAATAAAAAATAAACATCATTTTCTAATAGAGTCTGATGAGATTTGAGTCAGAGCCCATAAAGAAAAATTATGTTCGTATGATTTAAAATTCATTATTTATATGTAATGAAAATATTCATGTAAAACACACTCAACTTAAAAATCATTTGAAAACTAATGATAGATCAAAGTGGTTTAATTGTTTGGAATTTAAAAAATTTCCATAAAAATATAAAAAAGTAAAATTTTTTTCAAGCCGTCAATTGCAATTAGTGTATGTTTTAAATTAGTTTTTGTTATTATTATTGTTGTTGTTGTTGTTAGAGATGGCAACGCGAAGAGAGGTGGGTCGTGAGTCAATAGCACAAAATACTCATGACAAAAATAAAATATTTTCTTTTAAAAATTGTTTGAAATTCATAATAACTCTTAAAAATTACGGAACAGTGGGACAACAGTGCAAAAATATTGGCGATAATTATGTATAAGGAATGACATAAGAAAATTAAAATTCTTGGTCATCGATTTTTGATGCCAATTCACTGAATTGGAAGCTATCTGCAACGTGTTAAGAAAAGTATATTTATATATTATATTATATATTATGTTTTCAAACTTCAAAAAAGGATAAGGTAATCAATTCGTGTGGATTTTTTTCTAATGTTTTATTCGAATAACTTAATTATTTGTGAACCGATTTTCAAAAATTTTTTTGTTTGAAAGGGTTTGCTTGCAGGTTGATCCCACAATTTGATTCTTAAATCAAATGGGCAATTCGCTCCCCTTCTTCCCCTCGCACAACTTCTACATTTATGGACTGAGTTTGAAAGCATGCAGTTTTTCTAAGAAGGCATTTCAATACAAACTAGAAATGGATTATATCGGGTTTCAAACTAACCCATATTTACTTCGCTTTTTTAATCTGTTCGATGGATCTTTGTATTGAGGTCGGTTTTTGCCATAATTAGCTGCCTTTACACATTTGCTTCTGTGTGAAAAGCTTATAAAAAATATAAAAAAATTAATATTTCTATTTTTGTTCTATTGTGGGCTTAAAAAAGGTCTCACTTTGTGAGGTTGTCGCTAACATGTATCCATTCTTAAGGCGATATATTTTTCAGAATTGAAAATGCCATTAAGTGCAGAACTCGCAACCTTTCTAATTAAGTGTGACGATAACAATATTATTGTTGCTTTAAAAAAATTTGTTTGCTGTATATTTGATTTAAAATTTATTTCCTCTTCAGCATCAGTTGTTTCGCATATTTTTTCTGATTTTCTACTTTTTTCTTATATTGAGTTGGGTCTTTGTGTTTTTATTGGCAATGTCAAATTTATTAAATAAATATGCAGATTAACGATTGTTGCAAGTATTTGTTATTGAGTAATTTTTTTACTATTGCAGTATTCACAAATAAATTTTTTTGATATAAAAAAGAAATATGATTGGTTTATTTAATTGTGATTGTGTAAATAATAAGAAATGGAAAAAAAATTATTAATTAATATTTCTGGTATTTTATTAAAAAGTCATTAATCTTGTATCTCCCTCTCTACGAGTCTGTTGTAAATTTTAATCATAAATTATTTCGCTGAAATTCTTAATGCATGAGTTTCGATGTTCAGTTTAATGAAAATTTATGCCTTTTTAAAAATCTTTATAAATCTTTAAGACATCGTTTTAGTTAGCAGAATGAATTTTTAATGGTCTTTTAATATTTAGGTTTATTAAACGCGACCGCTTGACTTGCGAATAAATCTGGTGGAATTTATTGCAATTCTAATTGATTTGAGTACAAGAACTCACATCTATATTTTAAATATAAAAATTAAAACGGTGATTTTAATGTTGCCACAAAAGCAAATTAATTTTGGTCATTTTACATCATATTGCAGACTTAAAAAATTTCCTTTACTGGAATCCGTTTTCGATGTCATTGTGAATAATGGAGTAGATTTTTTGTTTCAGTTTCTTATTTGGAATTGATTCCCAAGTTCAGGATAAATTTTTATATCGGTAGGGCAATTCAATTCGTCTAGTTTATGAAATTTATTTATTAAATGTTTTTTTTTTAAGTCTGATTTATAGAAAGAGTACATGAAAAGGAAGAAGCATTTCATTATCTACCTGCTTAAAATAGACATTTGTTATTTATTATTGAATATGTGTGCATATTTCTTTATTTTGCATTAAATTCTAATTTTTTACCGCGGAATTTCACTTCTCAGTTGTAAATTCTGAGGGAATTCTTTGCGAAATGCATCAAAATTAATTTATATTGAAAAAATTTGCTTGAAATATGGTTTCTTTGCAAATAATGATTATTATAAATAACTTGCAAGACAGGATGCTAATGACGGCATTCAAATTCTATTAAAATTTCGATCGACATCGAATGTCGACCTTTGATTTACAATCCCCCTTATTATGATTGTTAACGTCGATGTGACATCAAGTCGACAGTAAAAAAAAGACAGAAGCTCTGAACTCGTTGCAGGCAATAATTAACTAATATTGATGGCCAATTGTAATTTTATAAGCCATGGTAGTAGTAATATCCTATCAATAATATTTAATAGTTCTCGAGAACGATCCCACAATTGCCAATATATTGATGTCGACTTGGTGTGACGTCGACGTCGACTATCATAATAAGCGGGAATGTAAGAGTAACTGGAACCGGGCAACCAGGCGCGAAAGTGTGGGTATATCGCCAACGACTAACCAAACAGAATATACAGAGATTATTTCATTTTAATAGGCCACACATTGCCCTTAAAAACTTTGAGATTGCTGTGATTGTATGAAATAAAGACCCGTTGGCTTATGAGATGAGACCTAATGGGTGCAACTGACAAGTCGAAATATCTTTGCAGTTTGTGTTTGTTTATTAAAAAATAAATCATTTGTAGGTGATACCGTTGATAAAGATTAGATAGATTTTGAAAATATAAAAACAAACAACTTGAAACGACATCTTTCATATATCCATCAGTTGAGGAAGAGCTTTTGAGGTTGGACTTTATGCACCACATAGGTAGTCAAGTTATAGTTTCTATATTTAGAAAAATGCATTCATTACGTATGGAATAAAGCTCAAGAAATTTAATGTTCCATTTTTCCGCACGTTTGTGGGTTCTTTGGACTTAGCACACTTTGAGTTTATAAAATTGAAGCACATTTTCTCAAATATAACGTCATATTGTTATTTAAAAATAAACAAAAAACAAAATTTAAAAAGGCTAGTGGATATGCACTAGACTAGTAGTCTAAGGGTTGTAGGCTTCTAATAATTTTAATACAGAGTTATCGCTCTCAAAGTTCATTTTTTAATGCTTATTCATCGGAAGCTGGAAGATGTCTTCAATTCGTTCGGAAAGTATTTATTTAAAAAATATTTTTATAGTAGAAATCGACTTAACATCTAAGAAGATCATAGTCACAATTAGTTTCTTCGTGGCTGTAATAGTAAGTGGTAGACTCAATTATTGATTAAAGGAAAATAATTGCTCAATTTACTACATCCCTGATGTATCATGTGTTGAATTTCGCTTTTGCTTTACTCACTTGTATGGCGAATTTATCGTAAAATTACCGGTACAGCACATAAAACTTTATTATTATGCAACGTCAAAACCAGTAAAGTAGAAAGTAGAAAACAAAGGAATATGTTCAGAAGTAATCAAAATAAACAGGCGAGTTTTGATATCCAGAGCAATTATGAAATTAAAAAATATAATCAGCTGAGCTGTCTACTCTAAATGTTATGAATTCGCCTTACTCACCTGTGAAGTGGCATTCATTGTAACTAGTATTGCTAAAAGTCAAAAATATAAGAAGAACAGCTTTTTTTTAAATAAAAGTAGATGAGCTTACACAATGAGATGCACTATTATCTTTTATAATTCTTTAATTTTATTTATAGAAATTTAATGCTCATTATAAATTGGTAAAATTTTTTTTATAAAAAATTGTGCAGGATTGCTGATGATTTCAAGTACTTGCTCTAAATGATGATTTACTCCTGTCTCTGAATGGATTAAAAAATTTTTAATGAACATTATCAACAACAAGTTTACACTATTGTAAATTAAGACAATAATACAACTTATACAGTAATACAAGTGGCTTGTGAATAGAGCAAATGTTTCCATATAAGTTTGAGTTCATTTTTTCAAATTTATTTTTTTTTAGAAATACAACGAATTTCTTCAGATTTGCAGAAGTCATAATATTTTGTCAAGTTCGTTGAAAATTAAATGCATTAATTGATATTACGGAAGCACTGAAAATGCTATACCTAGTGAATGAGTTTCATGTCTTTTCGCTGCGATATTATAAAACGATGTTAATGTTATTGTTCAGGCATGTTTTCTAAAGCTTAAAATATTTTCTAAAATGCAACGGAATTGTTAATCTCTTATTTTTTAATATGTGATTAGAAATAAATATGGAAAATAAACAATGTAAAATTTTACAAAGTAGAAACGATTTTTTCTCGTAACCCTATTATATTTTCCAACACTTTTTTATAGAAAAATATCAAATAGTAGCATTCATTAGAAGCGGTTCTTGTCATTTAAAAGAACTATAAAATTTATGTGCAATTTGTCGACTGTAATTTTCTTGACAAATTTTTTCCCAGTAAAAATAAATAAAATCTCATTAAAAATTTTACTACATTTCGTAAATTCGAACTGACTTTTCTTTCTTATTTTGCTCCTTTTTTCTTAGCAAACTTATTAAACTTATTGATAAATACTTAACAAAATTAATTTATTTATTTTATATAAAAAAACTAAACAAATTAAAAAGGAGTAACTTGAAATTTAACAAAAGGTACGTTACTACATTTATTTGACATATTTTTGGACACCATCTGCTCACTGTTGTAGTTAAGAACATTTTAATTTACTGCTGCAGCGCAGTATTGCATTTGCGAACGTAGTCCAAATGTCAAATAATATTTGTATTTTATATCTCTTAGTTACTGTTATCATATATGAATTAACTGAAATATCTAAAATATTCATTGCTTTTCTTGTTCACACAAAAACATTTGCAACAACAATATTGAAACATTTTCGCTCTATAAAATTTCACATGCATTTTGTTATTAATTGTTTGTTTATGTTAAAAAAATAAACTGGATTTTGTTTAACTGCGATAAAAAAATCTAAAGTTCTTGCAAACATATTTTGTTTTTAAAATTTTCAAAATTTTCCAAGTAATTTATGACTTCATGTTGACATTTTGGTATGCCAAATGCTGCAGCAACATTCAACACAACTCGAAAACTCCAACAAGCATTAAAATCTCCTTAGAAAAACCTGCGAAAATAATAAAAATGGACAAAAACTGTCTACACTTGCAGCTGTGATTTGGTTTCAAACACTTGTCTCGAATACACTGATAATTATTCAAACAACAAATTGAATTGAAATTCTAAAGGAAATATTTTAAATATTAAAAAAAATTTGTCAAATGTCTAACATTAATCTTTAAGTAATGAAAATCGGATCGTGAGTAATTTTTCACCCACTATTCAACGCGTTCATGAAAAAAAGGACTTTGCTTTTTTCGTTGCCTTGTGTTCATTTGCTCTTACGTGAGTGCAAACCATTTAGTAACGATCATTAACAATTTCGCTGACGAAAAAAATTATTTAATATACTGAAGTGAAAATTATCCTTTAACTTTCATGAGTTGTTTCGAATACAATTCCGTAAAATACCGATAAAACTCTATTTACACATATACACGCTCTTTTGGTTGATGAGAAAAACATTTTTTTGGGCTGAGTGTTTCAATTGATGTTGAGACAAAAACTTGTCGAAAAAATGTAGCAAAACAAATACAAAAAGTTAAATAAAATAAAATAGGTATTGGCTTCAAGAGCCAATACCCAATACAGTCCACTTTTTAGACAATATGAGCAAGAGCAGTACCGAAGTTACCATACACTTAATTAAATCGCCTTGGTTGAGCTATAAAGTGTTATTAATCGTTGGGCTCTGAAGAAAATGTCAATTAGGTGATCCTTAATTGCCACTTGTGAGCTATCCAGGACTTTTATTAAGCAGGAATAGGACTAGGCAGCTTTAAACTTTTAAAACAAGGTCGATAGCTCTCCTGGTTGGCGTCATCATGGTACACTGCGCGATGGAACACTTTGGGAAATCCTTATCTTATAGAAGGAGGAACACGATTGGGACTGTTCGGTCTTAAAGGAGAGCGCCACTTTCTGACCTTTTGAACTTTGCAAAAAAAAAAAAACTCTTGGTTACTCTTAGGAGCTATAATTTCTAAAGCGCAAATGGTTCTCTGGGCATCAAATGACTGCAAATGGTCGTCGAGTGGTCAGTCAATATTTATGTTGTGTTGTTTCTTAAAACGCGTCTACTCGTATAAGTACTTTTTATGCAGTTGTTGATAAAATGCGGTGTCCAAAGTGAGGTTCTTCGCTGGTATTTTCTCGCCTTTCCTGGAAGAGCTCGACTACTTGTGACATTTTTTTAAACTCAAAGTAGACTAATCGTACACCATTCCAACATTCCAATTATTTTAGAGCGCTTAATTCCATTTTTTTTACATAATTTTAAGAAAATATTTTGATAAACTTTTACGATAGCATAACAAACATTTTTGCCTTTAACAAAAAACGAGTTCAGCAATATTAATATGAAAATTTTACGCCAAGTTCGAATGAAAATTTTTAAGGATATTAAAAATTCTTATATTATTTATTGTCTGTTCCTCTCGAACGAAAATATATATTGAAAACAAAAACAAATTTGAATGTTTTACAACTGTTTTTATTATAAGTAAACGAATGAAATTTTCGATCGCATTGAATTGAAATAATTAAAAAAAAAATTTAAAATTAATTGAAATTAATTTTCAAGGTAATTCCAGTGTCTTTCCATCATGTAATTTTCATCAAGCAATAAGTCATTAAATTTTCTCCATAATATAAAATAAGTAAAATAAATTTAAAAACTGTGTTGTGGCTCGATCGATTTTTGATAACAGACGTAACTTCAATTTCATATTTTAGTTGCTAAAAATTATATAAGTATGGCAGCTGGAAACTGAAAGTCGTATATTTCAGTTGCATATTTGTGCTTTTCTGGCAACTAAAAGTATTTGGTTGGCTACTGGCATCACAACTCCGCTTTCTATCCATAATCGAAAATTGCTTGGGAAGCTTTTTAAAACTTATGATTTTATACGTTGTTAGACTCTGACATACAATATAACGCCAAATATATGTATTATTTACTCTTTGCTTTTGTTAGTTTAAATTAATTTTAATTTTCCTAACTAAGGCTCAAATCATTTATCCCTTAATCTTATCTTTTGCTTAAACGCTTTGAAAATATAACCGCTTTCTGACGTAATGCTTTTTGACAAAACATCCTCTAGTGTATAACGAGGCGTGCCATATTACTTTGCTCTTCTTGCTACTGGCTTATTAAAAAAAAGAATTAACTCAAACTAATTACACTGAAATGATTAGGAATTCAGTTTTCCACATCAATCTACAACCAAAATTACAATGTCCTTGATTTGTAAGTCAGGGAGAGAGAGGGAGAGGGGTTGAATTAAATCAACTATTATAAAACTCTGGTCACTTTTAATGCCATATCCTGTTTCAACAATTTTATCACAGTTGTATTTTGTTCTAAATCTGAAACTCACCACTGGCATGTGCCTCAATTGTTGAAAAAGTGGAAGAGAAAGAAGCAGAGGCAGAGCCACAGAGATTGAGCGTGTGTTGTGTTAAAATACCCCTATTACCGTTATAAGTTAATTTGTGCTAAATTGACAACGAGTGTTACCAACCAACATTCTATGATTTTTTGTAATTGGCAATATGATGACAGCAACTCATTTTAAGGTCAATCCATTTCAAAAGCTCTAGTGATAGCGGCATTGGTTGGTAATGGTGCTGCTGCAGGTAGTTTTAGAACATTTTTTCGTTAGTCTTGCTTCTGCGTAGAAAGCGACAGTTAGAAATATTCCCATTGTGGGGAGACAACTGACTACAGAACGAGAAAAAATGCCTTGTTCTGCTTTTCTGTGTGTGTTGTACGCGAAGAATAATATAGAAAACGCATTAACGTTGAAAATGTAGATACAAACTTTTTTCTCTGCTGGTTAAGTGCTTCGTTAACAACTAAACGAAAAATAGAAATAAAGTGAAAAATTACTAACTAAAAAACTAACCAAATACAAACTGTTGAACGGTAAGATAAAAATTGTTAAGCATCAATAAAATTCACCGAATTTGTTAATTATTTCTTCCCATCTAATAACTTTTGTTCTTCAAAATGTGTGTACTATGTGAATTTACAATAAATATATTTAAAAAAAATCTAACATGAATTGAACGAAAAGAAGCAACAAAAAAACTATATCAAAAATCATTACAGGACAAGGACTGATTAGAATTTACATATACATACACTTCCGTTCTTCACAAGTTTTTTGTTCTGCCCCAAATCTGGGTCAGTTGGAGTTTAAGACACAACCGAATAAGAATACTAACATAGAGTAAACAGAAATAGAATGAAATTCCCAAAAAAAGAAAGAAACCGCTACCAAATAAAACACATTCCATCATACTAAAGACTTGCTAACAGATATAATATAATAAATAAATATAATATAAAATATATAACATCTATACATACAAGTAGAGTATATGCAATATATATATATATATATATATATATATATATATATATATATATATATATATATATATATATATATATATATATACATTAATATTAAACAAGGAAGAAAAGGTATAAGGGAAAACCTTAAATAAAACTAACCGAGTGCTTTAATAACAACTTGCCCCTTTTTATTGTAATTGCAATTAAGAAAGTCATAAATCACTTTTGCCTGCTCCACACATAACAAGTAAAAATATCGAAAAAAGTTTCTAAAAAAATATAGATAGAAAAAAAGTATATAAAAGTTAAAAATCAATTTAATCGACTGCTTTCTTCTGCGTTCTTTTTTTTATTCCGAAATATAGAGTTGCATCTACAACATACTACAACATCAACTACTGCTACAGAAACAACAATACCAGCAGCAGCAGCAGCAGCCGCAGCAGCAATAACAATATAAAGAACAAAAACAAGAACACCACATACAAAACCACATACAATCAAAACAATTAATACGGCTATCAGAGCTACGAAGTACGATTTAGTGTCTTCATAAAATACCGACGACGGTTACGACGACGGCAACAACAATTTACACGATTAAAAAAGTACCCAACTACAACAACTGGTAGTACATACATACACCATCGATCCCATCGGCATAATAGCAACAAAAGCTAAATAACAGTAGCATTTAATAGTAGTCCCGAAATCCAGAAGACGAAAAAGAAGAGGAAGAGTAAGAAATATCAAAGGAGGTGTGTTAGGAGAAGCCGACAACGAAAACGACGACGACTACGAGGTGAACACAACAATCTGTGACTGACGTGGGGTCCTTTATTTTGTTGCCGCAATAGATTTTCTCAAGTGTGCCATCGCGATGGCTGCTCCAGCAGCCTGTACGCGTTTCTCGGACAATTATGAAATTAAAGAAGAGCTGGGCCGAGGCGCATTTTCGATTGTAAAACGTTGCGTTCAAAAATCCACAGGCAATGAGTTTGCTGCAAAAATAATCAATACTAAAAAGTTAACAGCACGAGATTTTCAAAAGCTAGAGCGCGAGGCGAGAATTTGCCGCAAGCTGCATCATCCAAATATTGTGCGACTGCACGACAGTATACAGGAGGAGAACTATCATTACTTGGTGTTTGATCTGGTGACCGGGGGAGAATTGTTCGAGGATATTGTTGCAAGGGAATTCTATTCGGAAGCAGATGCATCACATTGTATTCAGCAGATATTGGAATCGGTAAATCACTGCCACTCGAATGGTGTGGTCCATCGTGATCTGAAGCCGGAAAATTTACTATTAGCTAGCAAGGCCAAGGGTGCCGCTGTAAAACTGGCCGACTTTGGTCTGGCCATTGAGGTGCAAGGTGATCATCAGGCCTGGTTTGGTTTTGCCGGCACTCCTGGCTACCTCTCACCGGAGGTGCTCAAAAAGGAACCCTACGGCAAGCCAGTGGACATTTGGGCTTGTGGTGTTATCTTATACATTTTGCTCGTTGGTTATCCACCGTTTTGGGATGAGGACCAGCACCGTCTGTATTCCCAGATCAAGGCTGGAGCTTACGATTACCCATCGCCCGAATGGGATACGGTAACACCAGAAGCCAAAAATCTCATCAATCAAATGCTTACCGTCAATCCCCACAAGCGCATCACAGCGGCCGAAGCTCTCAAACACCCCTGGATATGCCAGCGTGAGCGTGTTGCCTCCGTTGTACATCGCCAAGAAACTGTTGATTGCCTCAAGAAGTTCAATGCCCGTCGCAAGCTGAAGGGCGCCATCTTGACCACAATGCTGGCCACGCGCAATTTCTCCAGCAAGAGTATGGTAACCAAAAAGGGCGAAGGCTCGCCCGTCAAGGACTCGACTGACTCATCCAACGCCACGTTGGAGGACGACGATGTCAAGGCCAGGCGGCAGGAGATCATTAAAATCACGGAACAACTGATTGAGGCCATCAACAGTGGTGACTTTGATGCCTACACCAAAATCGGTGATCCACATTTGACTGCTTTCGAGCCCGAGGCCCTCGGCAATTTAGTCGAAGGAATTGACTTTCACAAATTCTACTTTGAAAACGTCTTGGGCAAGAACTGCAAAGCCATAAATACTACCATTTTAAATCCACACGTCCACCTATTGGGCGAGGATGCCGCTTGTATTGCTTATGTACGCTTAACTCAATATATCGATAAACAGGGTCATGCCCACACCCATCAATCGGAGGAGACACGTGTCTGGCATAAACGCGATAACAAATGGCAAAACGTTCATTTCCATCGCAGTGCTTCGGGCAAAGCTAGTGGAGCAACGACTTTTGATTTTGTATCCAAGTAGACGACAACACAATCAATAACAAACAAGAATGACGACGACTACGACGACGACGACTACGACGAAAGCCACGACGACATCATGTCTACCACTAAATAAATTTAAACAAATAAAAACAACAAAAACTACTTACAAGAGGATTATTATATGTGTGTGAAAAAGGAAGTGGAAAAAGAACAAAAAAAATAGAAGTAAATAAGATGAAAGTTTGAAAAATATGAAGTGCATATATAATAATAAGCATTAAAAGCGAATGAGAAAAAATTTAACTTTTTTATTGAACAAAAAAAAAAAAAAAAAAAAAAAACAAGAAAAAAAAACAAACAAAAAATATATATGAAACCGTGCAAAAGAAACTTTTTATTTTTTAGAATGGAAAAGAAGATATTGAAGAAGATACAGAGAAACAGGAACTTGAATTTTTATTTAAACTTTTTGAAAGCCGAAGAGAAAGAGGAAGGAAAAGAAGCCGCAGCAGCAGCAGCACTTGTCAGTGTTACAATTACACAGATATTTTTTGCGTCTACGTCACCATTTTTTTCTTACTTTAGACTCTTATAAAAAATATACTTATAATTATAAATTAAAACAAAAAATTATAAAAACAGAAAAATACAAACAACAAAATTCGATCGAATTCTTAAATAAATTATATCACAATTTAATAAAAATAAATAAATGAATAAAAAAGAAAAAAATCCCAAAAAAACATACATGTAAACATTTAAAATTTAACTAACTAATTAAATTTAATTCTAAAATAAATTCTAATTAAATTCTCAAAATAAAATAAAAACAAAAAACTAAAAAAATATCGTCAAGTGTTTTCTTTTTTTAGTTTTCAACTTATGACCTGGTGTTCTCCTTTTCACCTTCTATTTTCATAATCTCTCTGCGTTCACACAATTCTTTTCCAAACAATTGAAATTTATTAAACCAATCAACTGGCGAATCACATGTGAAACCAGGGGATGCTTCCGTTTGAAAGCTCAAGCACATTTTCCTATTCATTTCCTCTTTCCGACTATCTATCAATTATATTTGGCTTTTTATTTTATCCACTCTTTCATTTTACGAGTATTAATTGAATATGTCTGTATGTGTGTAACATATCAAGGACTCAGTGAGTGACAGAATGTTTGAGTGCGTATTATTAAAATTCATATTCAACATCATCCTCATTTTCATTATCACAACATGAACATTGAATGCCACAAAAATCAACATCATTAGCAACAATAACAGCAAATACTCTAAGGAATCATATTCAATTCCGCAGCAATGCATCACCTAATGACATTTTATTATTCATTTATCCATCCATCATTATCTTGGCTTCAGTGAACGGTTTGTTTCACCTTGAAAAAAATTATGTAACGCGATTGGAGTTAAAAACTGCTGGTTTGGTGGAATAAAAACCGTTTTTTTAAGTTTACTGAACTCGATCACAATTTCCCTAATGAACTTAACCGATAACTGTTAGTTATTTTCTACCATCAAATATAAATTTTTAAAGTTATTCGGAAAAACTCCCGGAAATAGCGAATTCATGTGCCATAGTTTACTTATAGTACAGTCGAATTCGAGATTTAAGAAAATAGAAAATTACGCCAAATGTTTTTGGTTCAAGCCAGATTTTCGTTTAAACGTACTCTAAGTTATAAAAAACAGTTTCGTTTAAAGGAAATCAACAATTTTAAAATTGTTCCTTGAACAGGAAATAGTAAATAAGACACATAATGGAAATAAAGTTGATTCACTCCGATTTTAAATTATGATTTATTTTATAAACTAAAATTTTATCGGTTGCATTTAATACTATTAAATAGTATTTCGTCAGCGATAAATAATTAATTTTTTTTTTCGTTTAGCAATGTTTGCTTTCATGTAATTTTGCACTTTCGAAAACAAAAATGATTTTCGTTTAAGCGGATTTATTTTAAGGGAAGTAAATTTGATCATAAAGAAAAGTTTTATTTTATTTTCTTACAAGCAATTTCTTTCTTTAAAAAGGCGTTCATTTATTCCAATTCGATTGTATTGCAGAAACTGTTGAATTGTTTTTTTTTTTAATTTCTTGAAAATAACACGGATCTGAAGTTGGGAAAATTATTTTATCAAGAAAAACTTCGGAAAATGGTTTTTTAAATTTCATAAAAATAAATAAGAATCAATATTCTGAAAAATTCTCTCTCAATCTGCAGAAATGGAAAAAACACTAAACGAGTTTCGTTTAGATAAAAACATTTAAATGTCGGAGAAAACATTTATTTAGTGTCGAGTTCTTTTGCTGACAAAAAATTTATAAAATTTAAAACATGGACATAGAGTTTCTAATTGTGGATTTCAACAAGTTGAAATAGTTCAATATTTTAATATTTGTACCCACATAACTCCTATCATTTAGGAAACGATTTTCAAAACCAAATTTTTTTTTGAAATGATATAACTTGCAGGTTGGTCTCATTATATTTTTTTTCGCAAATCGAATGGCAAAATGTTGAATATCGCATAACTCCTCCATTTATAGATTGATTTTGAAAAAAGAAAACTTTTTATTTGAAAGTGTAGCTTGCAGTTTGGTTTCATCGAAATTCAAGTGGAAAGCGGACGAGCAAAGTGGCCGCCCAAAATTGAGACTATAATTAATTCGGCTATCTATGGACCTATTTTTGAAATTTTTATTAAAGAAGGTATTTTGATCCTTACCGGGAGTAAAATATAAACAAACCCATATTTGCTACGGTTTTGTAATCTATTCGATTGAGTCTTTGTATTGAAGTCGGTTTTTTGCCGGAATTATTATTTATTTTTTTTTGTAACGCAATGCCTCATCTACTTATGTGAAATACAAAGTTATGCCTTATATATTTTTTAATATAATAATTGCAAATATAACCTTCAGCTGACGAAGATAAGAAGAAGCGTAATTTTTTTCCAATAATTTATTTCAGTTTTGTCACTGAAATATATTCAATGAAAAATATTGCATTAAAAAAAGGACTTAAAAAAGACGATGAAAATGCTGAGATTACGATCCGGAAGTAGTGTGAGTTCGTATCATTTCCAATGATTTTAATGGAGGCTTGTCATTGCAGTTTGTTTTTTTTGATGCTTATTCACTGATTTGGAAGCTGTTTTTAATATGCTAAGAAAAACATTTTTTTTCCAAAAGTAGTTTTATATAAAATTACGATTGGTTATTTACCACGAAGAACACATTTCACATCTGGAAAGGGTACAAACTTTCCAATGGCATTCATTTCTTTTTTACTTATGATTTTAACATTTATCAATAGAAGAATTTGCTTTCATGCAAATAAGTTTTTTTTTTTATAAAAAAAATATTTCTAAAGATTTTCACAGATGTTTAGAAACAATTCCGATTTTTAATCAAAATCTCAAGTTCCTGGGAAGTATGAATTTTGCCCTGATGGATTTTTGGAACCAATGAAAATGTACTTCTGTACTATGAGCACATTTTCTAAAAATCGCTTGAATGGTGTAAATATTACTAAAAATTCACAAGTCTTATTCTTTATTCGAAATGTTAATGTTATGCAAATTGCGCATTCATTAAAATTTAGATGCCTGATGTATACAAAGTTATGCAATTTATCAACACGATATTTATACTAATTGGGCGGTTAACAAGGTGTGCTATCAGTCTTATTGTTATAATGTCTTAAACAATTTTTATTTGTTTTTATATACATTTATTTTTTTGACAATATTTTATAACCGATAGTCATATAATAGAATCCGCCAACTGTATTGAACTATATAAAAGTGTGTACGAATGTGTATGTATATTTATACGAGTATATATCAGAGAATTATAACAAGTTAAATCAACGCAACCAAACGTGTGTGGATGTATTTGCGTTAGAATTGGAATAATTATTTATAAGCATCTTTTTCGTACGTATTTCACATATAAAGATTTCCATGGGCGTAGCGAGGTATGGGTCTAGAGGGCCGTGGCACCCACCTAATTCTATAATAATTTCTTTTACATGCATACAATATAAAATTATTAAAAAAAAAAAAAAAAAAAAAAAAACGGTCGAAGGCCTTATCGCGCTAGTACCCTATACTTTTTTTTAGTTACATTAATTGTATTGTGTAATTAGATCATAAATAAATAATTATTAAAAAATGCACAGGGTATTGTGGACGTATTGCTTTTTTCTATTCAAGAAAACATAGCCAATTTAGGAATAGAGATGTCTGTTAAAAGGATAATCTCTCGTCAAACGCACCGTTCAAATCCCCCATTTTCATCACCTGCTGAATACTGGAAGCGATCTATATACATTCCTTATATAGATTTTTAATTTCATTACTGGACTGAAGATTTAATGAAGAGAATAGGCCAGCGTTTGCAATTCATTATTTGCACCCGTCAAACATGCTTTCTTTGAAGCTGGAAGAGCTTAAAGATACCACAAAAACCTTTGAGCATTTTTATGAGTTGGATGATTTGGAGGGAGCAATTGAGCTTTGGTATAATTCTTGGCAACAAAAAAAATGGGTAAAGACGAATTAGCCGACTTAGAGCTAGCGAGTATTTTGAAAGACGCTGGATTATTTTATCCAAATATAAGGAAGGCGTTATTAATTTCATTTCCACAGCCGTGCACTACTGCAACTGTTGAGCGGTCATTTAGCACTTTAAGGCGAGTAAAAACATGGTTGCGCTCCACCATGACTGAAGCTCCACGCAGATTACTCCTCAAATATATCGAAATTGTAATAATCATAAAAAATCATAATCATAAAAGATGATAATTTTCGTGGCACCACCCTATTTCATATCCTGGCTACGCCCTTGAAGATTTCATGAATATATTCCCTAGTGCACATAAATAGAGAAAGTCGGTCTAAATTCAAGTTTTCTGTGTACATATTCATAACATTTTTATATGTGAAATACATACGAAGAAGTTGCTTATAAGTAATTATTCAAATTCTAACGCAAATCCATTCAAACGAGTTTAGTTGGCTCTCGATATTTAAAATGTTGTCATGGTTGAGGTAGTAAAGGCGTTTGCTTACGAACATGCAATGAATGGCGAGGTTTGGGCTCGAGACCGATAAACAAATTTAAAATTAAAATTAAAACAAATAAAAGAAAGGATATAAAAATTTAATTATCGAAAATTTTTAAATTAATTATGTCAATCAAAATCAATCCGCTTGGTTTCACTTGGATTATAAGCCAAAAATCTGGTCTGTCTTAAATCAAGTCCATTTAAAAAAAGTTAGTTTGTTGTTTTTTGCTTTTGTTTTAAGAAAGTCCATTCTTATCATAGTTTTGACATCCTGTGGCTTGTACGGATGACTTCATTTCCTTTTTGACTGTATTTTTTATGTGTGCAAGGATGTTGTATTTTATCACAGGGATGACAAAGCGTTCGTTGTCATTCTCTGGTGTATATGTATGTACTTACATGACTGCACTGATCGAATTGTATGTTTCATATAAATTTTAAGCTATCAGTTGGATCCTAATCAGCTATTTAACTGAGAAAAGATAGTCATTTGTTGCAAAATTGAATGATTCGTTCGAGAGATATTGTTGTCGAAATTTTTCAAAAAAATTTTTTTCATTTAAAAATTCATATGAATGAAACCCAATCGATTTTTTAAAACCCAATCTGGTTTGAAATTTTGTTTTTGCTCTCAATAAAAATTTCACTTTAATGACATGATTTAAATAATTACGCCGTAAGTCCCCTTTAACATTATTGGAATTGAAATACATACAGAAAAAGTTTGCCTTATAGGGGACGAAGATGTAGTGCATTTTTTGTTTCTCTTCTCTACTTTTCGCTATTTTAATTATGTTGCTTCATATATTTTTTCTATGTACTTACTTCGTCACTTTCGTCAGAATCCATCCATTTCGTACAGTGTATTGATTTTTAATTTTTTTAATAGAAATCTCGAATTCAATTCCATTTATTTACTTTGAAAAAATCACTTATTTTTACTTTACTTTTGTTTGCTTTAAACGTTTTTGTCTATTAAAATTTTCTTGCATTTCAAATAAACAAACTGTGAAAATTTATAAAAAAAAATTGTCTGTCTATTAATTTCCCAATTGTAAAATGTTTAGACAAGATCAAAAGACAATTGTACAAATGCCTGTCTTTCAATTTCCATAATGTAAAAGAGAACTAAGGAATATTATCTCATCAAGAAATTTACGTTATGACGTTCTTGCACCAATTGGTGATGGTACACTTTCAGGTTATGGTCACCATGGCCACGTTTTTTTTTCGTATGTTTTTGTTTGAGTGTGGGTAATTGTAGTACTGGAAAAATAATAGCTGATTCAAAATCAATTGCTGCTCATCTCTGGTTTTGGATACATACCCATACATACGAGTGCATATGTACATCCTTCGGAAGTGGCCTTACGAAACAAAAAGATACTATAAAATCAACATAACAACAGCATTAAGGATTTTTTAAATACACATTTCAGTGTGTTATTATGAAAGCGTACAAGTACATACTTACATATGTATGTGTTTGATGGCATGTGAGCGTATGTGAAATGTGATTGTTGTTGTTATTATTATGATTCGTTTCTTGGGAGATGGAGACAAACGTACATACATATTTATTTTTAACACTCAGCCATATTGTCTACGTTATTCAACAACGGAGTTACTGTAACTGTGCATATGTGTGTGTGGGTGTGTGTGTGTCCATTTGAGCAACTTAGTGTGTTGGGTTGAGATGGGTACGAGCGCGTGTTAGTGACTGATAGACAGACAGACATACAGAAAACCCTGTTGCTTCTTATTAATTTTCTAATGCCTGGACTGTTTGTTACTCTTTGGGTGACGACAAACAACAAACGGAGGGGCTGGGATGTACGAGTATAAAAAGAAACGGAAAAGTAGAAGGAAAATGATAAAACATCAAAAAGGAGATGGAAGGATGCTGTAGCCGCTACAGTGGATATGGCAACACTTTTCTCCCTTCCAAACATATTTAGACCGAATTGTGCGTATGACAGACAGGCAGGCAGACAGTCTGTCAGACACGCTGAATGCCTGACTGCTGTTGATAATAGATACAGATTCAAATAAACAATGGAAAAGATGTCGAGAAAAAATTCAAACTCATACATATTGAATCTATTGGCACATATTGCACGTGCTCACATACTTACATACGAGTACATTACTATGTATGTGCATACATACATATATATTTAAGTATGTATAATAAGTAGTATGTACGTGTTTGTTTAAATATTGACTTGCAGAGCATATAAGTGTTTGGAATATCTCATGTGGGTTGTTTTGGTTGGTCCCTTGGTTTGGTTAGTTGCTTGGGCTGTTCACAACATTAAGGTTAAATTACAATTAAACAATAATGTATTAGATGTATATTTGCAATTGTGTTCATATAATCTTGTCTAAACTATCATCCCATGCCATTTTTTGGCATTCGTTCAAGTGGAACTTTGAAGATTGACTGTTTATTAAGGAGTGATTAAAATCTAAGTACAGTCTGTCAAATAAATGCTTGCGAAATAAGCAAATATTTACTCAATTCAATAAAAAATTTAAGAAATAATTAAATAAATATCGAGTTTTTCAACAAGAACTTTGTTTTTGAAAACAAAATAAAATAAGATTTTTTTTAAATTTTATTGTTTTGAAAAGAGTAAGATTTTGAAATTATAAATAAAAAATTATATCGCGCAGACGACCTTCAAAACCAAGCATACGTGTATACACGTAGATGTCGATTCTTTTATCAAAATTTTCACGCCTGCAGACCACATAGTTCATCATACAGTGACACGTTTAGCATGCAAAGGCATCTCAACATTTGCTTTTGGATTTTCATAAACCGTAATGCCGTGTCCAGATAAATGAAAATGGAACTCGTTTGGGAAAATTGTTTTTCCAGAAAAACCAGCGAATTGTTCTTGAACGAATTCAGCGAATATACAGCTGTAATACATGCATCAGTTGCACCTTATTAGACTTCACACTCAAATCCTTACGCAAAATTCGTCATGTTTGCGTTGAGAACGTTTGGCAATTGACAATTTCGGATCTCTATCGACCCTGCGGCTCATGGCTGCGATGTTTCCACTTGAACAAATCGGTCGAACACGAGTTAGTATTGGCAAATTATGCAACCAGTTAGTCGACTCAAATTTATCGACGAAATTTTTAATAGCGGTGTCAGAAGGACAACTATGTACATTGACCGAAAATATCGAGAATTTTACAAAATGTAGCTTTGACAGATCCTCCATTTTCATAGTTGAGTTTTAGTAATGGAATTCATTGTAAAAATTGCAAAAGCTTCTGCTACTGATATGCCAACAAGTAAAATATTACAAATGTTATGTTATTCCAATGTGCTTCTGTTGGAAACAAAGTTCTTGTTGTATAACCCACCAACTTTTGGTTGTCAACCAAGGTAAGACTAATTTTATAAAGATAGACAAATAAAACGAAATCACAAAACAATTGTTGTGTTGTTTTACAAAATAAATATTAAATATCCTTTAAAAATCTGGTTTACATTTTGGAAATTTTTGTAAAAGCGTACAAGTTTCCAAAATATCCAAATCTGAGTACTTCCTTCTATACATTTCGTTACTTTTCTCGCCTAAAAATTAATTGAAAAATTACTTGTTGTACATTTAATTATTATTCTAATTATATTGAAAAGAACTTTTCCACTCTTTTTCTCTGCTAAAAAAAAACAAAAAACAAAAAATTGGTTCGCACTGAAACTACTAGACAATAAATTATGGGGCTACCCTTCAGTATTTGTACGTTTTGCACACAATAATCTTGCAATATATATGTATAAGTATCGGGACTTCCAATAGGATCTTTAAAATTTTGAATGATGATAACTGCCATATTGTTGAATTGGGTGTCATTTATTCCGTCCGTTTTGCCAAATTGTTGTATCAAAATGACCATTATGCGGTCTCCATAATCGTCCTCCATATCTAAATAAATGGATACGTCAACAAACAAAATTGTCGAATTTCATCCAATGCATCCCGAAAAAGTCAGTGTTCGGTATGGATTTTGGGCTGACTGCCTTAAGCTGAAAGTCCATACCATCCGTTCTATGCGTATGCGTTCTATGCGTATGCTGTGCGTTCTATGCGTGAAGTTACATACAATGCGTTTCATGCGTCAACTTTTTTATTTTGATCAGCTGTAGTGTAAATATTTTTATCAAATAGAACAAATTTAGCCAAAAATGGAATGTGAAATTGTGAGTTTAAAAGAATTTATTGAAGTCATTGAGTTTACATACATAATATTTTGGTCCTACGGAAAGCTGCAAAAGAACACGGAATGAGAAGTTGAGTTGTATTTTTGCAGCTTCAATAAGATTATTTTCCCTTGTAGTTGATTAAAAAATAATAAACAAAACAGAGATGACACTCGGTACATAAAAGTAATCGATAACTAGAACGCAAATTTTCTTAATGAAAAAAATATGTAAAAAATTTACTTTAATATATTTTATCAATAAAAGTAGTTGTAAACTTTAGTGCGAAAGGTTTTTCTTTTATTAGAAACTTTTTTAATGCGAAAAAAAGAGAAAATTAAAATCTACCACACAAATTTTTAATCGATATCATTGAACATAAAATATAATTTGTCATCCCTGGTTAACAAAAACCACTGACCTTTTTTCACCTCTTTCTCATGACGCATGAGACGCATAGAGAGGTAGAAAGTAAACCTACTTCATGCGTTCTATGCGTTCTATACGTTCTATGCGTTTTGCTCTGTAACTTGTTACACACAATTACACAGAATCTACTTTTTTGACAGACGCATGAAACGCATCGACGCATAGAACGGATGGTATGGACTTTCAGCTTTATCGGTACATATTTCTTTGAGAATGATCTTGGCCAGGCCACCACCGTTATCAAACACTATTATTATTTATTTTTTAATAATAATATGCGATAGAGAATTCTCATATTCTATTTGATTCGTTTGGCATAAAATGTTTTCAAACTGCCTAAAGTTCACTGACAGTTTGGTTTAGAGACTTATGAAATGTCGGCATAAAGCCACAGCAAACAAATTTGAAAAGAGCAAATAATTTATGGGTACAATTCCGATAAATTGCAATATTAAGTAATAAAAATTGTTGTTTTGAACTCAGCGTTTTTTTTCATTTATTCGAATTCGAAAATATGAAATATGAAAATCACCAAAATTAATTTTTTAAGATGTCGTTTATTAAGAACTAAATCCCTAGGGAAGCTAATTTCTTTTTTCGATTACCAAAATCCTAAAATTTTTAATTAAATACTTATGCGAAGGACTACAATGTTCCCTTTCCTAAACCAAAAATTAAATAATAAAGGAGTAGGAGTGTGAATATTAACAAAAAGAAAATCAAACTCAATCAAACAAAATATTGTTTTTCATTTAATTATTCCATTAACAAACAACAGCCGTAGTAACTGCAACTATTTATCATACCCAAAAGGCATTATATTTCATGTCTCCATATGATTTTTTATAGTTGCTGTTGTTGGCTGTTGTCTATTCTGTGCACAACAAATTGTTTTGTGTCAAACATCCATTGTTAAGACCAAAACAGACAATGAAAAAAGCTCCAATTTGAAATTTTATACTGTTGAATTTTCAAATGTTTATTTTTTAAATATTATTTAAACATTAGACACACACTCACACACACATGCATACAGCAATTACATTAAATTTGATTTGTGCAAAAAGAAAAAAATATAAAAAATTTAATATTCAGTGTAAATTTGCTAAAACATTTTTGAGTGAAAATCTACAGCATGGAAAGAACCAACAAATTGGAAGCAGGCACAATTATAAAAATGAAACGTGAAACAAGTCAAAATAATTTACAATATTTTATTAATTTATTTATTGTTCTTAACGAGTTATAATCTGGTTTGAATCCATCTCCAATTCGAGTGGTTTGCTATTGGATGTAGTTGGTGGTCGTTGGTGGAACAAGAAACTAAATACTGGCAATTGGCTGACGCCCGTCATAGTCATAGTCGCATTAGATCAGACCAAACCACACCTTTTATGGTTGTCTAAAGTCGAAAAGAACATGATCGAAATTGTAAATTGATTCTTTTGAACATGAAATGATTTTTTTTCTTAATATGTTCTTCGCTTGTTTTATTAAATTTTCTGACAAGTTCTTGTGTTATTTTTCTCTTTTGATTTTACCTTAACAATTTTTGGTTAAAAAAAATTTGATAAATTAGTTTTAATTCAATGTATGAATGTATTTAAACGGCAGCTTCTAATTTCAAATTGAATTTTTTATGGCTTTTTACGTTATTATTGCGGCTGCATATTAATTGCAATATTGTATTACGAAAAGTTATACCGGGCCAACCAGATGTCTCTCCAATTCTTTAACGATTCATATTATCCCTAAAAATCAGATATTGTACTACTCGTACACTATTTTTTTGGTTCAACGAACATTCGAAACTGAAATCTGTGGATCGCTTAAATGCAAAATATGACAATTTTCAAAGAAGAATGAAAATTTTGTAGAACGTTTCCAAAATAAAATTTTTTTCGAATAGAAAATTCCGAATTTCGCAATTCTAAATGCAGTAAGCAAAAACAAAATAACAATTAATAAAAATAAAAATAAAATTGCAGTAACTTAGAAAGGAAATAAAATTTAAAAATACAAGAAACATCCCCGACTAGCGAATTCTCTTATTTTTATCGTACTGAATAATACAATTAATAGTTAAAATTAAATATATATATATATATATATATATATATATATATATATATATATATATATATATATATATATATATATATATATATTTAATTTCAAAGAATTTGCAAAATATTAAAATTTAATAAAAAAAGTCGGCTAAAAGTCTTCTTAAACCCCCATAATATAAGAAATATCCCCCGACATTTTTATGCACATATTTAGGGCACAAGTAATAGTTAGTTTATATATTCAATTCCAAACAAAGTGAAAAGTGTTTTCCAATCAAGGCGGCTTGATGATTTGTGTCAGTAACTTATGATAATTCATAATGGCAAATTATGGGATTTAGCAACACCTTTATTTGATAGTTTTTATAAATTTTTTTTATGTGTATAAAGAAAAATATGACGATTTAAATATATTTCGATGTAAAAGCTTGCGGAATGACATATTTGCTTCAAATTTAAATATCTCTTTAATGTTGTTTAATATCAACTATAATTTTTTTTACATGGTCTACGAGTATAAACGATTTTGGCCATATTTAGCCACATCTTCTGGTATCACTCATCTGAACCATAATGCAAATGAAGCCAAGGATCTGCATTATTCCACAATATAAATGCCATTTTTCAATTATATTTGTGAACTTTCATCTTCACACACATTGTTTTTTTTTAATCAAAATTTGCGATTTGACTCCGTCAAATTTTCAAGTCACAGTAGAGCGATGCTCTGAAATTCTATATAATAAAAGCCAACGATATTCATGTAGCAGAAACATTTAAGAATACACCGACCTTTATAAATTCATGGCACATTAAAATATAATTTAAATTTTCATTTGAAACTTTTACGAAGAAATACACTAATTACGGCTCTTATTGTACATAAGAAACACAAATTGGTTGTGTGGTAAAGTTTTCACACCCTTCCCGTACTTTAGAACATTTCACCAGTCAAATATCAAATAATTTATCATGCTTCCACAGAAGCTATAAAAATTATTTTCTTGAGAATAAATATTTTTTTTGCTTCTCAAAAA
The DNA here is from genome assembly GCA_963681545.1 of Germaria angustata. Classification (NCBI taxonomy): domain Eukaryota; kingdom Metazoa; phylum Arthropoda; class Insecta; order Diptera; family Tachinidae; genus Germaria; species Germaria angustata. The sequence continues at coordinate 46,052,796 of OY813001.1, forward strand.
GTACTAAAAGAAACGTAAAACATTTCTTTACAAAGACATACTGTGTGAAGTGTATTTATATGGACTTGTATTAGGCTGTAGACGTCATTTCCTTCATTCGATGTCATTTTCTTTTTGTATCTCAACGTCAGTCTCAATCACATGAGAAATTGTTCGATTTTCCATTATTTTCATTTATGCAAGAAAGAGATGGTTATAATTTCCAGTACAGTCATGAATCTTTTAATTCCAAACCTATGTATTTTTTAATTTATAATTGAATTCCTAATCACACCTTCATCTTTCATGTTTAAATTTTCATTGACAGAATGGGAATTATAAAGTTACCTTTTCTGCGTTTGTAAGTATTATCAGTCTCACAGCTTCAAAATTTTTTTCTAGTGAGATCACTGAAGTTTTCTACTTTAAAAAAAGTAACAATCTCAGCTTTATTGCAAATATTTTGTTTTTATATTGAAAGCTTAGAAGTCATTTATTTTTGTACTCAATAATTCAATATTGTAAAATTATAAATGTAAATCAGTCTTAATTATTATATGTATATATATGAATACAAAAAATTAAAAGTTTGTTGTGGCTTTAGCTCTTCATATGCCGACATTTCATTGGTTGCTAAAACCAAATCGTCAGTGAAGTTTAAGCAGTTTGAAAACATTCAACCTCGGATGTTTATGCCACATAACGATATAAACAGTTATAAACAGTTTCTGCTTGTTGCCACAGATATAGAATGACAACGAAATGTTTCAAAAGTTGTTTTCAACAAAATTTTAAATTTATGATTAACAGCTGGCAAATAAGGAAGTATTATATTTTAATGAAATTATTTTATTCAAGAGCTGGTGGGACACAGGGTGCAATCAGAACTTGATTCAAATCACAAAGTATACTAGAGATGCAGATTTTTTTTACGTTTAAAAAATTAAAAATTCATAATTTTTTCGAGATACAAACGCAAAAAAACAACGACATTCCGAAAGAAAGTGGTGTATAGAAAACTCTTCCGTTTTGTGACACCTCTGGTCTACTTTGATCTTTGTTTAACAGCGCATTTTAGTTCAAAATAATCTACGTAGAATGGACATAAGTCTAATTGTTTTTTAAGTGCGATCAAGCTTATGTGTGTTGCGATCTTCTAGCAATCACTTGGGTCGAATTTAGTGATAGTAAGACTTAAGCCAGTATGATTATGCACAAACGTATGGACCGAAAATGCTGGGCCATCCGTAACTATGGGTGATATAGATATTGAGGACTCAGAAGCTTTTCAAGAGCCTCGGCTTTTTAAAACGATGTAAGAGATACTTCCCTCTGTCTTTCTATAACTCTCGTGTGAGAGGGCGTAGAAGTTCACTGGTGAAAGTAGTGTAGCCAACACTGTTGACTCACTGGAGCATCGATGCAACATGGGGTGTGTTTCATTGTGTGTTTTACTGTTACTACAATGGAATGTGCTCTAATAAAATCAGGGAACTTGTTCCCGACACCAATGTTTACTTTTGAACGATTCGTTCTTCATTAAGAGCGTATACATTTGTGACCGATATACTAATGAATCGCACTATGCACTGCAGGAAAAATTCATTAAGGCCGTGTCACATAAAACTTTGTAGCGTTGCGTGACGTTTTTAACTTTGAGAGAAAAGCGTAACGCAAAAGGTGTATGACACAATGAAAACTTTGACACAACGCGCGCATTGTATGTTTACCAAAAAGGTGGTTATGAATTTTGCTAATTATTTTTTATTATAAAAATTAAAGTCAAAATATTATTTGCTTTTGTGTGTTTATTTTGTTATCACCTATTGTAGTTTATTGAAAATACACCACTATACCATATAAAGCTTTTAATTGTCATCAATTCATTTGTTTTTTGGATTTTCAAATACATACATACATACATATGTACATATGTATTCATATAAAAAGTTAAAATATTATTAATAATACGCTGCCACTGATTTTTTACAATAAAATAATCTTATGCTATATACTTACATATAGCATGCAAATAGGTACTATTTTATAAATTTGTTTTAAAAAAACAAGCTCCTATTCTTTAACAGGAAATAAATTTTAAATATAAAAAAATAAGTATTTTTCATATGACATCACATTTTCATATCATATTCCAACATACATACATACATACATACATAACTTTGATTGTCAAAGCACGCAAAAAGTTGAGAGTTGCCGAACTTTTTGCGTCACGCTGCGTTAAAAGTGTTTTATGTGGCATGTTTCGTATAAGTATGTACATTTCAACTTAAATGTCAAACGAAGCTGTAACGCAACGCGAAGCAAAAGTTGTATGTGACATGGCCTTTATTGTGTCGAATAGGTCGTATGTGGAATAAATTCCCAGTCGAGGTCTCTCCTGTCACTACCAGCGTGGAGAGGTTCAAGTCGAATATCCACCTGTACTACTCTCTCTCTCTATACATTCTCCCATAAACTATTTCTCAAGTGCCAGCACAATGCACTGTATAAGTAATTTTTTAAATTTTTTTTGTAAATATTTATTTATTTAATACATCTAAGTATATGTAAATAAGCAAATAGACCCAAACATTTGAGAACCAATTCTCAACCGATTTTAATATTTAATTTTATATTAAGTGTTTCTTAACGAACATTAGTAAAGAGTGTGCGTTTTATTAAAACCGGGTAAGTATCCTGAAACTTATAATCCTTTGAAGCAAACGAAATGCACCAAGCAAAGTAGCGATTGTGTATCTTAATTCTTTTAGATAAGACAGTTTTGGAAGAGGTCAAACTCCGCCCACTAGGCTACCACTAGTTTATTTCAAACACTCAATATAAATTTTGCAACTTTTGCCTCATTAGTCCTTTAAATAACTGTTTCAGAATATTTCTGACGAAGTTACATCTCTGTTTTCATATGTACGTATTTTTCAAATAAATTCATTAATAATTATAATTATGAATTCAATAATAATTATGTACCTGTATTAATACGAAAAAACTAATGAAAAAAATTTTATATAATTTATTTTCGACATCGAATTGCAACCGACATTTGAAAATCACATTTGCGAATAACTTGGTAATAAATGAATTTCTAATTTTTAGAACAATATTTCCTTTTTGTTACGAATGCTGTATTTTTCAAATTATACTCAATTCATTCTCAAACGTTTGACATTTGAGAAACAGTTTTGTTTCAAATCATTTTCAATTTGAAATCAAGCCTACGTATTAGCTGGGTTACATTCCGTATGATATGAAATTTGAAAAATAAAAGTAATAACAAATTTTTTCTTTTCAAATAAATCGTTTCAAATCAATTGGTCCTTTGATACAATTTTCTAATTTTTATGGTGCTACGAGGAATAATTTTTTTACTTCATACAAATGTACATACAAACTCGCATACAAACATGTATACAGTGATGCTTGTCTTGACTAATTAACAATTCGTACATTAAGAAATATTTATATTGATAACACCCTGCTGTTTAACAGCAGCCATCACTGTTAAATTGGTCGGGAATAGACAGCCAACGTGTTGTATTATGTTTGCACTAGGTTGTGTTTACGTTCGTTCACGTATCTCAAACAAACAACGAACTCAATTTGGAACGAATTTTTAGCATTCATTTATAAACACAAGTTTCCTAACGACAAAGTTTCAGTACAATTTCTGCAACGTTCGAATACGTGTGTTTGTCATATACAGGTCGGTAGTAGTGCAGGGGAATAAATAAAATTTATTTGAAAATATCACTAATTCAAAAAAAGATTGACCCTAAACGGTTTAACGTTTTATTAAAACAGTTTCAATAGCGGTTATTGAATGAACTATTTGTGTTTTGCGTTAATATTTTAACACCCTCAAACATTATTATTTAGATTTGAAAAATATTTTAATAAAGTCGAAAATTTTGAAAAAATATTAAAATAAATACCAAAAACGTGAAATTAAAAAAAATATATAAAATTTCGAGAAAGAAAATTTGAATGTGAAAAAAGTGTTTTGTGGAAAAAATTTCAAATTATGAGTTGTATGAGTTTTTCCTTAAATTTGAAACTTGATTTTTTTTAAATTTAGTTTTGGAATTTAAAAAATATTTATTTTTTTAAATTTATGGATTAATTTACGGGGTTCTTTGTGAAGTAACTTATGTACATCCGCAAAAAAGGTTAGTATTATTTTTGTATCGTTCACTTCAATAAAATTTCGTGTGTGTGTGTGTTCGCTCATTCTTATCAATTTATTTTATTCTTATCAATTTATTTTAATGAAGAATTCAACAATAAAATAAGTACGTATCAGCGAATGCTCTAGGGATGGAATGCAACAGCCTCTGCTTTTTGTTCTAATAAACAACACAAAATTCATGCATAGAACTGAAAAATGTATATAAATTTTTAATTTGAGGTCACTTGAGATCGTGTGTAGGGCGGCTAAAGTCTTATAATTCCTGGGATTACAATAAAAAAGGGTGAGAATGACTTAAACTAATAAATTGAGATCATTTGTAGATTTTCTTTTGAATCATTACATGATTTAGTTTTTTATGTACTACGCTTTAGAGTTTTATTTAAAATTAAAATTAAAAATTCCTAATAATTTAATTCAAAAATGCTTGTTAGATGAAATTAATTAAAGTGCAGCACATTGTGCTTAAGCCGAACAAACATAAAAAATAATTTTTATGTCGTGGAGAGTTTGTGTCGAAAAAATTCAAAAATTACAGTTCTACATGGTCGTCTAGTTAGTGATATTTTCATTTATCGGTAAAGGGTTGTGGATTCAACTCCCACCAAAGGCTCTAGTCTGCTTGACAATAATGATTGAACGTTTTTATTACTTTTTGATCATTTATAGTTTGAAGTTGAAATTGTATTTCTAACGTAGTATAAATAAATGTGTCCTTAAAGAATACGTAAGCGACTTAATATACATTTTTAAATTTTTTTCAAGACATGCGATAATTCAACATCAACGAAATCAAGCCTTAACGATCCATGACTGTAATAGGTAGGATTACAAATTCAGGATATAATTAATTTATCATTAATCCTGCAACTGATTGCAAAGGCAGTGAATAAAAATATGTGTATGTCTGGGAAAATTTTGCATTTATCGCAAAATTTGCGATTACATTTTTTTTATGCTTTTAAATATAAAAAGTCCTTTTTATCACAAAAAGTTTTAATAATTTTTTTGTTTTTTACGGGCTTAGCTCTCTATATGTCAAATTTTTTTTTGTTGTTAACCAACTCATCAGTAGACTTTTTGGTAAAATTTCCCTGATTATTTTTCATAATAAATACTTTCTATAAAAACTTTATTTTATTTATTTTTCAAGCTTAAGGTATATTTAAATTTTTTTAAACGATATTTCGGAACGCATCGAGTACCATCTTCAGGATATTTAAGCTTGAAAAATAAATTAACGTTATCTAGAATATATATGTAAATATTTCCTTGTTTTCATAAAAGTTTTATAGCAAAAACTTAATAACTTAATAAAGTTTCTAATTATTTCTTCAAAATTAAGGTAATTTTTAATATAAATATTTATTATAAAATCCAGTATTTCTCTAAAAAACTAAAAGTAGTCAAATTTGAGTGCAAATCGAAAACAAAACTAATAATTTTTCTAAACGATTATAATATAATTAAAAGGCCAAATAAAACAAAATAATTACTTTAAAATATTTTCCAGTATAAATAAAATAAAGTTTTATCGCTAAGAAATTATACGGATTATTTTCGCAATTAATTATATAAAAATTTTCTTAATGTGGTTTGCTGTGGTGTTAGCTGTCTATATGTCTGAAATTTCATCAGAAGACTTCAACCATCATGTTTGAAAAGCACTCAACCTTGTCGGGTGGTATAAAAACTTTCAAATGCAATATGATAATTCGAAATTCAATCGTATTGGAAAATTTGAAATATATGTATATATATATATATATATATATATATATATATATATATATATATATATATATATATATATATATATATATATATATATATGTATATATGTATGTATATATATATGTATATATATATATATATATATATATATATATATATATATATATATATATATATATATATATATATATATATATTATATACATTATATTAAGATTAGAAAACTATTTCTACGTCAAAATTCACAATTTCTCTTTTTTCTGTGCAAAATTAATTGTAACAATTGTTCATCAAAGATAAGTAATGTTCTCATGTAGATTTATAGAAAATTATTTTCAGTCCATTTGCTCTTATAAATTTTTGGAATCAATAAAATAATGGTTGCTGGAGAACGACTTCCATTTTTTCGCTGTTATATTGGAAGATGAAGTGAAGTTTTGAAACATTTTCTTTCAGACAATAACTATTTATTTAGAATGAAAGCGAGTTAATAAAATTTTTTTTTACCAAATATTTTTCCCGTCTGACCATTGCCCGCCTGATATTCCTAAACTTTTCTCAATTCTTATTTATAGAATTTATTTATTATCTGTTGAGTTTTACACAATTATTTTTCTCTAATTGAATAGTTTTTTTATAGCTAAATCTCTATTATTGATTTCATTTCAATTGAACTTTGCTTTCATACTAAAAAAAACTTTGTGATTAAGATGCTTTTGTTCTTACTAATCTAATACGTTTAAGTGGAATAATTGTATTTTAATTTGTTGTATTACTTATTCCAGAGCTCTTATATTTTATAATGTTAAAAAAAATACATTCCCTTATTGATAAAGCTGATTACAGTGTATTAACTTATTAATATAGTTGAAAGTAATTTGGCACATTTAACTCTTTTTGCATTAATAAAATTCTTGGAAAATTCAAGAAACTTTGTCTAGTCAGACACTGATTGAAATTATTTACTTCCTTAATTTGCTTCATCTTCACTTTTAATGGATAGAATATTTGGTTGTTTTCTTTGTTAAAGTATTCAACGAATTAAGCAATTTCCTAAAATTGTTGTAAGTTTGGTAAGTTTTTGAATTTGTGATTTATATAAAAAAGTGTAATAAATAAATAAAACGAATTTTGCATATTTTACTCATTAGCCTCACACACCCCCTGCAAAAGTATAATGAACAAAATCTATCAGCCTAATTCCATGTTCCAGCCTTCTGCATCATTTAGTTTCGCAAGATTATCTCGTAGTATTTAGCGATTGCTCGCCAGTCGGTTTCATTACATATCATATTGTCTACAGTGTTTTTGACTGTGAGTGGTCCTGAGACGTTCCCCACCTCTCGACATTTTCGGATCATCCAGAGCACTCGAAGAAAGTGCACAATACTCGTGTTGGTATTTTTCGTAATATCCGTCAGAATCAAATAATAATTTACATTGTCTCGTAACACACTTTTCTATATTTGAAATATTTTATTTAGTATTGTGTTGTTTTATTTAGGGTAATTTTTGTTTCGTTTGTTTATAGGCGTAAAAATATGACAGTTGTCTATTTTGTTAAAAAAAAACAATCAAAAAGAAAAATTTAGAGACCCTTCTTCAGGATATTTGAAAATAAAGGACACAAAAAGCAGGAGTAGTACACGAACAACAAATTTCGTAAACATTAAAAAAAACAAATCAAATTGTATTGTATCTAGGTCGAAAAAATATAGTCTTGCGGTCTTTACACCTCTTTTATCGACTTATAAAAACTATAAGATCCTTTGATTTTTAACAATTGTTAAAAATTGTTTATTGTATGTATTAAACATTTTTGTAAAACTGTTTTTGATTGTGGAAAATATTTTAATCGTGGAAACTGCAATCAATGTATAGAAAATTGCGTTAAGGTGACCGTAAAGAAGTTTCGTACTTAAGGCGCTTTTGACACCGCTTTGGCTCGATTCAAGTACGGTTGACTTGGATTTTTTTGAGTGTACCGTACCTCCAGAAGTGCTTGAAAATGATTGCTTTTGTTTATTGAAAATTACACTCTTTGAGTGTGTGTAAAAATTGCATTCGCTTAAAATTTATTGTGCACACAAGAAAATCTAAAAATTTATAAAAAGGAGAATTTTCAATATGATAATAAACCCAACTACCATGATCTATCGAAAATTAAAATTTTTTAGCCAAAGCGTGAATATAAATGTAGTTCAGAGAGGATATTAAAAAAATTAAAAATATTGAAAAAAATTTTTTAACCAAAAAAAGTGATGTAAAGATAATATATTTTTAAAAACATACTGATTTAAATTTCTTATACAGTGAACTCACGAAAACGTGAACTAATTTTTAACAAGAGTGTTCACGTTACAAATTTGTTCATCTTTTAAACTGTGAAAATTTTACAATAACAAAAAAAGAAATACGGCTTGCCCTCAGATATTAACTTCTAACATGCAAATCAAAAACAAATATTTAAAATGTTTACATTTATTCTTTCCCAAAAAAAGCAGGAAAAGTTAGTTTCTGTAATTCTTAGCAACTAAATAAAAATTGCTGTTAGAAATAAATAAATAAAATAATAAAAGAAGAATGAATCCAACAATGAAAGTATTCACGTTTCCGAATCATTCATGTTACCTGGTATTCACGTTTTTGGGAGTTCACTGTACTGTGATTCTTTTGATGTAGTGGTAGTAACATTTAAAGCCAAACCTTTGCCAAACAGTTTTATTTTGAGTAATTGTATATATATATTGCATATTCTACATTTTCTTCTAGATTATTGAATTTTTATTAGCATTAATTCTATTCAGATCTAACTAGAGATTGAAATCGTTTATACGAACAATATGTTATACATATGCATTGCTATTGAAAGAATAATCTTTTTTCATGACTTAAATACTTAAAAAATAGACCATATCCAAACAAATTCATTTCATAAAGAAGTTTCCTATTACGATCACATCCATACTTCAAGGATTTAATAGAAATAAAGCAAGAAAAATTCATAAGAATTAAAAGTGATTTCCAATTTCCCCGCAATAATGAATTCATAAAATAATTGTAATAAAATTTCGTCTAAGAAAAAGAAAAACACTTGCTGCTAGACCATTAGAGAAGGCAAATGATTTTCATATTTTCCCAAACACATTTAGATGGCTGCAATCTAATCGAACAAAACAGAAACAACAAGCAACCAGATTTTCAAACAACACTCAACAAAATTGTTACAAAAGAACGCCTTCACACATTCTGTTTAAAAGGAAAAGTTGTCGGTGTGTAAAGACATACGTACACTGGAAAATATGAAAGGAGAAGTAAATAAAAAATGATATAATAATAAACAGTTGCTAATGCACATAATCGAAATCGAATGCATGCATTTGTACAAGTATCTACTAGATGCCAGATAGTCTTAGTAGAGCGTTGCCATTTTAGTATTTTCTTTGCTAGATTTTGCATTTCTTTTAATTAAGGGGCCTTCATTTGTTTTTGAAAATTTGCTAAATGCTTTTCAAGCATCTTTGTTTAAAGAGAAAATCAATTTTTTTTATTTCTTCAATGCCCCAAATTGAGAGGAGAGTTCGGTGAACAGTTTATTTCACGTTTGGGACCGGTCAATTGACCACCTAGATCGTGTGATTTAACGCATTTAGAATATTTTTGTGGGGCTATATTAAGGCTCATGTCTATAAGGACCAGCCCGCAACGGTTGACGCACTGGGAACCAATATTGAAGAATTTATTTGTGGGATACCGGCCGATATGTTGGAGGAAGTATGCCAAAATTGGAACCAGCGCAGGAACCATTTGAGGCGTAGCCTCGGTCAATATTTACATGAAATCATCTTGAAACATTGAATTATATATGTAGATCGTTCTATCGACTCAAATAAAGATTTCATACATTTCTCAAAAATTTATATGTGTGTTTTAAAATCTAATCCGAAAACTCTTAAAAAATCATCCTTTATTTAAGATATTATACGGTCTGGTATATAATTGTTATAGAATATTTAGAAAATTAAAATAAATTAGAGAAAAAATATTTTTAATATCAATGAAATGGCCTTATTGGAAAGATAATTGTATGCCATGCATATTTGAATATGATTTCGGCTGTGTAGCTGCCGCAACTGGCGCGTAGATGCCGCAAACCGCAATCGAGGCTATATTTCGGCAATAACTCTCTAAATGTGGGCACGTATGCTGAAGATCGCAATTGTTATGAATTCTGGATTTATAATGCATATTGCATTGGAAATAGCCGATTATAGCACCTGAGCTGTTTTGTTCCAAGTGTTCCATCGCCTATATTTTATCAGCATATTCAAATGATGTGACAACACCCAAAGAAAATCATCTAAAAATTTTATATACATAATATTAAAAATTATTATTTTGGGATGTTCTCCCCAACTAATTGTTAATAAAAATATTTATATTTTTACGAAATGTTGTTTCTTGCGGTTTTAGCTGTTCATATGCTGACATTTTATATGAACAGCTAAAGCCTACAGTATAAGTTTAATCATAAATAAAACTAAACTTTGCAGCTTATTTCTTCTGCAAAGTAAAATATGTTTTGCATTCCGCCAATTTCCTTTTCTGGCAACACTGTTTCAAACAGTTAGTCGGAAGGTCGCATGCTTCCACACGTACACACACATACGAACACACATACACACACATACGAACACACATACGCACACACATGTGTACATGGCAATTCTTAGTCAGCTGGTATAGATTTTCGCTTCAACTGAACAAGAACAACTCAAATTCTGAGGAAATGTTTCATGTCTGTTTGTTGGTGGTCGTAGTTAAGAAATCGATAAGATGTGACAAGCAGTAGAAGATCTCTTCTCTCGAACATTCTACAACAAAACCAAATTGGATTGAATGCAAAAAAAAATATTAACAATATTATCACATTCAGATATTTACAACCACTTAATAGACGGGTACTCCTCGTACTGGTATCTTGAAGAACCTTAAGAACAGAACCCATGAAAAGTAAACAAAGTGCTCCGCTAAAAATCAGACACGACGCTTTTATTTCAACAATTTCTTCTAAATCTTCTTCTTTAAAATGAAATAAAAACTTACGACTTTAAAATGTCCTCGTATTAAAGTTGTAAACAATAATTTTAATAAATTGTGTGTGAAAGTCTTTAGTTAAAAAGAACTTGCCATAAAATAATAATAATAATAATAATAATAATAATAATAATAATAATAATAATATGTGCTCGTATACTAAAAAATATATACATTTATACTAATCTGAAGTAACAAATTTGTCCACTGAAAAGTTAAATTTTTAATAAAGAGATGTAACACTCAGGCAATTAATGTCTACTTCATAAATTGTTACTGCTTTGGGAAAGGGATACTGCAGAGAGGAGACAGGTAGCGAAATGAAAAGAGAGAGCTTAACTCTGCTATTGCTCGTTTATTAATTTTTATTATTAACTTTTATCGTTGCAGCGCATCTGGCATTAAGTAGACGCATTAACCTTTTAAAGCATATCTGTAACCTTTTTATTAATTGTTCTACTTCGTGACGATTCTTCTACCATTAATTAAAAAAAATCAATGGTTAATAGTCGTGAGGAAATTTCGGAAGCAAAGTTGCAATATCTGAGATTTCGTCAAAGTCAATAATATGAAAAATTTGCGGTTTGCTATAATCGAGGGGTTGAGTTAAGCGGGCCCTGTACAGTTCGAATATGTTGTTGTTAGATTATGAGAATATAACCCATTAATTATAGCTTATAGTGAGAGGTTTTGGAAATCAATATTGACGAAATTTAAATCGTCTAGTAGACGAGAAAAAGTTTTGTTCAAAAAATTGAAATTTTTTGAATTTGTCCTTCATATATTTTCTTTACGAGAAAGCTTGTGCATTTTTAATGTATTAATTAATTTAATTTTAATTAATTTATATTTTGCAACGGTTTTATGTTTTTCTTATACAAAATGTTAGATTAGGTTTAACATGCAGCTTTCGCTCACTTAAGTCCATGATTTCTTTACTTTTGTAATACCTGTGATAGATAGAGAATAAGAAACTTTACACGGAAGAGTAAATAAGAGAGAAAGCAGAAATAACCAGAGTCCTATGGCAGGAATTGAACCGGCTACCCTTTGACTTCAATCCATCATCCACCATCCTCCAAACTACGAGGGCACTGCACAAATGTTAAAAGTAAACGAATGCATTCCTTTACATATTCCTCTAATTCTTTAACCCTGTAGTAAAAAATGTACCAATGTTCAAAACCAATTTATGTGTCTTGCTTATGTGGTGTACGAGTGTTTGCCAAGCAGGTTAGGAAACGTTTACGGGGATATGGAAACTACCTTCAGATGTATGTACGTAAGTGTATGTGTGTGTGTGTGTATGCCTGTTTTGGTACTATAAAACAAAACATGTGATATGAATATTTTAAAGGGGGTAAAAACAACTGTTTTCGGAGATTATTTTAAATACATCAACATTTTGGATCATGCGCATTTATAGTTGTTTTCACTTTGACAGCTGTCAAATTCATGCGGTGGTTTTTCTTTGTTTGTTTTCTTTGCCATTTCCGTGTAGAGTTCTTAAGTCGCATGTCAGTTATTATGCATCTGCGTGTGTGTGTAAAAGGACAATAATAAAAAAACCATTACAAACATTGCAAATCCTGTTGTGCTGCTTTGCTCTTCTTTCCAACTTTCTATTTTAAATAATTCTACACACTTTTGCTGACTTTCTTTGTGTTCGTGCCGCCGGTCTAGAGTTTGGCATAATCCTTTGTAACGTTTAGACGTGCATCGTCGGTCTTTCGCTCTAACTCCGGTTGATGTTGTCGTTGTTGTTGTGTTTTTTATGTTCTCGTTATTTTACCAAGTCTTATATAGAGTGTATACACACACACACAAACGTAATTACGGTTGCGGAATTTCCGTTTTTCTTATTTTTGTTGTTATTATTGTTTTAGTGTTTTGACGTTGTTATTGGTTTGTATGTATGCATGTACATATACCATATATTCTTGGTCGCTGATTAATGCTGCCAATGCTCCTTCTTCCTGGTGCAGCTTTTGACGCGAAACGGTGTTGAAAGAAAAAAATTTTCTGCAATAGAAAAATAAAACAAAAAATTATGGAAATTTCTTGCATTTGCCATATTTAGGGTGGAAACTATTGGTTTCAAATAAATGAAAGTTTCAAATTCTTGAACAATAGATATAAATAAACGCAAATAAAAAAATATATAAATATGTATGTATGTCTAAGAATAGTAAAAGGTGGGTAATAAAAGTTTGCAATGAATTTAAATATCAAAGAATTTGTTGGCGTGCCAATATTGTCTATCTTCATACAGTCGAATAGAAAGCAAATTTCTCTGAAGAAAAAAAAAATCACAAAGAAAAAAGTGTATGTATAATTGTATATAACTATTATATACAATTGTATATGTATGCATGTAGATACATACATACATGCATATAAAATTGGCAGACACTTAATTTGTTTTCTATATAAACGTTTTTATTGCATTATTTTGCAAATTAATGAAATCAAATAGTTCTTCTAGTCATAAATAAAACTTTATAAAGTCTGACTAAAATTTATTAGATCGCTGGAGAAAATTTTTATTTCTCTTTAAGATTTATCAAGTTTTATTTAACTTCGTTTTCTTTTCGGAAAAAGTGTAAAATTTTTTTTAAATCTTTTTAAAGAAAATCTAATTTTTTTACCCATTTTCTCTTTGAGAGCAAAAAATTTGTACACTTTTTTTTAGGAACAAACACGGCATTAGTGCTCCTTAACAAGTCCATACCTACTGGGAAAGAGTACAAAGTCCACTAAGGGAGTTAAAGAAAATATTTTTTGGGATGGTTTAATAATTCTCAGAGCTTGTGAACGATAAGAAGTGAAAATTGATGTCATTTATTATATTTTTAAATATCCGTTCGGTGGATCGACAGCTACACAGATGCGATATGCTTAGAAACATCTTTTATTATTACAACAATTTTGAATCATGCACGAAAATTAAAAATGCACTTATCTGCCTTAACGTGCAGATAAAAAAATATGGTTAGCTGCCCAACAGTGTGGCTGAAATATGTATATTGTACGCTATACATACATGGGTGCCATAACTCTTCGCTCTCCAAAAACATGATTTTGTTCTTAACTTATTCAATGTTAATAAGTGTAGTTCGGTTATAACGAACTTTGCGGGACAGGGAAATTTTTGTCGTTATAGACGAACCTCGTTACAAGACGAATAAATAATATTTTCTTTCAATAAATAAAATTAAGCAAAAACATTGAAATATATTACATAAATTTCTTGTTTTTTGATGTGTTTTGCTGTATGTCATATGTCTTTTTATATATATGTCACATGTTTTCAAGCATTTTGGTACTTTAAATGGGCGAAAATTCCTTATAAACGAAGTTCGTTACAACCGTAACTATTTGTATTAAATATTTCTATAAAAATGTTGCGAGCAGAGAAGTTGTTAGTTGTAGGCGATAATTCGTTATAATCGAATTGTATTTTTTATAGAAAACTATAAATATGCTTCATAACTTTAAAAACTCATATGCCAAAAATAAAATAAAGTATTAAGGTTTTTGAAAATTGTTGTTGCGGCTTCAGTTGTTCATATGTCGACATTTCATTAGTCGTTAAACCAAATCGCCAGGGAACTTTCTTTAACTTTGAAACTCCCAGAGAATATCCCAGATAATAAATATCAATATTAAGAATATAAAATATTGAGGCAAAACAATTAAAAACAAAAATTCAAGACGTCAGCTGTATTCCTTCCACATTTGAAAACCGCTGTTATAAATGGAAGAAGCCAGTTTTATGGTCTTCTTCCATAACTCTTTTCTTGTGACCTTAAGAGTTGCTTTGTTTCATACTGCTCCCTGACGGATGGATTTTTCTCTCCAATAAGGTCTGCAGTCTCTCTATTAGGTACATGTCTAGAGATTTTTGGGTATAGGCAGCTTTTTCGGTGCAATCTGCTTCTTCGCAGCATAGAAACTGTAGAGATGTTCCTTATATCGTTATCATGCTGAAAATAAAAAAACATAGACGAATTCCAGTTTTCAGAATGCCACTTTTTATTCCTTCTTTGGAATGTACAAATAGACAAAACTGTCCATTGTTGATTTTATGAATTCAAAACTGCCAACTTCTCCCGGTGCCATAAATACCCATATCACAAACCCCAAAACATAGAAAAAATTTTGCATATCAATTTAAACTTTTCCGACGAAAGCAAGTTAAAATAAATATTAAAAAACGGGCAAAGGCAAATTGTGAGGAAGAAATTCGCTGCAGTCGGCTAAAAAGTTCGCAAGCATCACTTTCGTAATTTTGCAGCCAAGTTTGATTTTAAAGTAAATGTGCAGTTATGCAAAGTGCTCTTAAAAAAGAATTTTTGAAAAATATTTAGGAAAAGCAAGAGTCTTATGTCAAGTAAAAATGCATGAATGATATTTTCTTTGAAGATGCCAAAACTTTTGGGCATTTATCTTATATGTGCAGGTATATAAGATGCACTTAAAACACATAATTCGTATGAGATAAGAAAAAAACAGAGATTTTGTGCAATTAAGTCAAAAGTGCTCTTAAACAAAAGACAGATAATTCAAAACTACTGTATTTTATTGGCTCAACAAATCTTTAGTTTGTGAATTATCAGTTGGTTTGTGATATATTTTACTTTCAATATTTTTGTTTATAATTCCAATCATAATTTTCTATCATAAATTGAAGACATTCAACATTTTTCTAAACATTTCAGCAATTTGTTTAACAGTCGAGGTTCTTTAAATAAGTTTATATCTGTGATTTCTTTATCTAACATTCTTTTGTAATTTTTTTAACAGAAGTTTTTGTAGTTGTTATGTGATTTACAACAAAATTTTTTTACAGGGCGTTTTCTATGAAACATTTTCCATCGCATAGTAAAAGAGCGATTAGACACTCTGTCATAATAATTTGTGGGAAATTTTATGAATATATTGCTTTATTATTGACAGTTAAATGTAAATAAAGCGATAAAAAATTATCTGAAAAAATATGTACATACATATGTATGTAAATGGGAGACATTATTATCAAATACAAATTGTCGTAAAAAAATGTTTCCCAAAATTTTTTTGTTGAAAATTGATTAAAAGTAACTTCTGGAAGAAAAAAAATTTATCCAAATTTTAAATAATCGAATGGCTGACTTCATATGGTGCCTTTAGCGCATAAAAATCTTAATTAATATTTGCCCTTATTATGATTGTCGACGTCGACGTCACAGCAAGTCGACATCAATATATTGGCAATTGTGGGATCGTTAATGATAGGCTTATAAAATTACAATTGGCCATCAATATTAGTTAATTATTGCCTACAGCCACTTCAGAACTGTTGTCTTTTATAAGAGGGATTAACTTATATTTCAACTTCTTCATCAAAATCGAGAATCTACGATCACTAAAATTAGATTTCAAAATTTTGTGGTCCTTGGAAGTGGCATTACTACTAATTTAAAGCGAATTAAATTTTGCAATACCCATACAACTTAGTGCAAAGGCAGTTAATAAAAACATTTCTCCTGTAAAATTTTGTGTTTGTCCCTTAACCTTTTTTGACGGTTCAGACACGATATATTTTTCATATAAATTTAGTCAGATTTCTAATGTAGATATTACCAAGACTCTAAAAAGTTTTGAGATTATAGAGTTTGAAATCGTACTGTTCTAATATGGCGTAAATTATTCTATGTTGATCAAAGTTGATTTAGTAAATTGTTAGTCTTGAATTTTAGTCATAAACTTCTTGGTGACCTCTAAGCCATCATTTTGAAGTGATGCGATGAGTTGCGATCAATGTTGAGGACTATTCTTTCAAAATGCAAACTAATCGTTTAAATTATATTTTAGCTCTATTTGCAATCTTGTGAGTTTGGGATTGGAAATTTGCTATCCTAACTTGCAAAGCATGAAATTCGCAGCTGATCGTTTTCTGATTTTCTATATTTAGATTTTTTCCGCATTTCTTTCTTTTCTTAGGTGGTATTGTACAAATCGCTTAAGTATATAAATGTTCATGTTGAACATAGGGCGTTTTTCTTATGTAGTGTAAATATGAAGTCTTTGCTTAGATTGTTGCAAATTTACTAGTGTAGATTTCATATACATTATAATATTTGCAATTGACCATTTGCACAATATTGTAAAATGGTCTAATAGAAAACAATAATAAGTTGGACGTTGCTACGTATGACATGGGTGCTGAATCTTTATGTAGTTGCCTCGGCTAAGCATAGATGTTGCAATGTGTAAGATATTTAATAATAGGAGACAAACCAATATAAATCACTTCTTATATCAATTTTCGGGACCAGTAAGATGACGACATTTTACTATACCTCCTGAATACGGTGTTCTCCACAACATATAATACGTTTTTTAATAAACTCGTGCTTCTTCACACATTTACTGCCGTCGTACTTATCTGCGGACGTTTTCTAATAAACTCACATAATTTAAGTTTTATACTTTACTTCAGTACAGAGAAGCGCAATAAAAAATTTAGTAAATCTTCCCCAGTTGCCGTAGGTACTCGTACTAGGGTGGAGAATAGTGGCACTTTACGCGGAGGCTTATAAGCCACCTAAATTATATTTTAAGCCCCATGAAATAGCTTTTTTATTGCAAAAATTAAATCAAAACGTTATGCATCGAAGAAGGATGTTTTGATAAATATCATCATGCATAAACCATTAATTAGTCTCAATTAAGGACGGTCACATTTTTCAGTACAAATATTTTTTCTTATTATTTTTTTCTGTAACACTTTCAGTACTAAAAATATTTTGTGAAAAAATGCAAGTTTCTCCCAAGCTGCTTTCCAAAATCCATTAGTGCATCTTAGTTAAGTTGATACCGTTTTCTGAAAATTAATTACTTCCACAAATCTATGAGGCTCTGCTAGCGATTTTGAAGCCTTTTTTTATTAAAAAAGCTTTTCTTTAAATCTACAAGAAGGTATTATTTCTCTGCAAATAATAAATTATTATTGGAAAAAATAAAAAAATATTTTCTTCTCCAAAAAAAAAACTTGAAAACCTTAACTTTCCCAATATCCCATAAAAAAATTAAGCCATGGCATTTTTATTCCTTCCAAAAATCCATTAGTGAATTTCTTCAGCTTCCTAGAAAGTACAGTTGACAAAGTTATGGTTAAAAGTATAAACTACTCCTAGAAATCTGTAAAACTGTTTTTAAAAGTATTTGTTTTCAATTAAAAAAATAATATTTTTTAATCTAATTTTATATTATATCTTTATTCAATCAATAACTGATATAATTAATGTAAAATAAGGAATAGGAAATCGTGACAGCTGGAAAATTTTTACACCTTCCAGATGGGAAGTGCATTCCAAATGATGAGCAAATAATCCCAATTTGACATAAACCGATTTTCCTTTCGAAAAGAAACATAAAAAGTTTACTTTTTATAACATAATGAAGACAGCTTCCAAATCGGTGAATTGGTGTCAAAAAAGAGAACATATTGTATTGACAAGCCTGTGTTGAAATAACTTAAATGATCCAAATTTGTAATTCTTTCAAATCATAAAATCGTCATTATCATGATTTGTGGAAGTATTTTTTTACTGTGTATATATGAGGAAATTTTCAAAGTATCGCTTCTAGTTTATATTTAAGTCGAAATGGGTTAAGCACAATGGACCAAAAGGTCTAATGGCTGTCTAACGTCTAACATTACCTTGGCTAAAAGTTGCTACTGTGGAATGTATTTTAAGAAAAACGTTGCTCTTACCCCCATATGAAATATGAGTAATAAATGTTGTTAGTCATTGCATTTCTGTCGCCTTTGATTTTTAACCGGGTGTGATTATTTTGCGAAACAGAAATAAAAATTGATTTTTAAAATCCTCTTATAAGTTTGTGCAGCTTATGCAACTTATTTCTTTTTAAGTTTTTGTATAATATTCTACACGAGAAAATAGACCGAATAGTGTTTAAGCAATAAAAAGATTAAATAGTTAAAAATTCCATTCGAAATAAGCTTAAAAGAAAATTTCTCTGTCAGGTAAATTTGTTTAGGAAATCTTTTTTTAATTCAATTACATGCAACATACAGTGTGTGTATACATTTGTAGGTGTACATGTACGACTATATGTAAAGGTTTGAAGTCAAAGTAGATTATAATCGCAAAAACTCGCGGCACAACGAAACAATTAAACTTTGAATTTTAAAGTTCTATTCGTTTTTATTTGTTTATTTCCGTTGCCTCAAAACCTCGATATCTATAATATGGATTGGATCTGGTTTTGCGCTTTATCTGCTGTGTGTACGTTTATACGCCTCTCTATTACTAGAGGAATGACATTTTCATTGCTACCTGAATTGAAATTCAGGTCAAAAATTAATTATTTTTTTCAATTTCACAGTTCATTTTCTCGTATGAAAATATTTTGAAAATTTACGTTAGAACATTATTTTATACAATTTATTGTTCAGATTATTATTACTTTCACTAGCAGACGGAAATGCTCGCGGGAAAGCGACATCTTTGCCGGTAACCAGTTAGTAATTAACCCAATTAGATAATCTAGGGATGTATGTGCTGTCCTGTTTAGGGCGAAAAGTTGATGGTACTCTTATTGGCAACGAATGAACAGATGAACTAGCCAGGTTACTGGATTCATTCTAAATATCACGGATTCAGTGCCGTTTTATTCTATCAGGTGCTATCGCCAGAAAGCTGACTTATAAAATCGCAAAGACAGGTTCTCAATGCAACTGTCGAACAAAAATGATAGTGCTGAAGGATCAATAGGCTATAAGCAGACACGCCGCAATGAGTTAAGATTTTCCTCTAATGTTTGCTGCCATTGCGTTCGCGAGGAAGATAACAAGGAGACGATTTTACATATGTATTTTTGGAGGCATAAGTGTTAAGGGCGAACCCATACTAGACTAATTAGCAGAGATCGATTGTATCAGATATCTCAATGTTGTGGGATCGGAATGGGTCTAGCACTGATGTTCACAAATATTGTCAAAATAAAATCACTTGAATTTACTTGATTGCTCTTTTTTGCAGCCTTGTAAACCAACCAATCATTTGTTTCACATTAGAATATACGTTATACGAATCAGGATTTCTTGCAAAAAAAACTACCTTTTCATCAGATTGACATCGGCAGCTTTTGATTTGTGGAATAAGCATCAAAAAAAAAAGATTATTTCAATGAAATGATTGCACCAAAATCATTTGAAAGTATCGGAATTTGCCAGACTGCACTTTTATGGTATTTTTAGGAATCTTTGCTTAGATTAATTTCATTTTTTTAATTAACTAGGGACTTACTTAGATGTTACTTTGATTTCATCACAGTACTACCGTTTACTTCATTTGTGTTCGATGACCATTTGGTTGTTCGCCAAATTTATGGACTTCTGTACGTCTCTGAAAGATTCGATAAATTAATTTTCACATAAAGTTATAATTGTAGGAGAAACGTGGAATTCGACAGTTGCTGGGATTGGGCGAAAAATTTTCGGAAACTGAATCATCATCCAATCTCGAAAATTTGCCAAAAATTTTTTGGCAATTTGTTGCAATAGCGTTTGTATGGTCTTAAGTATAATAAGTGTATGTGCATATGTAAACCTTTGAAAACTTTTGAATGGCTAAAACGGTTGAAACGAAATTCGCGACATTCTGAAGATTATCACATCATTAAGATGTGGTGAGGATACGTATCGATTCAGCAAAATGTATTTCTTAAATAAATTTTAAGTTATCACTCCGATTGAACCCAAAAAGCAATCAGCTCTTATTGTAGACAACGTCATTTGCTTGCGAACTTCTATTAAATCGATTGATTCGTTCAATTGATTTCGTTGTCGAAAATATTTGCAAATTAAAAAAAAAGAAAAAATGTAAACAATTGAACAGTCATTTGTCGAAACTCGGCAAACTGATAAAAATTTCGTTAAGTTCATCAAAATCGTTGAACTCGTTCGAAAGATATCGTAGCCGAAATGTGCGAAAAATATACTTTTTTAAATGTCAAATCATGTACCCTAAATAAATTTTGTAGAATTTCAATGAAGTTCTTAAAATTCAAACAGTTGTTTCTCAGCTTCTTCGTTTTGATTTATTGGATTTTTGAACAATATTTTTAAATTTTCTACCCAGTGTAATTGTATTCAAGCTTCTCCATTTTATAAATTCTTAACAGTTTTTAACTTTTTTGACTTTTTTCGACTTATATTTTGTTTAAATTTTCTTCATAAAGTTTCTGTTTCTTTTCCAAAGTTATGTGCTTATGCTAAGTACACACGAGGCAACCGTTGATGCATTAGGTCATGTTGCTTCAACTGTTCAAGCTGTCCGTGCAACTCTGTTGTTTATTAAGAATTTGTGTGGACATAACCATCATCAGAAATATTAGTACATTTTCACAGTTTAAGCTTTTGGCCTCGTGCGTATCGCTCGGTGTCCTATGTTGTAGCATACAATTAAAAACGTGAAAGCTTTAGGGGCAAAGTCTGTGTTGTAAGTGAACTCTGCAATAATTTCCTTTTCGTTTAAGCACAATTTTCGATAGGGCGTGTTGAAATGCTTTTTTGTGGCAAACAAATAATCGCAAAGTGAATCGATGTACTTGGTGAAATCGATAAAAATTTGCATATCAAAATTTAAAGAATTATTTTTTTGTGCAACTATTATGTTTAATTGCAACAATTTCATGGGAGTGGGATGTAGGTACGATCAGATTTTCTATTTATATTTTTTGAAATTTTTTTAATGTGCAATAAAATTTAAATGTGTGAAAATTTAAGGCCACAGTAACGTTTTTAACGTTTATTGATTTTGGGCCCAATGTGCAATAGGGAGATCCATTCCGGAAATATTTTTGTTGTTGTTGAAAATCCGTCAGTGCATAAATATATCCTTTCAAACTGTAGTAAATGATATAAAAATGTATAATTTCGCCAGTTTTACTTTTTGGGAACTAAGTGGGTTCAGTAGTTAATTTATATGTTGCAGTCTTGTATAGCTTAAAATACTTTTTTTAATATTTATTTAATATCAATTAGTTATAATTAAACTATAATTAAGCAGTAGCAGCAAATATAACTTAAAATTGTCTGTCCCGTATTCGAGCAGTATAGTAGATTTATTTAAAATATAGGATTTAAATGTATTAATAACCTGCATATATTGATATTTTAAATACTTTAATGTAGGAAAAACAATTGAAAAAAGCGCCACTTATAAATTAAAAAAAAGTAGTAAAAAGGTAAAAATACTAATAAAAAAATTATATTAATTTTACATACAAAAAATAATTGTCTGATTCATATAAATAGAAAAACTTCCAAATTATGAGTTTTTTTGGCCTCGTTACCAATTTAGTATCCATTAAAAAACCTTTTCTTCAACACTTTTTTCATGTAGAAGAAAAACTATTTGCCAAAAATAAATATATCGTCCATATGTGCTGCCACCAACGAGCATGAGTATTTCTTTTTTTTCATCTCGTATCCTTGTAATGCAAACTTACTGCATGTCATGCTTTATTTCCAGCTAAAAAATATTAAAACGAAATGAATAATTTATGAAAACAATCAAAAATACAGACATTTGCAGGGCGAACCCATGAGTTGGTTGTGACTCATTTTCATTTAGCCATTAGGAAAATAGAACCTATGACACCATTTTTAATAATATATTTTATTACTTTTTTCCAAGGTGCCAGCCACGTTGGATATGAACTCCCAACTCCTTCCTGCTGGTAATTTTTTTTATTAAACAAAACTTGCTATTATAATTATTTTTTATTTTTATCAAGAAGAAAACAAAAATTAAAAACTTTTTTATGGCTTTTGCTGTTGTGTTACCAACACGAGTCATGGCTATTTGTTTTCTGAGTTTGTTTTTTCCTTCCTATTTTTTTCATTGTATTAAAATGTTGGAAAATATACTCGTGTGTATAATATACATATCGAGCCTTTGGTGCAATACCGTAGTAACTCAAAATTTGAATTTTTTAAGGTTATATTACGAAATTATTCGCCCTGTCGTTTTTTATATTCTGTAAAAGTTTCATAAAAATATTTTGTATACTCAGCTCTTGAGAAAAGAACCAAATTTTCAAAACTTTAAACTCAATTTCTGCAAAACAACCTTTTTTGAATTATTACGTTATTGCAGCAAAGGCTCGATATATTTTTGTTGTAAAATTATTCTGTTTTTAGGTGACTGACTGACTGACTATTGACGTCTTCGATGACGAATTTAATTTTATAAAGCAAAAAACACTTGCTTATAGAAATATTCGCGACAAACGTGTCTGAAAGCTTTTGTTTGGTCTTTTAAGGAATAGATGAATACTTCTATTTTAATATAAAATTTTTTTTGTCAATTTAAAAGCGGCTCACATACGGTTACTTTTGTTACGCAACTTTTAATTCAGCTGTGAGGAGGATAGAGAAAATATATACCAAGCCCTATTATTAAGGTCTATGCAACAGCCCAGATGAAATAAAAATATACAATAAATTTTTCCACCAACTTTTTCAAAAGGAGTTTGACAATTTTATTCTTGGGTTTCTTGTAATGAATTCGCCTTGTATAGACCTTATAAATGGAGAGAAAGCGAAGCAGGTCTAGCACATGTTATTTTCTCTATGAGGAATTTTTAAATTAAAGAAAGTGAAATAAGTAAAAAAATAAAATAAAGCCAACAAATATTCTAATTGTTTCTATTTCAATTTAAACAAGGCGAATTCATACCAGGCATACTCACCAGTGCAACAAATACCACTCTTTTATTACTTTATGCCAGGAAAATTAAAGTTGAGGGCAAAAGAAAATATTCAAAAGTAATTGAAACAAATGAAAAAAATTTTTACATTTAGCAAAGGAAAATAAATATAAACTTATCAGCTGGGCTGTCAATTCTACTTGTCAATTTTAATAAAAAAGTAATTCCAAAAAGATAATGAAATTATTCCACAAAAAAAAATGATTAAATCAATCGCAATTGATTTTAACTTCCAAAATGTTTGAGAATTTTCGGGTGTTATTCAATTTCTATTCTTAGATGTTTTTTCTTCGTTTGTTCCATGCAGCCCTAAAATCGGCTTAAACCACCAGCCACTCTTATATGATTGATGATTTATATCTAATTTTTTTTTGTATATCAGCAAGTTTCTTAAAACTGGTAAATTGTTGAAAAGAGTGGAGTAAAAGTGCTTTTATGATATTTTATGTTGTATGAGTCCTAATGAGGGAATAACGTAATGGAGGCAAAGGAAAAAGCTTGTGTGACGTGTCTGGAGAGGATGCAATAAAAGTTCGAACATGCCAAAGATTTTTAGTGAAATTTCGTTTAAACAATTTTTTTTAAACCTAAATCAGGAAGGCTATCAGATGTTAATGGCGAAGTGCGAAGGGAAAATTCTCTTATCAAACGTATTCAAATACGAATCATTAAACAAATCACTCAAATGAATTTATATGATTACAAAAATAATTCATGATTAATTTAGTTCCAATTCTTAAAATTCTTAAAATTCGAAAAAGAAAAATGAAATGAATCATAATCTGCTTTACGCGTTCGAATTTGTTTATCGCACAAAAATGTGAAATTACACATCAACAGGCAAAATTTCTAATGTTGACATGAATTTTATTTTTTATAATACAAATCCTCAACAATTTGTATTTGAATGAGCAAGAAAAAAAATTAAATATCTTGCTTCCCCAAGAATGACAAACAAGAAAATTTGGTGTTGTAGGTCAGTATTTTATTCTACTTTCAAACCAAATTTCATCACAGCAATTTGTCGTTTTTATTTCTTATTACACGAGCAATTTGGGCACAGTGCCCACGATACCAAACAAAAAGTTAATAACAGATATACGATATGCGGATGAAACAAAACTATTTTACATCGGGAACAGTGGTCACAAAATAACACAATATGGACATTTACTTCGATTGCTTTGTTTTCATTCTTTTTATATTCAAATTTAATAAAATTTGAACTAACGAAATTCCCTAAATGTAAAATGTTGAATACTTATTTGTTGAAAACAATAAAAACATGGATGGGTTGGTTGGATATGCGACGCCCTTAAACATGAGTGCTGCATAACATGCAACACGCCAACAACACTAACATTATCAAATAATGTCTGGGTCGGTCCCCCCGCCCCCAAACTACATGGAACTCGAAACATGTTCTGTAAATTGTCAAATATTTAAACAAGCATTGAGGTTTTCTCTATAGTTTTTTTTAATTCATTTACAATGTCTGGCTTGTCAATTATTATGGTTTATTTTTAAATTTTTATTTGTTATTGTTGTTAAGTTTTTATAAGCCCAATCGATTGCCAAATAGTATTGAGTAGTCATTCACTCGTCTGTACATACATACATATTATTATTTTTATATAAAGGTACATTCATATGTATTATTCTGTCTGTCTTCTGTCCCACTTGTAAAATTAATTAAACTTCAAAATTTGGCGTCAATGTCACTTTTTATTTAAGAAACAACAACCACAAAGATATGAAAACATGAATGAACAACATAAGAGTGACAAAATCAACTCCCTATAACGCACTTAACGAAATATATATATACATATATATATATATATATATATATATATATATATATATATATATATATATATATATGAAATTATCTACATAAATAAGAAACATTTGGGTTTTTTTGGCGAAAGAGACTTCGAAGAATGACTAGATGGATTTTCAAATAATTTATCTTATTTTGAAACGAATTGTTTTCTAATCTCTCAAATCCATAAATATAGACATTCCTATGCAATTCTCATCCCCAAGAGATAATTTAGAATTGACCTTAGGAACTGACTCTAAAAGTAAGGCATATATTTTTTATAAAGGAAAAAAATTTGTAGCATATTTGCTAGACTTGTAAAAATGCCATCGAAAGTGATTCTTATTGTGTTTTTTCATTTTTCATAAAATCGTGAAATATTGAAATTTTTGTGCCAAAGCAATCAATGGAAATATTTTGATGCGCATGTCATCTGTTTTATTGAGCTGACTTGAAAAGAATAGGAAGTAGTAGGAGCATAATTTTCAATGGTTTGTCGTATAATTTGATCTGTAAAATGCAGAACTCAACATAAGGCCTGATTAATAAAAAAAACATATAGCGGAGTTTGCGGAACGTAAAAATACCAGTATAAAATTCGATTAAAGTAGTTCAATTTGTTGCGTTATCCATTTGTTAAAATAGTTTCAAAACTAATGTAAAATTTTTAATTGATTCGATTATGGTTGGCAACTGATTCTCAGTTAGTTTCTTGTCACAATAATAAAAATGATAGTACAGAGGACAACTGTCAATTGAGAACTGCAAGTTTCAGTTGCTTGCCTGTGGTTTTCTGGCAACTATAAATGTTTGGTTGTCATTGGGCAGCTGCACCTAAGTTGGTTGCCGACATTTGTATTTGTGTTATCGTAGCTCCCAATTGAAAAAAGAAGTCAAGTATACTTTCAATCCAACTAAAACTCAATCATAGTCATTCATCAGTTTAATAATAATCATAATCAGTTCATCACAAGCTGTGAAGGCACAGAGAGACAAATTCGCATTTAATGAAATTAACCATTTTACTATGACACTATCGACTTAAAGTCATTCGTACACCAAGAAATGTACTCTGCCGTTCCCGTTGTTGCCAATAATACACTGCTGTTGGCAACCACTTGCCGCCATTTTCTGCGCCCTAGAGAAGGCTCAGAGATTGTCAATAGTAGTGAGTTCAAATAGACATGGTATAAGCAAGTGGCTATTTTTCGCTGCCGGTTTGACGAGTATGATAAGTGGTATTTAAATTTATATACACTAGGGCGTATAATGGCGTTTTCCTTTCTAAGAAGAAGTATAACAACCGTTTGGTTTTATAAAGACAGAAAGTTAATTTGATCTTATTTACAATATTATCCAAAGAAATAAAAATACGTCTGTTTTGATACATTGATCAGCAAAATGTTGCAAATTGAATAGAGAAATCATTATTTTAAAACTCTGCTCTACAAATAGTTTGCTGTTATTTATCTATCAGCATTAGATGAATTTAGTTGATAATTTTGTGTAATAAACCTCTTTTAAGGTCTTTTTGTGGCCGATCAATTTAATTTCAAATAAGAACTCATTGTTATCATTTAATTTATTATTTAATTCAATTTATCCATCACTCGTAGTATTTTTTTTTTTAATTTTTTAAACAATCTAAATGCTTTAATGTAAAATTAAAGAAAAAAAATAGTAATACAAATTTAACAAGTCGATGAGAAAATGATTATGTGTTTGCCCCATTTTATAACCACATTGCTTAAAGCCAATTGTTAATTTATTGTTAATTTTATTTACGCATTCAAACAGTTTAGTTAAGCCCCTCTTTAGTAACGAAAAACAAAAAGAGTTCAATTAATCTTTATCAATTACATTTAAAATTTATAACGAAAACTAATACAATTAACAATTTAATTTTGTGAAGCATGTGGTTTTATTTTTTTTTTAATTTTTATAAACACTCGTACAAACATATTTGTAACATATTTTTTACAATTATTCGTTATTTGTTACATGAAAGAAGACTTGTGTGTTGATCGCACTTTTGTCAGATAAGAAAATGATGATCTAACTTTTTTAAAAAATATGTATATAAATTTTTGTCTTAAACAAATACTGCGCAATCTATTTACTTAATGAATATTCAAAATATTGTAATTATGTTAATATGTTTTACATACACATACTCGTGTTATTCGTACTATTGAAAGTTTTTACAGATGGCTTCAGGCAACGCCTGACTTCATTATGGTGAAAGTCGGGTCATTTAAAAATACACATGTACTCGTATGTTTGTATTTGCATGTAAAGTTAAAATTTGACAAATTCCATACTTGTGTAGCTGCTAATTAACTACTGATAACTTAAGGCATCTTTGGTACATAATGGTCTTAGTCCTCCAAACTGGTATTGTACTACAATATTATCCTTGTATATATAGACTAAGTTATGTTTCTGGGTAGAACTTTAAATGCAAATAAAAAGTAGAAAACATTTTAATATTAATTATTCAAAGCGTTTGATTACTTTTCGTATTTGTGTTATAAATAAAATCAGTTGTTGTCCCGCTGAAACCATGTTTTGCGGGAAATTCTATCGCCAATTCTGAGTAATACGAAATTAACATTTAAAAATATTATAAGTTCAATTTTAAGCCATGGTAAAACTTTCTAGCAAATATTTTCATAGGACATTTCATTCCGCTATTTCGCTGTTTAACACGATCTTTATGCTCTTTTTCATGAAAAGGACAACAAAGACCCATAAAAAGTCCTATACAGAGTAGAGTTAGAGAGTTGAAATGCCCCACATAAAATGTTTCTCGCTCTGATTTACATAAAACTGCTGATTCAATTAAACAATGTGTAAACGGTTGGCACTTCAATTTTTCCCCAAATATTGGCCAGATGTAAACTTTCCATTCAGTATATATAATTTTTGCTCAATCGTTAGAATTTTGTTATTTTGAAAATATTAGATTTTGTATTACCGTGTTATATGTATATGGCAATAGGAAAATATTTTCAATATCCGTAATTAAAAGATTATTTTATGACTTTGATATAACAATATGCTTTTGGGGCTTGTGGTCGTCATAAGACTCCCTATCTTTAAATCTAAATAAAACAAATGACGGGGCGCATCCGAAATGTTCAATTTTCCTTGACTATGGCTCATAAATAAGGCTGAATTTGACCGATGGCGTGGGTTGTGTTGGCTTTGATTGTCGCTGTGGCTTGTGGCTTAATTGCATAGAAAATCACACAAGAAAAAGTCTACCGAGATCAAATCGTGCGAGCTCAATGGCCGGTTCATATCACCTCCACGTGAGAGGGCCAGGCCCGCAAATTGTACAGAATGGACTGAGTTGTGTGGTACTAATCACCGTCCTGTTAAAATCACATTTCGTTGGTGTCCATATCATGCAATTCACAGCAAAAGGAGTTGGTAAACCTATAGCACTCGACGGTGACTGTGATGGGCTGGAAAACATGGTTATCAAAAAAATATGTACCGATGATGCTGCCAGTCCAAAAACCACATCAAACACTTACTTTTTCGGGATGTTTTCGATGTTCTTTAATCTTAAGTGAATGAATATCGTCCCAAATTTAACAATTTTGTTTTTTGATGTACATATTCAACTAGAAATGGGCCTCATCGCTCCAGATGATTTATTGGTGAAAATTAGATTCAAGTTTCTGCTAACTGCTCCTTCACCTATTTTGACAAAACAGTTAAATAATATGCAAGTGTTGTTGAATGTTACATATATCCATCCATGGTGATTTGGTAAAACAGACTTAATAAATGACGGTTGCTTCGATTGATGTAACTTCAACAATATGGCCTCTAGCAACTATCAAAGTTCAGCTGTCCCTATTGGAAGACCTATTGGAAGCAACATAGAAATCAGACTAAATTTTGTCAACTACTTGTTTATTGTGGATTTGTATGTAAAACTTATATCTTTAGTGAAAAAATCTAATGGTTACAAAACGCCAAAGCAAAATCGGTGGTTATGAGCCCCGGTTGCAACATGGTTTTGTCATCTTCTGATGTAATGTAGTCACGTCCATAGTGATTTGTTCTTTCGGTTGATCAATAAATATATCAATATATTTATTTAAGACTTTGAATTCATGCTGTCGCATGAATTAGAATTTCAATTCTACCAGTTGCGACAGCATGAATTCTATTTAGGTACACGCAGATTTACTTTAAGATTTGGAATTCATTTATGACGATTTGTTTAATACATGTTCGTCGATAACAGGCTCACATATCGTAGATTTATAGACTCAGGGCCAGTATTACAATTTTGCTTTAAATTTGCGATACTTTTGGTTAAATGTAGTTTTAGTTAAAGTGATGTAGTTTTAGATAAAGTGCTAATAAAGTTACTCTTGCATCATGTAAAAAATTTATTAAATTAAATTTTTAGTGCTGAAGTTTAGCGAAAATAAATTGCATTTAAAAATCAATAATGTTCAAAATAAAGTCGTTAAAAATAAAAATAAACACAATGTTTTTATTTATTTTCACGTAGTCTGTAAGCAGCAGGATACGGTGCTGAAAATTTATTATAATAGTCCTGTGGAAGATATTATAGTGTCACAAAATTTTAGATAGATTTTGGTGATAACAAACTCAGTTTAGTCGGTGAAATTATTCAAATGGCAGATGCATGTCTCTTATAAATTGTACTAACAGTTGATGAGACGAAAATAATTACAGGGACTAAATGGGAATTATTGAATGTGTAAGACAGTGGAAATCGGGCAGACAAATCAAAGAATGGTAACTAACCGGTAGTCTTAGAATAAATTAGCCAGCAATATTTATAATTAAATGATTATGAGAAGTAAAATTATTATTAAGCAGAGATTTGGGAAGACCGTGAATAAATGGGAAATCATGTTTCACTATTTTACGAAATTATACGTTCGTTGTATGTTTGAGCAAATTTAATAAATTATATAATTCAAGGATGAATAGGAATAAGTTGAAAATACTTTTCTCAACAAAAATGAATGACTTTTTAAGTACTATAGAAATTTTTAAATTACAAAAAATATTTTCACTTTAAAAAATAATAATGTTTTTCTATTGTTAAATCATTTCAGGTAAAAATATTTCAAAATTTTCATATTGGTATGTTTAACATTTTCAATTTAATTCACGATTAATGTTAAAATTTTATAACGTAACCTTAAAAAAATATTCCGACAGTTTTATATAACGGAATCCTGAGTTTCAGTTCTAGTTAAATAAAAAAAGTAATTGTTCAAAAATTAAAAAAAAATTATGTCTGAAAAAATAAAAAGTTTATGAAGTCTTAAGCTCTAAACACATAGACGACAGCAGACAGCAAGCAGCAATATGCCAAAAATATAATCCATGTATTTAAATGAAACGATTACTTTAACGGCAGCACAGCAGCACGACTGCACAACAGCATTTGCTGCTGCTGCCAACTTAGGCTATTTTCTATTTTGACGGGCAGCATTAAACAAATATAGTGTTGCCATTATATATATATATATATATATATATATATATATATATATATATATATATATATATATATATATATATATATATATATATATATAAATTGGAAAAATAAAAACAAAAACTTTTTTTTAATATTAAACATAAAAGAACATTACAAAAATACAATAAAGAAATAAATTTATGTGTTTTTATAGTTTTCCGTGATATTATTACATTTTTTATCAATAACTTTAATTTTATTCATTATAAAATATATGTGCGGCATCCCTGAAATTTGTATTGCTAAAATACACATCAGCTGATTATTATGCTGTTGCTGTCTTCAAAACGATTATGAAGCTGACTTCAGAGCAGCATTTGAAGTTGACAGCATTTGAAGACGTGAAGTCTGCTGTCGTCTATGTGTTTAGAGCTTTAAGTTTATGAAGCCCATATCCTTTTTTATTTCTAATTATTTGGCCCACAAATATCAGCCGAATTACATTTGAAATACCAACTTCTAAAGATTTAATTTTCAATATCGCTTTGCTTAAATTTGAAGTTTATTTTCAAACTCATTACAAATGGTGCATTTTCAAAAGAGTAATTCAAATGAAATTTATTTTTCTGTCAAGTGCATGACACTAATTCTCTGCACAAAATAAATATCTCATATAATCCCGTGTAAACAATAATGTTACCATTACATCGAGCAATTTGACTGAGAAACTTCTAATCCTTCCAACAACACATCCTAAATTAAACACACGATATTAAAAAAAGTCACAAAAACGGATGCATTCAATAAATAATTTCCTTTCACACTTTATGACAACGATGTGGATGGTGGTGTGTGATTATTAGGGCAGTTGTTGGTGTTACTCGTATTTTTGTTTTGCAGGCGCCTCCTAAATCCCTGTAAAGGCGTCAATTGTAGCACATAGACAGAAAAAATATGAACTCTACGCCGCAGTAAATTGCACGTTTGTATGACATTCAGGTTCTATCTTATTTACGTTAGTGGTGGTGATGGTGGTGGTGATTGCGAGCACGCAATTATAAA
Source organism: Germaria angustata (assembly GCA_963681545.1). Taxonomy (NCBI): domain Eukaryota; kingdom Metazoa; phylum Arthropoda; class Insecta; order Diptera; family Tachinidae; genus Germaria; species Germaria angustata. The sequence continues at coordinate 46,084,974 of OY813001.1, forward strand.
TTTAGTAATTTAGTCTATAACCCAGCAAACACAAGTAGTTGAAATATGTTGAAATGGGAATATTTTGTGATTTAATTTGCAAAATAAGTCATACTATTTTTTCAATCCTGTGCCTCTGTTCTGCAACTTGCGAAAAGTTGTATTCTTTTTCACTTTGCGAAATAAAATTAAAAAAAATAATCAACATATTCTTTTGTAATAATTTTTGGCCTAATAATTAACATGCTAACACAAATATGTTAGATTTTCTCCATGACGATCGGTACGTTCATAAATGCAGTACTGCGCTGCAATACAAATGCAAACATTTTCCGCCACACCGATGCAAATTAAACGATGCTCTTTTATTATATGACTATCGTATATGAATTCCATTTAACATTTTTTGGACATCATCTGCTTCATTGTTACAGTTAAGAGCGGTTTAATTTACTATTGCAGCGCAGTACTACATTTACGAACACATTTGCCCTATTGGAGAAGTTGGTGATTTCTTTGGCAATACTTATTTGTTTTTATATTAAAAATATAGATTTTTATCTATATTAGTACCTTTCTATGTGTTTAAAGCACACATTTATGTGTTCATGAATTTATATTTTGTGATGAATTGCAAGTGATTCTATGTAATGTCATTTTTGTCTTTGAATGAATTTATATTTTGTCAATTGTGGATTATGAATTTGTACCTTTAAAACTCTTGGATCGATAGCTCCAGACCTCGGTCGAAGAATTTATTGAAATTACATATTTAAATAAAGATTCCGTAAGTAGAACTAGACGCAAGTATTTCTATGTTTTTTAATAATTTCTTGAGTGATCAAGTTGCCATCCTTTACTGGGATAAGTGTACCATTATTGCACTCCTTTCTAGCATCCCTTGGGAAACACATTTGTTTCTTATTTGGTTGTTTCCCATCATTGGGTTTCCTCTATCATTTGGTTGAGTGGTATTTACCTATCCCATGGTGTATATACTGCACGTGATTCCATTCCAAATTTACTCATGAATTTTAATTTAATTATGAATTTAAACACTATCTTTTGTCTATATAAGTAAAAACGATACTACATTAGGAGAAAATTACTTCAGTGATTTCGTATCATAAATTTAACTGAGATGATATGATTATTTCATTAGTCATTTAAAAAAATGCCTTTTGCTGATTAGTGGCGGTTTCTTTTCTGAAAAAAGTTTAACAAATTATTGTTCAATTTATAAACCAAAATCTGTTTAAAAAATTTTATTCCGTGGAAGGTTTGTGGCTTGCACTTATTGAATTCTAATAATTCCCGTTTTCCTCTTGAAAGGGCAAACAATTTTATATTTTCTTTGAAAACTATATAATTGTGATATAAATTTGAATGCAACAATAGACTTATAAGAATGATTTAGAAGGAAATGTATGTTGCAGTAAGATAAAAATTTCTTGCAGCGAACGAAATAATGTTGCTGCAACCATAAAACAACTACATAAGTTTTATCTATTCATGTTCATATTGACGTTCGGTATTGGAAATGCTTATGGGTATGGATGGTACTTAAATTTTACTTTCTCGCTATTTTTATACTCATGTTCTAAAAAAAAATACAGATAAAAACTACAAAGAGCCATTCCTGATAAACTACTACTGCTTTTAAGAGTTACTGTGTGTTTATTTGAATGTGTGCATGGATGTATGTATGTGCGTGTAACATTTATTACAACAAGTGTGACTGAATTATTTTTAGTTTTAGTTATTATCATAGTTGTTGTTGTTGTTGGGTCTTTTGTGATGTTGTGTCAACAATTTTGCGTTGTTCATCGTATGTCGTATCACATGTTATGATTGTTAAAGGTACGATTAACTAAATGACTGGTGGATAGCAAATATATATGACACAGACAGGAATTTAAGATGCAGAGGTTCTTAAACTTTTTTTGTCTTGGAAGGAAATGAAATCTTCATATACGCACGCTAGATCAACTTAAGAAAAACTATTCACGATTTCCTTACTTGCAAGAGATTTTGGAAAAGCCTGATTTCACCACACTTTCAGCAAGTAAAATTGCACATTTACTGGATTGTGTTGAAACAAAAATTATATTTTAAACTAATTGTGCCTAAACCGCCAAAAAAGCTTAAGGGACAAACACAAAAGTTTACAGAACAAGTGCTCACTAAGTTGTATGGCAATAGAAATAGTATGTACTTACTAATGCCAATAGAATAGAACTCTTTTCGAAGATCGCAACACCATCATCATCATCATCAGCATTTATAATACGAATATAGTAAAAATAAATGTAAATATTTAGATTTTTAAAGCTTTAAGATCCCATGTTAGGAGTTGATTAAATTCTGTTATATAAAGTTTTTATTTTAATCTTTGTAGACTTTATATTTGATGTCTGTGAGGGAGGTACGCTTCCCTCATTTTTCTCTTTGATAATTTTTTTATTCTGACGTTAAATTTTAGTTTTAACTTCTACAATCTCGATCCGCACCCAGCCTTATGCCAATTATTTTTAAAATTAGTCTGTGTTTTATAAAAAATTATTAAAGGGAGAAATTTAGTTATTGTGAAGCCATGAACAACGATATGGCAAATTTTAGTGCAGAAAAAATAAAAGGTGACATCCAGGGGTGTGGCAAAAAATATTTTTTGAATCGCCTTCAACTAATCTGTAGTTCTAGAGGATGAATGTCTCAACTTTCTTTTTTCGAACCACCCTACTGTACATTAACATCGTTCGTGTGTATTTTAATATGGGAAGGTGGCACAATAAAGTGGCATAAATCAAGAGGCTTTTGATTTCTATTGCTCAACCTAAAGAAGTGCACTTTATTGTGTAATGTGTTGACAATATCAAAATATAAGACAAAAGCTTTAATAACAAATGAGTAGTGATAGCGAAAAGCATTAAGAAAAACTCTTTTATGGAAGGAATTAAATTTAATATAATAAATTTGTTTTTATGTCTAACATTAATATGCCTTGAAAATTAGTTCGCATACGTTTTTATTTTACTTATACACATACATTTTATATTTTTTTGTGGCAAAAGTGGCGCTATGTTTTATTTAAAAGACATTGCACAACTTACCGAACGCTTTCTGGCCAGAAACATTAACAATTATACGTTCATTAATATTGTCCAATGTGTGGGCTGCAAGGGTACTCCTCATATATTTTATATATTATCCCATTGTCCCAGTTTCATTTTGAGCCACTGTACATTTAACAAAGTTAACAAACATAAACTGGGAAACCACTTGGCTTGCCGGAAGTCGGCAAGTCGGAAAATAAGCAATTAAAATTGAAAATTTCTGTCCTTTATGTTTTTCACAAATGGAATTCCTTTCATATTTAGGAATCACTATGTTACTGAACACGCATTAAAAGAGTGGCATGCACAATCTTGTTTCACTTGATTGAACTCAAACGTGCTTTTCACGACGTGAACTTGAGCAACCAATTAGCCTTTGTGTTCTTCCAAAATTAAAAACTATTTCAGAGGCATCATGCCTTCAATTTGGCTTGCCCTTAAAAAATTTATAAGTATGAATGAAGTGCGATTTTTCTCACTCACATGATTTCCAGCATTCAAACAGCAGCCAGCCGGGTGGAAGTAATCGGCTTAAGTTAGTGAATATTGAAACAATTGTGTAAATATGTATTTGAAATTATAAATTTTTTTAAGAAAGTAAAAAATGAATTGATTTTTAAACATTGAATGTATGGGAAGGTACGTGTAAATGATACAAATATACGACAGCAGATATTCCAATTTTAAATTGGGGAAAACGAAATTTTTCGGGCCGAGCTACAATTTTTATCTTATATATTCATCTAATTTGCCAATAAGTAAAAAGTGCTTAAATCTGATTTTGTAATTTTATAGGAAAGAGTTTTTGGAATTTTGAAAGTTGATATTTAAAACTATATTCTATATTCGCTTTCTAAGGCTGGGTATTGTTATTGTGGGCGGTCTATTATATTAGAAATAAATTATTCTACATTTCACAAACTATCATACGCGATTCCATAAATTATTACTCCAAATGAAATTGTATTTCAAAAAAAGGAAGACAAAGAGAATTTCATCAGACCGTACCTTTCTAAGAAATTGGACAAAATAAGTGAAATCTTGTGAAAGGGTGCTGTTGTAGTGGCAAATCACAATGGTGATATTAACTCGTTTTAAGCTTAAGTTCTTATTGCCACAGATATGTAATTAGATAAATATATAAGAATTGTTGATTTAGAATCATAAGATTTGAAGGCCCCTTTTTATCTTTCCCCTTTTTTTCATGCTGCATTAATATGGAAAAATCTTCCACTTGAATCATCTTAAATAATTTTAACAAATATTTTCTAACATCAACGGTAACTGGTTAACCAACAGGTACTCACATTATGGCACCACAACAATGTTTTTTTTTTGTTGTTTTTTATCGTATCCACATCATGTGGTCAAATTATGTCTATTAAAAGTGCGGGTAAAGACTTTACGACAATTATTGCCTGAACAGGCATTTTAATTGGCTTAATTGAGCCCATAAACTGTTTTGTATGATTAGAAACTTCATCAAATTGCGCAACTCTGTCATGGCTATTTATAAAAACAAAAATAAATTAAGTACAAGTCATTGTTGGGATTTCATGTTTTTATGTAAATAGCGTTTATTAAGCATATGATAATAATAAAATTACGATTTTGTCATAGAAGATTATGAATTTGATCAGCAATTGGCGTTTGTTTTTTTTTCATTAACTATTGAAATTAGAGATGAATATCGTTGACATGATTAAGTGAATTACGCGCAATCAGTCACCAATATAATTGAGTCGTCCATGAACTTGAATAAATAAAAGAAATTTTGGGTTAGTGAAAGTGAGCACCATCGTGATAGAATATTGCGTTTTCATTGTTCAAATGAATTGCGTTGAAATTTCGGATGTAACATTTCACAATAATATGGTGTCAACTCGACAGCAAAAATTTCGTACTATTCGTACTCGTACAACACGCCAACTCTGTACGCAATATCTCGAATAATCGTTCCTTCCTTTTCTTTAGTTCTCGAGAGCATCTTTTCCAGTTTTTTTGCACGTACAATTAAAATATGAATCTGTTTGTAAGACAAACTGTGGTTTTATCTTAGACCGTCATAAAGACCGTACCCATCAGCTGACGAGCCTTCCCCGGGAACGGATAAGTGCATGAGCTGGCAGAAGATGAATTTACCACCTGGTTTACTTTGGTCAACCTGTAGTTGTATGCTACAGATAAAATATAGTTGTCGTCAGGCTCAAAATATGCCCTTAGAATTGCCAAATGACAATTGTTCTCGGCAAGGGGTACCCTATCGGGATGAGAGACAATAATTATTGGGTATAAAAAAAACCTTTTTAAGTACCAATATCAGAGAGTACTGTCTGAGAGCGTTGATGAAAGTTCAATAAAATCGATTTGGGTTCAGAATTTCGATATGACAATATACTCATGATCAGTGTTGCCACAACCAAAAAACCTGTACACGTATAACAAAATTTTCACAAAAAAGCAACCAAAGGAGAAAAAAATTTAACAAATATATCGATTATATTTATCTGTCAAAAAGAAATTTTAATTTTAATCTTCTTTAGATTCAGTCATATATATATATATATACACACACACACACACACACACACACACACACACACACACACACACACACACACACACACACACACACACACATATATATATATATATATATATATATATATATATATATATATATATATATTGTTTTTTGAGAAAGTTTTTTTCCATGTTGGATTTATTTTCAAACGAATACTTTCTTGGCTTCGTTAGTTGTAATACTGTTATATACATATTACGGATTTTCCCGTTTTGCAATTAAATTTTGGCTACTTTTTGTGCCCATTATACGATTCGATTTGAACATTTTTGAATTTTGAAAATAAAGTGAATTAGAAAAAGTGAACTTTTAACTTTACCTAAATTTTGCTCATTTCAGTTTTAAATGTTTTTAAGGTATTGTAAGCAATTGATTGAGTATTTTAGACATCAGCACATTCATTGCGCCTAGAACTCATTCCCTCATTGGAATATGGAAGTGCATTAGAATATGGAACTGAAGAAACTTTAATAGCAATGTTGGCTCTTGTGTAATGTATTTATTATTTTATTCGAACTTTATAGGTTTGAAGACAATTTGGTCCATATAATATAAATACTTTGAATCAAGACGAATTAACTCTGCCCTCTCAGCAAAAGCAAAATACACATGAAGGCGAATTGAGGAGACATTATGTCTTTTTAAGAGACCTAATATGCTTTGGAACACTCCTTCCTCTTTTCCCCCACTTTAAGTAATTTTTGTATTCTTTAACTTATTAATTGTTCTAGAAATTTTGATTTATAAAACAAATTTTAAAAAGCAGAAACTAAATTATTTAGATATATTTTTATTTGCTAAAAAAATAACCAAAATTATACGTATTGAAGATGAATGTAGACAATTTTGGTTAAATATAACCAAAACGGCAACGCTGCTTGTTTGAACGAAATGTGGTTGCAACAAAGCTGTCTGGTCTGTCATACAAATTGTCAAACAATTATATAAATTATTTAATGAAATATTTCCTTTTACTCTTGATTTGGTGATCAGGGTTGGACTTCTACATCAAGTTACTTAACATTAACAACAATTTGTTGAAGTGATAAATTCACAGAAGTCGCATTTGTAGAATAGAACTGCAACCTGATACGGGTGTTATTTCTGCTATAATTAATGGATATTGGTATGGACGACATTGGTGTGGCTTTGTTTGCAGCCATACCAATGGTGCTGTGCTTTGCCATAGATCATAAGAAGTAGTTAATTCCAGCATTAGATATTTCTTACCACCTTAGAAAGCTTTGCTTTTCTATCGCTGTAGTTTTTTCTATGAAATCTATGCCATAAAGTTTATAGCCAGCCATCTCTGCATTGAAGTGGCCTACTTTAGACACAGAGGGTGCATATTTCAGGAAGGCCATAACTGGCGTGGCGGTAACGTGCAACATAAATTAATCTATAAATGGAAAAAATTTTAAACATGATTTAATGAAAATGGTCATTGATTTGGTTTAAAGAAATTTATTTTTACCTATCACAGATTTGTTAGCGTTAAAACTTTCATAGTTAGCTGTGCCTCTTTCATCTTTCAACCTTTTCCGAATATGGCTAAAAGTTTACTTGGCGAATTGACATAAGGACTAGGGATATGTAGACTTAACTAAAACCCATGAAGAAATAATAAATAAATTTTACAAAATTAAAAATATCAAAAATTTAAAATTTCCAGCAAATTTTTTTTCTGCATTTATTTCCTCTTTGCACTGTGGCTTGTACGGCCGTGAATGAGTTAAATAATATCCACGATGCCATCTCTAACTATAATAATTCTAATCCTATTAACTTGGCTACTATTTGTTTGAAATGTTTGTGTGTATTTTAATTTGCCATTTAATTTATTTTGTATGAAAATTATGTTGTTAATTAATTTAAAACTTTAAAGGTCATTTCAACATTGTTATGCTTCTATTATTTGGAGGGTATTAAATTAATCTTAAACAAATTATTTCTAGCCGAGACCTTCCGGTTTTGACTTTTGGCAAAACTTTTCTATTAAACTCAAATAGAAAACATTAGGAAGCACTTTTGGTTTATTTTATGGGTGACATCATATTCACATTACGATTATAAGCAACTGAAAAGCCGTTAATTTACTGCCATTTGTTTCAAATACACACACACACACTCATAAAGATCTACACACAGATACTTCAAAGAAAGGAAAAAAATAGTTTCTCATTTTACAAAACGGACTTCTGACCAGCCGACTGTCTGTCTTACTGGGCAGAATGCTAAATATGGCTTTGTCTGTTATTTTGTCGAAATTCTTTTCCAAATTTGTTATTTCACTAATAAAATAAAGACAAGGCGATGAGATGATTTTTGTTTATTTGTATTTTTTTGGTATGACAAACATGTACTCGTATTTAGGCAAAGAAAAATACATTTTAAGAATTTTTAACTTTCTATCCTGGGGCTTTGCGATCTTTGATTAATTTTATTTTAAATTATTTACAGTTACAAATTATTTATGCTTAATGAAATATAATTAAAATTTAATTCGATTAGCAGCAGATAGATAATTGCTTAAATAATTTTAATTTGCTTTAGAAGTGGAATAAATAAATACAAATTTCATTTTGCTACTGACACCAAACTGTAGGTTTGAAGGAACCAAATAGTAGTTGCCAGCGGGAAGGGAATTAGTGCTCCTTTCACAAATTAACAAAAACATTCGCAGTTTCAAAGCGGCTGGAAAAGCCTTAAACAATTATGCAGATGTGGTCATAATTAACATGGTTACCTGAAGTTCATCTGAACCTAAGGAGTCCATTCTCTGGTGTTAGACAAGTGACAATTTGTTTATGACTGCTAGGCGATGTACAAAACTCTTGGCTAAGATGCTGCTGCTACCTGATGTCTGTCACACAAAACAGCTTAGACATATTTGTATTCTGTCATACTCTTGTCTGGCAAATAAAATATTTCTATTGATTTTTTTCATCATAAATATTACTTTTAAAAAAATTCATAAAATCTGAAGGACAAAGTCCCAATTAATTGTATATGTGTTACAATGGGAATTTGTTAACTTTTCTTTTTTAAAATAAACATAAAAATGATCTTGGTATTAATGCCTTAACGTGACCGGCAGCATAAACCATTTAATAAAAATTCAAATAAAATTCAAATAAAATTCATTTCTTGCAGCCTTAGTTTTTATATTTTGCTAAGCAGTAACGAAGAAAAAAACTTAATAATTGAACGAATACTTTTACAAATAATAAAATTTTAGCTCTATTCAAGTCTTTATTGATCTTTGTTTTGCCATTTAATTAAAAAGTCATAAATATTTTAAAATGATATTTTAAAAGATTGACGTTTATTTAGGAAAAAGTGTTTGTGGTTTTTGGAGAATAAAATTTATTTTTAATTTTTAAATGCGGTAGTGCAAAATAATTACACACATATTTTGCATTTATTAGGTATTTAAATTAAAACATTGTCATTAGATATATTCTCCTCAGTGGGTCTATGAGATGTTTTTAATTAAAAATGTGGTCGAAGTGACACGTACTCATAATTATTATTCATAAGATAATGACATATTAAGTTAAGAAACGAATAACATTTTTATGTGGGGCATTTTATATTCTCTATCTACATGTTTGATTTAATTTCTTTATATTTCGTGGTTTAATAGATCTTTGAAAGTGGCTAATTGGCCAAGAAACAAGAAAACTTTGAACAATGGTGGTCCCTTGCGTATTACTGATAGTCTAAAGTTAAGACCAATAAAATAATTTTCATCTTAACATTTGCTTACGAATATGAAATACGACTCAAAGTGTTTTATTTGAAACGTATACAATCGAGTTGCCCTCAAGTCGACCGTATGGATTATGGAAATCGCACATAGATGTAAGAAACTCGACTTGATAATAAAATTAATATGAAAAGCACTCAGATTTTTGGGTGATTGTGGGAACCGCTTTTGGATTCACAGTGTAGAAACATGAATTTTACTGAAATTTTACTTAAAATAAGGAAAATTTTTTAAAGATTTTGAAAAAAAAGCTGTTGATTAAATTTTGTAAAAGATGCTGCTTGACGTAACATTGTTTTGTTTGACAACTGACATACTTTATGTGTTTAGTTTGGTTTGCCACTTTAAATTGAAATCCAGATATAATTGCTGAAAAGTGTTTGAAAATTGTTCATCGGTAGGCACCACCTTCGCTTCAGCCACATGAGCGAAATGATGTTCAAACATTAATTAAATTATTTTACCTATAAAGTTAGTTTCATTGATCAATAAAATTTTTTCTTCGTTTTATACTGATTTCTTTGAAAAAAAAAAACACCCTTTTGTAGGCTCCAAGAAAAATGGGCTCAAACTGAAAAATAAAAAATGCACCCACAAATTGGAGACATTTTTGGGACCGTTTTTTTATTTTTCATTTTCATCATTTTCCGTTTTCATCAAACAGAAAAAGTGACCCCAGTGAAAAATAGTCTAAATTTTCTTTTATGAAAACCGATAAAAAATGTTGGGGTGACTTCTTCCATTTCTTTGGTCAATTTTAGGGATCCTTTTTCATATTATGGAAAATTAAAAATTGTCTCAGAATGAAAAATTAACAATAGTCCCAAAATGAAAAGTGTTCGCAAACTGAAAAATTTGTCGGAACATCTTTCAAGGAAACCTTTATTAAGCTATGCTGGTGTTGGAAATATAATAGAAAATGAAATATCATTGCCTGGCCTCGCTTTACAAAGATTTCCTGTATAGCTGCCCCTTAAACTGGCAGGGGATTTTCTCTTCTATAGTATTTCGAACACTGGCATCGCTCAACATTTTTTATTGAAACATTTTTTATTGAAAATAATAACGAAATTTTGGGGCTATTTTTCCTATTTTTCAATTTCTATTTTTCATTTTCCATTTTTTAATGTGCGGCAGTTTTTCTTGTTTTCGGGGCCACATTTCACTTTATTTCCACAATATGATAAATAGCCCGAAACTAAAAAATTTTAAATGGCCCCAAAAATATAGGATAAATCACCTCAAAACTAAAAATATATAATGAAAGATGCCACAAAAAATTCAAAGTTCGATAAAATGCATAATTATGTCTTATGGTATGACATAAACAATATCATAATTTCCCATGCCCTTATAATTTTTGTATCTTGTGGAGAACAAAATTAACAAACACTTGGAACAAATTATTTATTTCATCCATTTAATGATTTCAATAAAATTCAATTAAATCAAATAAGATGCCACTATAACAGACAGTGTGTGTGCGTGTGTGTATTGCAGTCGAAATTTCACTTCACTTTTCACTTTTATTTTGAAAAGAAGCAGAACCCAATAAAAAAATTTGAAATAAAGGAAATAATAATAATAATAATAAGGGAACCCGTATAATTGATAATTGAAGCTATACAAACAGACGGACACCCCTTTTAAGACATTTAAGAGAAGGTCCGCATTCAAATTATAAAAAAAATCCCATGATTTTTTTTGACTTTTGAAATTTATGCATGTAAGTATGAGTATGCATGTGTGTGTGTGTGTGTGAGTGTAGGTGTTATCAGGGCATTACACGTACTTAAAGATTTCGGTATTATATTTTTTCTCTAGATACAAAAAGAAATACATTTGAATTAAAAATTTGCCAATTATAGAGACAGAAAATATTTAAAAATCCTTCGTTCTTTTTGGAAAATTTAATTGACAGTTACAGAGAATTATACCATAAATATAAAACATTCTTCATTTTCTTCTATTTTGATATTAAGAGAAGAAAAAAAATGTTTCGTTTTTTTTCAATTCATTTTATGGCTTTTTTTTAAATCCAACAAAATTTTATTTTAGAGGAGTGCTGCTGGATAAAGTAGCAAAAGTGCATTATGGCATGTCAAAGACACGTGCGTCTTAATTTTTAGTGGCCTTTTAATCCATAACACACCAATTTTATTAATTTCAGAAGCCTCAGGCGAAATCTTAATGATGATGAATTTGCAGATGCGTTGCTGGTGATGTTTCGTTTTGTTGTTAAAGACGATGTGGATGGTGTTACATAAAAAATAATGATAATAATAAAAAAAATTTTGCTGGAAGCTTTTGGATTTATTGACATTTTGTAATAATATTTCTTGTTCACACAAATACGCTTCAGTCATATTTGTCTTAGAAAAAAGTTTTTGTTTTATTGAAACAAGCTGAAGCCAGTTTGGGCTTTTGTTTTTAATATTTTTTACATAATAAGTTTGTGGAATTTTTAAATTTTCATAAGCGATTTAAAAATGTTTTCAATCATGAATATTCATATTGAGCTTATCATAAATTAAAAAAATTAAAGTCAGTATTATCCGAAAATGAGAGATATTTTCTAAATTGTAAAATGGAATTTGTAGCCCTATTGGCTCCGTAACTCCATAACTACTATGGATATTATATTCTATGGCTTCACACATTTCGTCAGTATTTGTGGAAGTTTCTATTTCATTGAGTTCTAAATAATGACTAAATGCACCTGTTAAGTCTTTTGTCCAGCACATTTAATATTTTCGTATAAAACTTTGATAAAAGTTTTATAAATTTTTATACAAAAATTTTGTTGAAAATAATAGATTTTTTCATATCCTTCGTCTCTTTTTTACTTAAGAGACAATTACAGAAGACAATAACAAATGCCTGACCATAACAATCGCCTAAAATATGAGGAAATACTTAAATATTGAAATTAATTCCAAAATCAATGAAAGCGACGAAGAAAAAAACAACAAATTTAAGCATGATGACCATAAAAAAATTAAATGTTCAACAATATTGTATTGATTGTTAAGGCGTTTTTGATTTTGGTTAATTTTACACACAATCTCACATGCAAGACATGAATAAAGTACAATTACAGCGGCAGCGACGAGGCCGTAATGAAAACAAAAACACACAACAAATACATATACTATATTGAATTCTTAATGGCAACAATTGCAATATACGCGAATATATAAACGCATCTACAAAGTAAATCGAATAAAAGCTGATGTGTATACGAAACATACTTTCCGCTTCAACGTTGAACTAAAGGATCCCCAAACTTTTTTATCTCGCGGGCTATTCCAATGTTTTTTCTCTGGATTATCTGGTTGGGTTTTTGGTTGTTTGGCTTATCTAATATAAATTATCCACAAAATTTTCAATGTTGGACATGGACATTTTTTTTATGAAACTCATACATATATTCCTTCAAGGAATAATCTAAAGTATTGGTCACTTTTTGCAATATTGAATTTCTTGTTTTAGATCAAGGTCTACAAATTTCTCAGAAAATAAAATCAAATTTTGAATAAAAAATTAAAAGCTTTAACTTAGAAAATCTTAATCCTTACAAAAATATCAAAATATATTCATCTAATATTGAATAAAGTCCTTCGGATCCTTTGCGTTTGATTTTTCTTGAAATTCAATGGACTTTTGTTGCGAACAATGCAAGACAGTACATGACCTCTTTCACTGCATTGAAACATGTAAAAATTCCAAGTTCTGGACAACTGAAGGGTAGATGTGCCTCTTTTTAAATGAAATATATTTATGATTGTTGTGAAATTTGATCAACTTGTTACGACTTTTCATGGGTTCCATTATTGTGTCAATATTCCATATTGTCAATGTTCCATATTGTATCAAGTGGCCCATAAACCTGCAATATAATTGTGCAATAACATCATCTACGTGTATATTATACTTCCAAAGTGGCACAATATGTTGCTAAAAATTAAGACTTGCACAAACAAAAGAAGTGCAATATATTGTGTAATGTGTTGGCAACATTATACAATTAAATATATAAGAAAATACCACCTTATATATTCCCCGCAAGAAATTCAGGTTAAGCTTTAAATATTAATTCTTGTTAAAGAAAAGTTTGGACACAAATTTTAAAAGGACATGGAAGGCATTTCAATTAGCTGTAATTTATATGTACATCCCATCCTGGAGTCCTTTGTGGTATTACCATAGCTTTAAATATAATATATGTAAAATATCAAGCATATTTGTGAGGAGGACAATTTACAAGTAAATTTTGCAAAGCCTTACGAAAAACATGTTTGCTAAATATGTCTGAAACATATGTATTTAACTTGACGTAATTAACTTCAGCGCTTTCATAGATTATGCTTTTTACTGTGACAAAAATTCCTCCATATCTTATTCGATAATATTTAACCACTTATTTAATATTTTAGGGCAAAATGCCAACAATATCAACAATAGATATGTATATAATAATATTGTCAAGGGCATGGACCGCCGCATGGGTAGAGATCTCTTAGCATCGTACATTTTTTCACTGATGTGAACGCCTGGCAAAAGTCGCTGACCCCTGGTTAACTGTACAGGCCCCATTGGGAATCGCGGCTCCAAAGCAAAGGAAGGCACACACACGCATGTTAGTTCAATCTATGGTATACATAAAAAAAGAAATGCACACATGCAACTGATGCCACCACAAAATGATTGAACACAATATTATTCATTCAATAAATACGAAATAAAAGCAAATCTTACAGACCAATAGCTACGAAATCTATAGGCAGAGAGAAAAAATATAGAAAAAACTACAAATCAGCCAGCCAGTCCGTCAGCCAACTTACAGTCAACAAACTATCAACAACAATTCTTTCCCAAAAATTTATGTATATGAAAATTTTCTGTCGAATACATAAAAACAATGCAACATTGGTGATCATCATTGCAATCATTATCATCATTATCTTTGCTGCAGTAAAACGCTTCTTCATTATCGCCAATATAACGCGCATTAGAAAACCCACACACGTGCGCGGCTTGGAACATTTTAAATTACCGAATAAAGAACAACAAAATAAAAAGAATTAATATTATTATAGCCAAAAAAAAAAAAAAAATATTTATCTACTTAGCCTTCGCCCAAAAATAAGTCTAATAAAAAAGAAATCCAAGAGCTATAAAATGTTTGAATATCAATTTAAAAAACACGTTCTCTTTGAAATTACAGTTAACTAGCGATAACACGAATTCGCGAATGCTACGCGTAAAATTATTTCGGAGATTTTTCGTTTTATTTCTCGTATTAAATATATTTTATTTTGCTGAGTTCCCGTCATAAGGATACGTATAAGGGATGTTCAATAAGTCCGTGACTTTTTTTTATAAAACACGAGTCAAGACATTTTATTTTTTAATTCATGGAATTTTGCCATGGATTTTATAAATTTCTGAAAAAAATTTTAAATATTCGATTTTGTTTTAATTGTTAAAAACTAATTCCAGACGGTTCTTTAATTAGTTCACGTTTTCGTGAGCCCACTGTGTATCAAATATTATAAATTTTTACTTTATTTACTGTTTTTTTTATTATTCCAAGAGTGAACTAAAATCAACAACGACAATTTATTATAGAAAATATTACAAATTATAAACGCCTTTTACATAATATTTATGAACATATTTTAAAAGATTTGTTTATGCGACAAAAATTTCTATGTAAATTTCTTTAAAAACTTTTGATAAATTATATTTGAATACGGCAGTACATTTTTAAATTTTAGTGTTAATAATTATTTCGTTTTGTATGTATAACTCATCAATGGTTAACTTTTCATATGAGATTTTTATTAATACGCCAATACTCGTATATTATCGCATGCACTATTTTTTTCTTGCTATTTGCCATTATAGAACATAATCAAATTAATTGAAAATAATACAAACCGTGTTAAAACCTTGCAACAAGCGCAGCGTAATATAAATTAGATCAATTTAAATAATATATAGAATTTTTTCGAGCTTCTAACACGATGTAATTAATTACCTAATAAACCATTTCTAATTATTTACCATGCGGCTTGATTGCAATGAATTTTGATTTATTATACTATTTTTGAAATGATTCCTTTGCAATGTTATTTGAAATTTGATTATAATTTTGCTTCTTGTAACTGTCGTCAAATAATAGGGCTGCCAATGCTTTTATCCCGATTCCGAAAATCGCGGAACTCGAATTATTCTGGAACAGAAAATCCGGAATTTTTAACTTCCGGGTAGACAAAAGCTCTATTATATTTGCATTAAAAGATTGTTATAAACTTTATATATAAGTCGAGTTCACAATTTTCATTTACTACAACTTGCAACTCTTAAAATCAATAGTTTATATATATTTTGCGTATGCAACACTTTAATGACATATACAATTTAATTAATTACATGACTTAGATTTTTTTTACTTCCATATGAAGTACATTTGAATAATTATCACAATAAAACCCCGAAATCCCAAGAAATCAAGCTGTCTGGACGAAATCCGGTAACCCATAAATCCAAAATTCCGCGATTTTGGGATTCGAAATTTGGAAATCCCATATCCGGGGATTCCCAAAACCAATTTCCTTGGGCATCCATAATAAACTAATGATGTGTAAATATTTTAATGTTGCATTTTTAATCGGGTTCAAAATAGAAGGATGTTGCATTATCGCCCTGTGTATGTTTTGTTTGTACACCGATTTATCCATCACCTGCAGAACGATCTTGAAACTTTTTCTCTTTCTTTTACAATGCACTTCAAGCGTTCAAGGCCCACCGCTACAATAAAAATTTTCCAATGTCTTCACATAAAAAAAGAATGCTAATGCGTTGTTCTGAGTTCGATTCTCGTCGCAATTTCTTTAAACCACGGAATTCACAAGGTTCATTAAAAAATTAATTTGTAATATTAAACACAAAAATTATGTAAATGCGATGAAATTATTTAAATCGTTGGAAATCATTTCATTAAAATCGTTCTTTTTTTCACTTCAAAAATATAATTTCATGTAAATGTTAGTATTAAATTTTCTTTACTTTTTTTCCCATTAAAGATATTTATCTTAATGTAAATAAAGAGGAAAACCCGATTGACCATCTAATTATTTGAAACTGTTTGAAAAGTTGACAGCAATTAATCGTTAAGATCGCTTTTTAATTGATTTCTATGACAAATGCAGTAGACACGTTTGTATTGAATCTCTTTACTTTTGCTTTCAAATAAAAAGTGTTAAAAATTAATGTCATGATCTTTATCTGAAACTGATTTTAATTTAGATTTATCAAATACTATTGCAATAGAAACAAGAAAGAAAATTTAGTTCTTCTTCCCTTGATCTTTTCTTTTTTTCGGCGCATTGAAAAAATTCAATCGAACTTTATAGGTCTTTTATTTCAATCGCTTCATACACGTACTCATATGTTTATGTAAATTTATGTAAATTAGATAAGGGAACATGAATTTTTTTTTGACTTAAACTATTTTCATCATGATCACCAAAAGCCTGATTCATGAAATAATGTGTTGAACGCATGAAACGCCTTCATAGAAGAAAAGTGAAAATTAGATTTAATTGCAACAATCGCTTATTTGATTAAAAACGCATTTACCACAGGGGAAAATTTTCGGAGTTCAGACTACCACACTTGGCTGGTATTGCTCTGCAACTCTTGAAAGGGGCTAAGGACCTTAGTGTAATCCTGAACCTGAACTTTCGTGGAAGCGTAATGTGTAGGGTAGGGGAAGGAGTGCTGTGGATTAAAGCAATATCTCCCAACAAGCCAAGGTTATCAGGAAAATTAAGGAACGAAATTCGGGAGGCAAAATATCGCGGGATACTTACTTACATAAACTTCAAAAAAATCTTTTATGTTGAATTTCCTTGTAGGAGGCGACTGGAACTGAACGCTAAAAAAACTAAATTTACACATTGTTCTACAATTTCTACAGACTTGCATTATCAGTTACATATATTTTGTTGTTGTAAAGTTCTACAATGTAGCATTTTTGCTATACTTGGAAGACTAAGATAATCTGCAGCAAATAACGAATTTCAATAACTCGTTGTAAAAATTACATGGTAAAACGTATCAAGATACTATTTTATAATGCAAAGCAATCAATTGTAGGGACGAATAGAAGAACTACACAGTACAACGGCATAACCCGGTTTTCGTGCTTACGAATTGATAAAGAATCGATGTTGGTCGGCGAGATATATGACTCAGAGACCAGTTCAATTGATATTTATTGATGGGTAGTCTGGCCGCTATCAGAGCCCATAACTCAAAGGTGGCGAAATAAAAGTGTGTAGACAAACATTCAATATCTGGTTCTGCATGAGCGACATCATGCCAGCATAGTACGGCTTGCAGGAAATGAAAAAGCTGACGAGTAAGCAAGAGGAGACTCGGTCGTGGGCTTATTGAACTCACTAAGTTATATTTATATTCTATTAGTTGAGCTGTTTACTGGATTAAACGATTAGTCGTTGAAAAAGATGGAGTTCTGGTAATCCCTAAAATCAACCTCTAGACGCTTTAGACCTCACTGAAAAGCGACAGTACTCAACAGCTCCTAATCTTTGGTCACTGGTACTACTGATGGGCTCTTTTAAGGGTCACTGTCTGATCGCGTGTATATAAGAACGTCTAAGATTCCCTACAATGCCAATACAGGAGCTGCTGGGACGAAAAGGAGGAAGTTCCAGTTTGACTATTTCGATGCGACTGCCCGCCCATGCAGGAACGTGGGCATAGACATCAATCAACTTTGCAGAGCCTGGACTGTATCGATATACTTCAACTGACTGGCTATTGACTCTTTTCAAAAAGTTCCTATTGCTTCTCATCAGCTCTTATTTCAGAATTATGTTGAAATATTTAGGAAACGGTTAGTTCTGGAAAATCACAATGGGCCTCCTACTTTATACCAACCTAAGCTAACCAGATGTAGGAATAACCCCATTAGATGGCTAGAGATCTTTTATTTTTGACTCGTATCCAGCAATCACTCATTTTCCCTATGAGGCCCGGTATCTCGATGATATTTTCATAAAACAAAAAAAGCTTCATTTGGAGCTGCCTCAGCTGCAACACAAAAGGAATCTCTTTGATCACTTCTCCTGCTTGCCAACCATGTACAATTTATGTAAATTTAATTGAGTTGGCAAGTTGTAAGACAAAATCGAACTACAATCAATCATGCTACAAGTTCAGTGCAACGACAACGACAACGACAACAAATACAAATTGTTGTTAACATTCCTGTTTGCAACCATCAATACCATCTCATTCAGTATCTGTATCAACATCATCATCATTATTGCAAAACCCATTATTATCGTTTAAAGCTCCGGACTGACTTGCGCAAATATCATCTGTTGCAGCAAATTCTACGAATACAAGTATTTAGCATGTGTCCTAAATGTTTAAACATGGTTAAAAAAAGAATACACGCACACGCACAAACACACATGGACACACTACTGGAGCCTCAATTTTCACAGGCTTTATGACACATAAAATACAATGCAACACACATTACACTCATGTGCAGTGGCACTTGTGTTCGTACTCACTCGCAATTCACTCGTAAAAGTGATAAGCTGGACATAAAGGAAAACACGTTAAAAAAACGAGCTCAAAAAGAATTGATGATAATAAAGTGATAATTAAACATGAACAGTGTATGCGTTGCATTTTATTATTTATAATTTTTTATTATTATTTTTTAATCTATTCATGCTGATGCCACATCTATTTGCTTCATTTCTCCTTATTTTGCGTTAAAGCAGAATAAAAAACAATCCATTTACGCGCTACATTGGACAGCCAGATTAAGATCGTTGCGTTGCGTTCGAAAGCCGGGTGCTTGCTTTCGAGTAGAACATTAACCGTTTAATAAATTTTGCATGCAAACTTCATAAAGAAATTAAGAGGAATAGAAACACCGGCCGGCCATCAACACACATGGGCTGCGAGCGTACGACAGATAGATATTTCTTCCTCGTTGGCCAACAGCGATTATTTATTTCAATAAAGGAGTGTTGAAATTAAACCTGATTGCCATATTAAAAGAAACTGAAAATAAAGTATTAAAAAAAATAATATTTTTAATGCCGGATACGGCCACTTAGTAGGACAGATATTTTATCTAGCTGTTGATTTTTTTCCAAATACGAGTGCATACATTTGTTTTTCAATTCTTGGCTACAAAATGTTTTCATTGACCAGATCATCTGGCTTCCGACTGGTTGTTTTGAGAGAGGAAAAAAACCTTTTAATATCAGATTGTGTTCCTATTGGAATACATGTGTGAGAGCCAGAGATGAGATATTCCATTGTTGGCATTTATTTGTATTAAGTTGTTTGCTTTTAGATAAATCTTTAATAAAATAAATTAAAATTGTTTTCAGCAGGACGTCGTCTGTCTCTTCTTTGAACATTTTTATTAACTGACAAGAATTTGTTAAATTAAAAGGTGACTCTTGTATTAAGATGAATATATTCTTCCTCGTGTGTGCACTTCTTCATCTGGTTATAGCATGATTACGACAACTGTAACTCGTTGCTTGCAACAACTATCAAATTAAATTTGTTTCTAATACTTTTAAACAAATTATTGTTATACCAAAACTTAATTAGTTCCTTTTTAATTAAAACCAAACAAGTTTTAGAAATATTTACAGCTAAAAAATAGATCTCGCAAAATTACACATGATTGTGAGCTACTTCATCCTGCAGGATTAGTAAATATATAAATTTAAGCATTGCTAATTTGAATTTTATAAATTTAAATATTATGTAAAAATTTGTGATTGGTTACTCATTTGTGGTTCAGAATTTAGCACGGGTCTTCTATACGTTTGCAATGGCAACCAGGAACGGAAAATTTTATACAATCATAATATTTTATACTCAAAATTATCGTGTATATAAGTTTAAATCCAAGCGATCTATTAATGTTGTACACGTGTATCTGTGTCTATAACTTTTTATGAGTTACAAATTTTTATAAAAAACTCAGCAAAAAATAATGTTCGCTTGTTTAACAAAAACATGCCTTTTTAAATTACATATTTATTAAGTCTAACCTGCCCACTGGCCGCAGTATTTTCACTGTGTAAAGGTAGCGTAACCATTAGTCTTTTAATTGAAGGCTGGTATGAAGGGTTGGACGAAATATTAACTGTTTCAAAATAATTTTTATTAGAATTTTATTTTTGTTTGTAAAAAAGCTAAAATTTATTTAAAAGACGAGAAGATCAGATAAGCCTTTATATCTGTGTATCTCTGTGTCTATGAAAGAACAGATTTTGATTTAGTCTAGAAGCATCTCAGCTGAATTTATGATCTATTTCTTCTATTACTTCTTTACAAAATAAATGAAAAACACTTTCTTAAGGAAGTAACTTTCAATATGTGTGTGAATACATTGAAGAGGACAGCTTTTAGGATTTTGCACATTATTCCAATTTGAAACAAAATTTTATAAATTAAAAATCTGAAAGAAATAATCAATAGATAAAAAACTTTTAAATGAATTCAATACAACACTAAACATACTTTTAGCCATCAAACAGAATAGCGAGATATTAACATTTTTTTATCTGTTAAATGGCTCGACCTTTTGGGAACTACTAATTTTTTTGTGTTTAGGTTGCTTATATTTTTTCGATAATGAAATAATAAATTCCATCCCTGATATCAATAAAATTATTTGTATTAATTTTAAAAACATTGAATATGAGAATGCTCAAATAAAGTATTGAAAAAAATTAGATTTTATAAAAATCTCCAATAAATGAATTATTTCACTGTTATTGTGTTATATGTTATTAAATTTATTTCTTAATTTTTTAAATTTAATTCTAAATGCGAAAAATAAATAAAGGTATCCACGATTCGTAAAAAAATCATGCATGGAAATATACTTTCAAGAGTGATTTTCACTAATAAAATAGAAGGACACCTTTGAGCAACAAAATTTTATTTTTAAATTATAAACTAAATATAATTAAATATTCTATATAATTATTATTTATACATATTTTTTGTTGTAATTTGAAAAAAATTTCAAACTTTAAACATTTTATTCTACTACAGTTTTTGCATATTATTTTGTATTAAATAGGCTTTACAAAATTTTTAAAAAAACTTTTACATTGCACTAGGACTATAAGAGCTACAACGACAATCTAAGCATGTTCTATCTTTGTATTTTATTGTAGATTACACTGGAAAAAGTGTCATTAAAATCACTACATATTTATAAAAGTTACACATTCACACATTTTTACGCTACCTTGTGCTATGACGGTGTCTTTGAAATTATAACAATCAACAAGTTCAATATCTTATATCTGTATGGTAGTTTCTTTTTTGCAAGTCGCCAAAAATGTTCAAAAGTTTCCAATTTTGATTTTTCTATCTTATGCCACTGTGCAACGCGCACGTACCCGCAACATTTACTTATGAGGAATGGGGATTTCATTTGTTGCAATTGGTGGTAATGAAGGTATATAACAACAAATAATATTTTTTTAAAATAATTTATTGGCAGAATTTCGTACTATTAGTAACTCGAATAAAAACATTCTTATGGCAGCTCTTATTTTGATAATCATATGATTTAATTATAACCATATTATTCAATCATAATACATTAACTCTTAGATTATGGGCACATCCTCCTTGTTACTCTTTAAATAATAGTGTTTAGCACCCGCTGATATACAGCCGTATTAGAAGTTTAAAAAGTGTATTTATTTGTGTAACTATCGGGGGTTGTCACCCCGACATTGATTGTGTTTTTTTAATTTATTCTTACTTTGTGTGTGAAATGTGATTTGATCGGGAGTATTCCTTAAAGGAAATTTGTCTAGCAGCTTGAAGATAATTAAGTTTACATCCTTTGCAGGTCTAATTGTGTCAAAATCTAAATATTGTAATGCTACTGGAGCAACGTGGTACCCTTGATCTGATGTTGCAGCATCTTGTGGATGCTGAAATTTCTATTGTATTGGTCAGATTTTTCAAATCTTCAATTAAAGTTTTGTTTAAAAATGTGAAAATTTATTTTTAAGTCCTTGAAGGCATGACAAAAAATTCAAAATGAGAAATGTTACTTAATATTTTATTTACCTTTTTGTTTCTTTTATTACTAAACTTTTTTTGTTTCTTATATTTTTAGGTAATTGAATACAAGATTTGGTTTGCCAGTCTTTTCTAATTTTACATCAGCGAAATAGAGACTTAATCGTAAGTGAATGTACTGAAAGTTCAAAAAGTTGTTATTTGCTAAGGACTAAGCTCTGCATTTCATTGGAGCTTGATACCATCTAACCAATATTCGGACGAATTAGAGACCTGGACAAGATGGACGTCAAAAATACAATGTTTAGTGATTGGAAATGATTAAAAAAATTATAGTATGTAAAATCTAATTCAGTTCACAAACGTGCGAGGTTTAAATAATATTTTGTAATAAATATAAACGAATTCAACCAAAAATTTCTTATTATCCGCGAGTTGTAATTTCATTCATTCATTTCTTGAAATTTCATTGAGTTACACGTAAAATCAAAGAAAGAGAATTGTGAATAAATGACAGAATGCAAAATAATATAAAAACCGGCTGCAATTTAATTTTTTTTTCGTTTTACAACCGACTTAGAATTTTATTGCTTTGTTTGATTTCTAGCAGATTTTTTTTCTCTACTGCAATATCTTTACAGTTAAGTACAGCGATATATAAAAATGAGTGAATAAAAAATTATAAAAACAACTTCCGTTTAAGGTTTTCAACTTTAATAATAATGAAAAAAAACGAACATATGAAATCAATGAGACGTTTTTTTTAAATAATAAAAAAATATCAACGCTGCGTGGTTGTATTTAAAACCACTTTAAAAGAAGTCTAAATGAATTTTGCTTTTGAATTAGAAAAAAAATAGACAAACATATACTATACATACAAACATTTGTGAACAAGTATCTTTATAAAAATCATACATACACACATTCATCAATCTACAAGTATTTGCAACAAAAATTAATGAATTAAGAAAAAAATCGAAATAAATATCGGTAGGAAGTTAAAGTAACGATGAATCACTTCTGGATTTGAACATGTTTATTTTTTGATTTTTTTTTGTTTGTTTATTAATAAAATTAATTCTAAGCGCACATTGTTAAAAAAAACTTGGCAAAAGGAAAGGCAGCAATAAAAAATTATTAGAAATTAACAAAATACGTAGACAACTGTTCAACTGTCTGGATCAAATAAGTAATTTTAATGAAAAAAAAAAAAAAAAAAAAATAAAATAAATTATTAATAAAATGAAATAAAAAAATCATTATGTTTTGCAAAAAAAGAAAATATGTAGATACTGATGTAGAACTCATAACGAAAACGAGCAAATAGAAATATGAAATTAAAGAAAAGTACAAGTGTTTTCGTTTGCATTTCTCAGTATAAAGAAGTTCTTCTCACACACATAAAGAAAAAACATGGTTGGGGTGACCATTACCTAAAGACAACGTATGAATATGTTATTGTTAAAGTAACTATTTCAAATATTGTTTGTTGCGAGTTTAGCTATTTACATGTCGATATTTCTTGAAAAATTGTATTTATAAAACATTCCTAGTAAAAAAAAATTTGTTTCTTTCCCAGAAACTTTGTAGTTCAATTCAAAATCTGTACAGGAATCTTTTGTTTATTTATTTTTGTAATTGTCAAATAAATTTATTCAATAAAACTGTCTCGATATCGACACTTATGCCGTTGAAAAATTGTTGCTGTTGTTGTTAGTTTCAGTTTTCTTCCCAGCATACCATATGCGCTCTAAATGAGTTCATAAAGACTCTTTTGTCGGAACGCTGACGCTCATAATGAGTTCATAAAATAATCATAAACAGTCATAAAACGCTTATTTTTGAGTGGCTTTTCCCACTAAACTGGTCACTCATGAATGAGCTCTAAATTTTATGCATAAAAGAGTAGTTTTCAAGCTTAGCATATGCGCCCTAAATGGGCTCATAAAGACTCTTTTGTCGGAGCGCTGACGCTCATAATGAGTTCATAAAATAATCATAAACAGTCATAAAACGCTCATTTTTGAGTGGCTTTTTCCACTAAACTGGTCACTCATGAAAGAGCTCTAAATTTTATGCATAAAAGAGTATTTTATGACTCTTTTTTAAAACGCATTTTGAGCTCTTATTCCAGTGCATAAAATAACATTTTTGAGCCCCATTTTGCGTGCATCAAAAACACTAAATAGTATCCTGAAAATGACAAAAACAGATAATTCAAAATAGGATTTTTTATTCAATAAGTTAACATATTTGTATTGTTAAAGTAAAATGGTATTAAAATGAATTAAATAAACTGAATGCATTCAACATAAATTCAAAAAATAAATCAAATAATAATAAAACAAAAATTTTTAAATATTAGCACTCTTTCTTTTTAAGAAGT
The DNA here is from genome assembly GCA_963681545.1 of Germaria angustata. Classification (NCBI taxonomy): domain Eukaryota; kingdom Metazoa; phylum Arthropoda; class Insecta; order Diptera; family Tachinidae; genus Germaria; species Germaria angustata. The sequence continues at coordinate 46,109,942 of OY813001.1, forward strand.
TTGTCACGATATTTAATACGGTCAAAGGCTTCTCTAATTATTGATGTTATTGTCATAGCCGGTAGACATTTTTTATCTTTAGTGCCTTTCCACGAGTATTTTTGTGCTAACTCATCAGTGAAAATTTTTTTCCAAACACTCCAAATGAACTTTGTAGGATCTGATATGCAGTAATTACATATTTCGTGCTCCTAAAAATAGCAAAAATTATAACAAGTCCTAAATTATGTACTGTATACAACTTACTAGCTTGGTACACAAATCCGGTGAGCTTTGTAATTTTTGTTAAAATTCACTGTCACTATTTTCTTCAACAACACTATTATTTTTAATATTACATGCTGGATTTTCTTTTCTTAATTTGTTTGAACGAAGTTCACTTATTATTAATTTGCTTTCTTTTAAGCTTGCTCTTTTCATTATTTTAATTATGTATGATTTTTGTATTTATTATAAAATAACTCACAATTTTGTCTTTACGCTTCCAAAAATATTCACTAATGATTCAATTTGTGTAACTTCTTTCTTCTGTTTAGCTGGAATTTACCGTTATCTGTCAGCGTGCAGTAATTACTCATAAAAAGCACATAAAATCTATCGTTTATGAGCTCAGAAATATGCGCGCAGAAACCAAGCATAAAAAACTCATAAAATTTACCGTTTATGAGCTCAGAAATTTACACGCAAGAAACACTCATAGAAAATCATAAAATCGATCGTTTATGAGCTCAGAAATATGCACGCAGGAAACACTCACAGAAGCTCATAAAATCGCTCATATATGAGCTCATATATAAGAGCGCTCCGATAATGGTATGCTGGGTTTCTTCTAAAAGATCTGTTTGTATGTACATATGTATGTCCATATTTATATTTATTTGTTTATTTTAAAGTATTTTTTTTAGTTTATTGGTTTTGTTTATAAAATTTCGTTTTAATTTTAGTTTGGCCAACAGTCGTCAAACTTGATGACCATGAATTTATCAAAACCACGTCAATGATGGAGAGTAAAGAGTCAAATAGAAGAAAAAATATATATACATAGTATCTGTACGGTACGATGGATTATTATAAGGCAGTGAATTTTAAATGAAACGGCGTCTCAACACTTTGTTGCAAAAAAAAAAAAAAAAATAATAATAATAAATCTAAAAGTCAGTCACTAGAGAAGTCAGTCATTCAATTTTAAATAGATAGACATTTTCGCAAACAAACAAGCACACGAATGTGCAAAAAGACAGACGGACGCACGGCCAGGCTTGTAAACATTACAGTTTTAAATGACAGTTTCGAATACATAAAGTATCTATTAAGTTGAAAGCCCAAACAAATAGATAAAATGAATGAAAACAAATCATTAACTAAATAAAGCAAAAAAAAAAAAATGATTATAATTTTGTTTTTAGTTCTTGTTACACGCAAAGAAACAATAACATGATTACGACAGCAACAACTTAATAGTTTTACCATAAACATATTATTATCACAGCTAAAGGTTGATGAAGAGATCATATTGTTGCCAAAACTAATTAGAAATAATGCTTAAATTTTAACAAAGTAAAAATATAAATTTTGTCTTACATGATCATAGTATGATTCAAATTTATATATTATTATGATCGAGTGTAATCATAATATAATTTTGTATGGTTAGAACATATTGAATCGAGAAAATAAGTGAAGCACAGCTAGAATTCAATATAAATGATAACATGAACCTATTTTTTATAACGTATTTTTTGCCTATAGTGTTGACAAAAATGATCATAATATATTTGCCTTAGCCATAACATTGTTGAAGAGTGTGTGCATATTGTTGCTGCAATGTTGTGCAAAGTTCAGTGTTTCTCATTAGGTTAGGTAAACTTGGAGGTTATAATGCCCTTTGTAATGCCCTATATTTTTTTTTTGAAAATTTTGAGATACCTGAGAACTGATCAGAACTTTTTAAAAAGTTTAATAGATCAGTCAGTATCACTTTCCGGAGACAGTTCACATCCTCAGGAAAACTAATGCTTAAACATCTTAACCTTCGTCTCCGCAGATAAGGAAAGTCATATAAGAAGTAAATCCGTTTCATGGGAGCAGATAGGGCATTGACCACCTTCCAAACTTTTTGCGGGTTGCAATGGCGCCCACCAAGAGTGCGTGTAGCCGCCTACTGAGGACTAAGAGCTGCTTAGTGTTATCGCTTTATTCTATAAGTGGGAATTCCGTGTTTTTCTGCGCGCACTCCTTAAATCCATTTCATAGCTCAACCAAGGGAATACAGATATTTCTTTATGAGTTCACCATGTTCAAGGCCGTCCCGTTCTCGCATACTAATTTTTTTCCTTTTTTTGTCCCGGATTCCTTTAGGCCTTGCATTTTTATAAGAACTATAATTTATTTGCAAGAAAATGTAATTTGTTTTAATCCAGGAATATGATTTAACCTTAAAGCAAGCATCGGCTAAACGGGACACATGAGAATTTTTAAAGGATCTTGTTGCTTAACTTACATTAAATAAATAAAAAATATCAGAAGAATTTTTTGCTTTGCTAGAGACAGAGTTCAATACAATTCATACGACAGAAAAATTTTTATTGTGCCGACCCCCGTTTTTTTAACTCCCGCAATAAGTAATAGATGTCATTAAAAACCAGGACAAAATGTGATATGTTTTCGTTCAAAGTCTTGAAATTTCATGTTAATATTTGAAATAATTTATAACTGTGATTTATATCAAAGCAGGTCTATAAAAAGAGCTTAAGGTCTATTAAATACCGGATATGAAGGTTTTTTTTAGAACTTCTTTCAATAGAAATTCAATAAAAACATAATAAAATTTTGAAATCGCCAATTATAGAAATATTCAACTGGTTTTTAACAAAATAATAATAAGAAATAAAAGAAGTTTTTAAAATTCAAATAAAATCAACGCCCTCGCATTTTATCTCCTCCCCACGTACATGTCGGCTTTGAGGTACGCGTCGTCGCTTTGTTTATAAGACAATTTTTGTCTTAATGTAATTTAAACAAGAACAATTTTATATCTTGTTTGTGTATTTGTTGTTGTTGTTTTATATAAACGATTAAAAGCAAATATATTTACTCCGTCCGTCTGTCTGTGTGATATTTTAAAGCGTTTGATATACATTTTTAAACGAAACATTTATGCAAAATTTACAATGACAACAACAGCAGCAGCGATACAGTAACATGTTGCTGCATTTTGAAAAACTTTGACAACTTAAATACTTAGAAGAACTAGCAAAACGACAGCTAAAGAGACTTTTAAGAAAAGTTTAGTTGTTTTTTGGAATTTTATAGAAAAAAACACTTAAATGAAAATGTTGTGTAGTTTCAGTTTAAGCGGCTTAAATCAAAAAGATTTTTTTCTTGCCATAATAATGCTAAAAACAAATACAAGAAACAACTAAATATGTAGTATGTATGTCTGCATTATAATAAAAAATAGCAACAACACTTTAAAAAAACATGGCAAAAAATCAAAGAAACAAACTTTATAACAATAAAGCAACCTGAACACGCAGTCATACTCTTTCATACTCGAGCACACATTTCTAAGCTCAAACTCATACTTATTCAAAGTTTTCTTTTACAAAAAAAGTTGTTAAATGAAAAGGTAAATTGCGCGCGCGCCTGCGCATTTAAACTTCAAATCTATTTGCCACCACCGCCACGCTCCCCCAAATACTACAACATACACCGCAAATACTCATTGTCATGATATTATAAACAATAGCAACAACTACTACAACAGCAATTGCCTGCCTTCATTTAGCTTTTGATTTTTAAAGACTTATTTTTATTTAAATTAAATATCGTCGCAAAATTACAAACACTCGTAAGAATATAAATGTTTATATATGTTTTTTCCAACTTTTTCTTTTAGAAAAAACATTTTTTTCAAAACCTTTTAAGGTGACCATTGGTATTTAGTTACAATTTATGAAATTTAAATGTGTTTAAGCAACCTTGGTTTCAATTACAAAAGATCTATCTCTTCAGTATTTAAATTTATAAATTTATTTAGATACAGTATGTGTATAAAGCTGTAAAAATGTGGCACACAGCTACATACAAAATTTAATTATAATAAAGGGTTTTCAAACTGGGAAGATTTGATATTCTAAAGAAATGATGCAATAAGTGATGACTTTTTTTATTTATTATTATTTCCTTTTTTGTAAAGGCTTTATGCGAGGTGTGTTCAAAAAGTAAAGTCACTTTCTTTATGTAATGCATTTGGATCAATATATTCTCCAGCCGATGAAGCATTTCTGATTAGCACTTTGTGGTATAGCCTCAGGATATTTCCATTAGGAGCAAAATTGGTAGCCATTTATCGGATAGTTGGAATTTTTGTACTTTTTCGTACTCCATTTATCTCATAAAGTATCAATCATAGAAAAGAAATAAAAAATCAATATTGAAACATGAGAGTCAATTGCATTCGGTGCAATCGATATTTATAAGGAATCGAGAATTGATGATGATGCAAACTAAATGGAGTCCTCGGAGGAAAAAAATTATTGTACCCCCTTTCTTACGGAAGCTTTCATTAATAGTTCATGCCACTCCTGCGATACGAGTTAGTATTAAAAATTCTCCATCTTACACGAGTTTTTGCAGTTGTTTTCACATTATTATTTTTGCCTTGTACCAGTTTCGTTAATCGGTTGCTGTTTTGTAGATTGAGTAGATGATTGGACTGTTGTAGCAGGTACCAGGGTAATGGGGCTGTCATCTGTCGTTGCCTAGAAACATCGCCCTTTGTGTATTTGGTGTAGTGGTGGTGGGGAACCATGCCAATCTTAGATTCCTTACCTTTTTTCTTAGGGGGTGGTGGCTGCCTGACCTTTGTCATGACGATATCCCCTGTTCCAGGGAGAGTGATGGATGGATTTTTTGGAGGGGGTTTGAAGCCACATAATTTTAAAACTCGAAAAATCATGATGAAAATTTTTTCTCCTCTTCCAGGAAACGAACCTGCGGTACTTGGCTTTATTTTATATTTTAGTCACTACACGCCACCGTCAAAGTCGCAGTTTCTAAAATAAATCTACGGCCTAATCGTTACATCCTTGAACCTACAGCTCGATTAAAAAAAACATTGTGAAATAATTATTACTCAAGGCTTTTGAAACAAAAGCTCTCTAAATAACAATAAGCAATATATTGTTTTTCCTTTAAATGGCGTTCGCATATCCGAATTCGACTGTAGTTTTTTTTGAGATGCGTATATAGACGAGATACAGACAGCCAGAAGGACAAACGAAAATTCCTCTGTTTCTAAAGTTCCCGCCCCAGCAAAAAACTGAAAAGGTTTAATTGCAATTAAAGGAATGGTACACACGGTGCACACCAAGTACATATGTATTAGATAAGACTAGAAGTATTTAGGTAAGTGAAATCCAGAGAGAAAGATAAGTGTAGTTATCACCCCTTCCACAATGCTGAATATGATGCTGTAAACCTTTCAATTAATAAAAAACAATTGTGTTAAAAAGGGACCTCCCTTCATCTGCTTCGAGTTAAAATTCAGTAATTTAATCCAAGCAAAAATATTGAGAAAATAATTTTTTCTTTTTTGTTCAAATAAAAATGTCTTATTTTTTAATGTTAGTATTTAACGCCTTTTAAGGCGTCTTAAAGCTTAAAAAAGTTAAATTAAGTTTCTAAAGACTTTTTTGGTTTATGGTTGAGTAACATTTAATTTGCTGCTGTTGTTGTTGTTGTTGCTTTTGTAGTGGTCATTTACGATAAATTAATTTATTTATTCGCTTTAATATCAACAATAATTGCACATGCTGTATGGTAAATAATTATACATATATAATAATAAATACGCAAGTATATACATACATATATATTGTACATAAATATGTATGTACATACGAATATACATATGTATGTATATTGCTTATATTCATATATTGTTTTCAATTTTAAAACGTTTATTAATGCTATTCACAGTTTATGGAGAATCTCTGTTTTAATTAAGTGAGAAAATTATGCTGGTGATTTGAATTTTATTATTCAAAAAAATTATTAACAAATTTCAAGTTATATGTTGCGGGCCAAGATGTGTATATGCCTGGATTTCAATTGCTTCAATTAAATAATCTGTACATTTCAGCCAGCACATCCGTATAAAAGCTTTCAAAGACTACTGTGATTATATTTTTTTTCTAATATTATTGAATTCTTAAAATTCTACTATTTTATTTTTCGGTTTTTTATATAATAATATTATGAGTTAGAATGATTTTCAAATATGCTTGACTGAAGTGTACTTATGATTTGGTGAAAGCCAATGAAATGCAAGTATATACACAGATTAAGCACACAAAAGATAACAAGAGTTTTTTAGATTATTTGTTTTTAAATATATTTTTTGTTGTACGCTGAGCATATGCCTGCATTTCATTGGCCAAATCATCACTAGTCTGTAGCCAAATAATGTTTGAAAGGTATTCAAATTCCTATACATACTTATACAAAAATCAACAACTATTATATGAGAATTCTATAGAATTCAATTATATTTTTGTAATTGTGATTTACAAAACATATACGTATAATAGTTTTATAACAGTTTATAATAGTTTCAGAAAGTTTTATACAAACACAACACAACAAACAATTTTTGATTTTTCATACGCTTTTATACAATTAACAGCTCTTCGAGTTATAAGGAATGTATTTATAAGCAGAGTGCATTCCCGTATCTCAGGCTTAAGGAAGCTGATAATTATCGACCCATAGCGCTCGCTGTTGACGGTGATGACGTGGCCATCGTCTCTCTAAAAGAAATATGGACGGATGAGGCCGCAAGCCCAAAATGCACAACAAATAGTGAGTTTTTCGGGATGCATTGGAAGCTCTATGATTTCATGTGGATTATTATCATTCTAAATTCCCTAATTTTGTTTATTGACATACACATTCGTCCAGAAATGGGCCTCATCGCTGGTGAGAATTATAATACTCAATAATAATAATAATAATAATAATAATAATAATAATAATAATAATAATTATTATTATTATTATTATTATTATTATTATAGGATCACCAGTCCAATACCCATTTTGATAAAACAATTAAATCATTTCTAGGTGTTGTTGAGCGCAATATCCGTTCACAGTGATTTGGCAAAACAGACAGCCAATTTGACAGATATAGCTGCAACAATATGCCCGCCATCAACTGTCAAAGTTTATAAGTTCCTATTCGAAGATCTTTTAGTTCAATTGGACTAAAATCGTGGATGGAATGATAATTGAAACATATTCGTCATGAGGCCTAAGCTGCGCGACCTGTACGATATTTTGTCAGACTTTATGGCTCTTTGACAGATTTATTCGCTTTATACATAGCGAATTAATCAGTATGGTGGGAGATCTATTACATACTCTCTTGATTTGTTTTGTATAAGAGCTGGGCAACCACAAGTAACGTGCTCTAGTTTCATTCGTTTATTTTGTTAATTTAGTCATTAACATTTAACATTGTAAGGAAAACCTTCTTTAATTCGTTTTCAAACTGGCCAGAGTCTTGGGTGACAATTGAGAACCCTCAATATTCGCTCTGATACACTAGTATTTCCATTAACCACTAGCCCAATTCGCCTTTAATATTTTTAACCATTGCCGTACAGAGCTGTTTCGAAATAGAAAAAGGTATGAAAAGCATATTTAATTGTACTAAACTGTGAATACCCTTAAGAAACTTACATCAGCGTAGATATTTTTGCATTCATAATTGATAGACTAGAGAAAAAAATCCTAAACAGTCATTAAGTACTTGAATATGAATATTTATTTTACTGTTTAAACTAATTTAAAATTTACATAAGAAAGTATACGAGTATAGACGAAATGAAATATTCTTCCTCAAAATAAAGCTTAAGCAATTCAGAGCTGTGGGTTTTACGAAAACTATCATACTAGAAAAAAATATGTTAAGAAGATACAACAAATAAATTGATTGAAAATACTCGTGTTTCTTTTGTTACAAATAAAAAGTGTTTACGTAAAATTTTTAACGATGTTGCAATTTTCAGCACCTCCAATGAGTTTGGATATGCATATGAATACAAAAACAAATACCTCGAGTTCAGTAGTATAGCTTTTGAAAAATATTGCATGAAATATATAGTATTTGGTATTTGATGCTATTTTACAAAATCTGATTCCTCAGATTTCACAATATGTCAGATACGCTGGCTTTAGTAGAAACATTTTAAAACGTTTGGGAAGCAATTATCGCATGAGCTTATCAAATGTATAAAACTATAAGTGGTGAAAGCGCATTTCCCCTGGGGAAAAAATTAGAATTTTGTGCAATTTTTTATATACACACCTATCCCCCTTTTTACACGTAATATAGGTTCTTCATAAAATCGCGCCAATCGAAAAAAAAATGTTTAAATAGAAAAACCATGTAAAATTAAATCGACTTAAAGAAATAAGCTTTTTCAATACGAAATTATTATATATAAGAAGCTTAAAATATGTATATAAACTGCGATCAAATTCGTTCTGTTGCTTAAAATCAATCAATTTATTCATAGACATTATTTTTGCTTTGAACATTAAAAGATGAATTCCAATTTTTAAATATTTAATTTTATTGTATATACATATTTTAGGTATAACCAGAATTATAATTAAATAGAAATGAATTCGAGCAAAGTCAAAGTTAGAAATTTCAAAATTTTTTTCTAATTTTTGATTTTAAAAATTTTATCAGATCGAAAGCGTGCCAAACGAATGGTGTATAAAACGGCGAATATGTGTATTTAAAAAAGCACAAGCCAAAAAATAAAATCATTAATTAAAAAAAAAAAAAAAAAAATTAAATTATGTGTTCCAATTAGTTGCAGGTTTTAGGGCATGGGGTTTCATTATTGGATGCATTTTTTGGGGGATAAGTTTTTGACCATTATTCACTGGAAGTGAGCAGATATGATTCTCTTAAATTTCTGCCTAAGCAGCTCAGTAGTTCTGGTCTTTCACCAAGTATAATCCGGGCAACAGTTTCATCAGTTTCAAATATGCAGGGAAATATTCATATTTGCTGAAATATGAATTTATGTTGTGATACGCTAAGAAAATATCAGAGCTATTACTCTTGGGAGAGGGCCTGATCGCAGCACGCTTTTCTGAAATCTTAATTGCCAATGAATTGCTAAGGTGCCCTATGCTCCGGTGGCAGTTAAATTAATGTATTTATAACCAATTGGAGGTCTAGATTTTTTTTTTTAATTTGTACATATTTGAATTCAAATTTTTTAACGACACTCCCTGTTTTGCCCATTACTGTATGTCTACAGTCAACTTATTCTTGTTTACCCCAAATCTGATTTAGCTTCGTAGCATTCAATCATCATGTTTTTAAATTTAATTTAAATATTTTTGAAGCGCTTCACACTGCTCATGCGCACATCTTATAAGTTTATTTTTATTGTATCTTTATTATATTTAAATTGCGTGATGAAGTGTTTTGTTTGTTCGTTTTTTTTATTTAAATCAAAAAAAGGTATTTAAAAATCGCTTTAAAATAACTTTTTTTTTATAAAAATAATTTGTTTATCTTTTTTGAAAACAAAAAAAAAATATATTTTTTAATTTATTAATTTAAAAATCAATAAATATATACAAGATTGTTAGAAATGTGCTTTATTTGAAGAAATTTCTTTAAATAAAAACTTTTAAACAACGTGTATTTATTTTCTCAAGGTATTGGCATTGACAAACTTTTACAAAATCACGAAGGCTGTCCAACATCGTTATATAATTTGCGTTTAATTTGCATTTATTGTTTTCCAACTTCTTTCGGATGAAGTATTGATTTTTTGTTTATTATCAAAATATTTTGATTATTTTCTGTTTGATAAATTTATGTATCTTCTTGCAGATTTTTTTTTGTGAAACTAAAATATTAGTGACAATGACTTTAAAATGAATATGAAATGAATATTTATATTCAATAAGTCGCCTAGGCCAGAAACCTAAGACTTTAATTATGGCCTTGGTTGAGCCACTTCTTCATTAATACCCATTCAGTGACGTAGTTGAAAAAAAAATAGTTTGAACAATTTAAAGAACATCTCTAATGTAATATAAAATCACTATGGCCTGATTTTGTAAATTGAAATGAAAAACTTCAGTCCAATATTGTTTTTAATATAAATTATGGAATGCAATTTTGGCTTCAATTTATCGAACCAATCATAAATATTTTTTTTTGTCGATTTCAAGATTTATTTTTTTAATTTAGCTTCTTCTGTAGTGGATTGCGTGTTGCAGTTTCATTAGTTCCTATGATGTTCTTATGGAACACAATACACAATCTTAAAGCTGTTGACTTTAGAATGAATTCAAAAAACATTCATGCGATTAAACGATTGTAATTTTTTCCGATTTCAAACTCTTCAATAACATAAACTTATTCAAGGTTTTTATTAGATAGATTTCATCACAAAAAGTTTCCCATAAATCTTTAATAAAGAAATAAAAAAATAGAAAATCAAATTGTCCCCAAACATTTGAATGAACAAATAAACAAATTGTCAACAATAAAATAAATGCTGCAAGTCAAAGTCTTTTACTCGACGAATGGTCTGGTCTTTTAAAAAAATTGACTTCCTTTTTAACAATTACAAACGCCAAAAAATAACAAGAAAGAAAAAGAATAACAACACACAATGGGCCCAACGACAACAACGACAACAATTGATTAAAAGTTATCGCTTGAAATGTCAAAATACCCATCACGACCGAACAACCGAATCGATTGTTGCATAATGAAATCAACAACAAAATTATTATAAGACGAAAAACAATTTTTTTTTAAATAAATTTAAAATTCTAAAAAAGTTTTTTTTTTCAAAAAACATGACTTCCAAAAACTTTAATTTGAGTAGCAGCAGTCGGCCCCATGAAATTGTAATGAATTTTTAAGATCCGTAAAATATCAAACGTGAAGTTTTATTAAGTTTAATTTTTTTGTTGTTGTTTACATTTATGTTTTCAATTTTATGAGAAAAATTATTTATGCTTGTCGCATATTTAAACTAGATTCTGTTGCATATTCAAACACATAAAACAAAATTAAATGCTCTTTAAGTTTTGGGTTGTTGTTTTATTTCACAGGCCGGAAATCTTAAAATTTGAGTGCAAGAAACATATTTTTTTTGAACTTTATCTTCATTTCATAAAAATATTGAAAGAGGGGGGAGGGTTAGGCAAGTTGCTATTAGAGAACATAATTATTAAAATTCTTTGTGACTAAAAAAAAAAGAAAAAGCGGAAGTTCGGGGGGAGGGAAATAAGATAAAACATATATAGTTTATTGTTTCATAAATAATTGAAAATATACAAGTGATTTTGCTTGAGATTAAAGTTTTAGAATGAATTACGCGATTTGTGGTATTGAAATACCACAAAATTTCTATTTGAATTGAATTTTCGATCAATATCGAATGCTCCAATATGACATAGCATTCAAACAGACAAAAGTGAATTCGGTATTCAGTTCAATATAGTATTTGACAGAGGACTATGATAATAACCAAGGGCTTCAATAGAATTTATGATTTGTGTTTATATTTCTTTTTTCATTATGGTCACGTCAAGCATGTTTGCAAAATAATTACATATGTAAAGTACATGTATCCATTTAAGATCTCTTTGTTAAAAAAGCATTAACCATCGTAATGTGGCTGGCAATATTTTTTACAAAAAGCCATTTTAATTTATTCAGATTAAAATAAATCTGTGTACCTCTGCCTCTGGAATAGTCTTATAAGTTCTTAATTGAACTATGAATGAATTTATAACATGCAAATAAAACCGGACTTGACGAATGTACACGTATCTGTATTTGATTAGGTTAAGGCTTGATAAACCAAGATAATAAAATGGGGCACGTAGGTTTGCTTTAAGTCTACTAAATGTAAAGTGTTTTGATAAGTTTTAAATAAAATAAATTTGAAATAAATTAAATGAACTACTTAACTGAATATATAAATTGTAAAACGTTAATTGCAGGTATTTTTTAATGTATTTTTTATAAAAAAAAACGTGTCTACGACTGGGTAAGTTTTTTTTCCAAAGTAATCCGCCCTCTTTCGGGTCTTGAAAGACTTGTACAAAAAATCAGAAATTGTTATTTTATTGTCATTTAAAATGAAATAAAATTTAATAATGCTTGTGAGACAAACATTTGTACTTACATATGTATGTACTCAGATACGTTTACAAAAAGTCAACATTGTTAAATTTAACATTTCATTTTGGGAAACTGTCACATGAAATTTAATTTGTATGCATTTTTTAAAAAGATCGTGTGCTTATGTTGCCATGCGATTGTCGTTCTGTAAGATATAAAAACATTATTTTTAAAGACAATTTTCGTTGTTTAATGTCCAGCAATTTGTTTTAAGACATTAAAGCTAAAAAGAACAATGGTTTTGGAATAAAGTTAGTACTTCACTAGAGTCTTGGACCGTTTGTTTATTTAGTTTTCATTTTTATTACTAAAACTGATCGATAAAATTATGTTACTGCAAAGCAAATGGAAAATAAACTTCAATACAAATCCTTAAATGCCGACCAAATATTTTCAATCTCAATATAAAAATTTCTTATTAACTAAATTAACTTGTGTCAGGCAAAAAAAATTACCAGTATTATTTATTGACTGCAAAAGCTCATTATTGAGATTTCAACTTAAACTAAATACAATAGAACTTTTTAAAAATGCTAATGAATTATGCACACGCTGAGAAAAAAATAATCCCGTCATCTAGTACGTGACTCTAAACAAGACAGGAATATAACATTTACAAGGAAGGTGGAAGAGGTCGAAGAAATAAATTACCTGGACCTAACAAATAAGACAGACAAAGCATTGTATGCAGTTGATGGACACATTATTACACCATTAATCGAACCATCTTCAACAACACAAGAACGTAGTAATCAGGCAGTTCGTAACGAGCTTTGAACGAACACCATTAATATTTGGGGCCTACATTAAGAAGATGGGAATAATATTTCCCTTAACGGAGAGTACCAGACATAAAAAAGATCAAGTGGATAGGATCAGTAGGGATATCAGAGCCAGAAAGGGATGGAAAAAGGAACAGGAATAGGATAAGATTAGGCAAAACAACATACAATCCGTATAAAATAAATCCCAATTTTTTTTAGAATTTAATAATTATTTACATATTTAATAAATAAATTTCTTTTTGAAATTTTTGTTTGTGTTTATAATTTTTGTGGAATTTATATTTTATATTTTATTAAAATTCTCATAATGAAATAAAGTCAACATATTTTGTTTTTTTCAATTTATTAATTTTTCCATGCAGAAAAAAAAATATGTCCAAACCTGGCCTCTGGCCGTTCGCAAGGAATTTTTCCTCTATGGTACACGCATGTCTGCAATCGGCTTTGCTTTCTCTAAGTATTTCTGAATCGACTTATAAATCGAAGCCGGTTTCGAAAATTTCACAGAGCAATATATAGCATACGTGTATGATATATGCAAATTTAACAACACCATAATGCCACAACAACAAAATATATGACACTGAGATTTTCTAGACTTATGATATGCATGACAGAAAACATTGTAGACAAGTAAATGTAAATATTTACAACGCTACAACAGCTGTGTTTTATTTATTTTTCGTTTGTTTATAAAGTGTCAACTTACTTTCAGGATCTGAAATCTCATTTTTAAGCCAAAAGTTTATTATCATGTTTTTCTCTTGTTTTAGCCATTATATTATTTTGTTAAATGAAAACAAATTCTTGAAAGTGATTTTTTTAGAAATGTCTATTTAATCTTGCTACTCAACTCATTTCAAAAATCAGCTGTAAAAATAAATTTGCTAAGCACTTAAAAGGGACATTCACTCCATGTAGCAGAAAGTCAGAAGTAAAATTGCATATATGCAACGAATAGTTTTTATTTTCTCCATTACCCCCTTGGGAGCATTTGGACTCCACAAAGCATCTTTATCTTACACGAGTTGTTGCAATTGTTTTCGCATTGTATTTTTGCTTGTATCAGTTTCGTTAATCGGTTGCTGTTCCAGCTAAGTAGATGATTGGTCTGCTGTGGGAGGTCCTGGAATAATGGATCTACCATTTGTCATTGCTTAGAAACAACGCACTCTGTATATTTTAGTGTAGTGGTGAGGAACCTTGCAAATCTTTGATGCATACCTTTTGCAACGAATAGTGATTTCCCCTAATAAAAATTTATATACATACACAAATATATTTGATATAAATGTATAAAATTTAATTACTTTATGTTATTGCAATGAACCTACTTATATCGTTCTAATAAAGATCATAGTATGCTTATGAAGCCATTTTACATAGTTAGGACAAACATAATAACATATTTAGGGCATGGCTTAATGATAGTTTGCAATTATGGTTGCATCAACTATGATTTTTCTTTACGTGTAGGCCACAGGGTATCTATCATAATTTGGTATCTAACATTTGCAATAACTAGCGCTCACTTCGATAATAAAATTTAATGAATTCAACGACTAACTCGATTGATTATGTGCTTAAATTGGCATAAAGATGATTTTCTAGACGTGGCCAAAACAACGTCGATCCGCCATTATTAGAATAATGTTTGCTAATGACAATCGGACTTAATGCCGATTTAAGTATATTCTGAGCTTAAAAACTTAAGTGGCTGCTTAATTTTTTTTTTAAGGTAAATGTTGCTGTTGTTGTTTTCGTTCACACCAAACACGTGACCTGTAAATCTAATAAAGCATTCAAACAACAACAGCAACAACTACATTAAACGAGATACATAAGTACGATTGTACGAGTGCTACTCGTGCACATAAACAAGTATAATGTTTCAGATATGGGCGTGAATCAGGCGTGAACATGAATGAAATATTCCATCAATCATGTCTAACTGCTATAAATTTAGGTTGAGTGAGTGTGCATGACAGAAATTTTCGAGCGATTGTTTCGTGATAAATGAAACATTTTCTAACATGATATAAAAATTATGCATATGACCACACCCTAAAGGTTGCAAAATTATACTTAATTTTTTGAGAAACTCATTTGTTATTAACGATATTTAAAATAAAGTTGGAAATGCAATCATCGCCACTTAAAAATGCACATGAACATGAAAACCGATGACGAGGAGTAGCTGCCTCCGAAAACAAATTTGTGTAGGTTTTTGGAAAAAAATTAAAATTTCCTTGTTTGTTTTAGAGCAACTTCTATATGTTTATTTATTTCTTAATTAAAAATATTACAAACACTAGTATATTAACAAATTGACCTGGACAAACATTTTATTTTATGATATGTAAATTGTGCACCAATTTAAGTTCAAAATTTCAGAAGCATGTAATATAGTATTGGGATTATGGCCTTGTATTTTCTGAAAAGTGTGTAACATTCTGTTGATCGAATCATAAAAAAGTAATTTTATCGCTCTAATTTATGGAAAAAAATTACATTTGCTGGGCATTATTTTATGTGAAATAAGCGGGTTAATATTCACAGAACTTATAAGTTCGGAACAAATTCTTATATACGCAGTGTGTATGACAAGGTATCCCATAATATAAGAGCCAAACAGCTTAAAACCTCTGTGAATCGCAATTATTTTTATGCAAATCGGTGTAGTTCTTTAAAAGTTGCCGACTTCTAATTACTTTTTTATTTTGCGTCACTGCATATAAGTACATACATACATACATATATTTGCATATGTTCTTGTATATACATAAATACATGATAATATATGTTTGTATCTCTGCACTACATATATAGTTTAGGATTCTAAACTTAGTAATATTCAAATTACAAATGGAGTGAGAGAGGTTATGTTCGTAAATGCAGCACTGCGCTGCAAGACAAAAGCAAAGTTCCTCTGCTATATCGACACAAATCCAACGATGCTCACTTGTGATGTGGCTTTTATATATTACGCCTATATAACACATACATATATTTTTGGACAACATCTATGTCATTGTTGCAGTAAAAAAAATTGTAATTTACTGTTGCATTTACGAACTCACCCAGACTTTGCATATGTAAGTATGTATGGTCTTGTATACCATTTTCTTTCGTGCTGAATCGTGTATAAACAACTTTAAATGCTTTGCGATCAAATAATAAATAAGACATTTTATTTACTTAATTTTAACAATTGCAATTGGACTAAATTACTAAAGTTTAAATGGGTAATAATCACACTTATTTTTTATCAAATGAGAATAGCAACAGTATGTGTATTGTCAACAACAAAGTGCTTCCATTAATTGCAGTGCTGCTACTTTGGTGTGTTTGGGACGTTTTTTTTTGTGCTTTTCAACACTTTATAAACGCAATTTTTTGTTAAGTTCTAGTTTTTGAAACCTGGTATTTATAATCCCTTTCCATATTTGCCCATAGTGCTTTTCGGATTATTTTTTTTTACATTCAAGAATTTAAGGAATCGCGAAGTTTAATCTCATTAAGCGTTTATAATACTCTTTATGTAATTATATACTTCTTGTATTGTTTTTGACTCATGTCTTCCTTAAAATTTTTTGACGACAGTCACGACAACAAGTAAAAAATATATAATTTTGTATAATTGAAAATAAAAAGTCATCTTTTATGAAGTAAAAAAACAGAGTTTGCAATTGGTACAATTTGAAAATAATTCTTTTTTTATTAAATGGGTATGTTTTGATTATTAAAAAATTTTTGATTCAACAAAATTTTACAATGGTTAAGGCAGAGTGTCAATACTACCATCCACATTCTTATGTAGTTTTTAAAATGTAAATACTTACAATTTTACGTCAGCAAATGTCTTTCTTCAAATATAGAATAATAAAAGGTGATGAGTAACAAAAAAATTTTACATTG
Source organism: Germaria angustata (assembly GCA_963681545.1). Classification (NCBI taxonomy): domain Eukaryota; kingdom Metazoa; phylum Arthropoda; class Insecta; order Diptera; family Tachinidae; genus Germaria; species Germaria angustata. The sequence continues at coordinate 46,126,892 of OY813001.1, forward strand.
TTGTTGCATTGAGCTTAGAAAACAAAAATAAGGCAATTTTTAATAGATTTTAATAATTTCTATTAAAATTTCTTTGCTGCCATCGCCACTTTTTCAATAGAATGCCATATTCTTGGTTTGTTTGCCTTTGGGTTTCATATCCAATAAAGTCACTGCGATCCACTACTATTGACCCCATTCTAAAACTTGACAGTGTTGCCGTTTACAATAACATTGCCACATTCCGTCATACTGCTTCAATTTATTGACGAAAATCAAAAACGTTTTGATATTCTTCAATATTACAAACGACATATGCGTGTGAATGGTTTTTGCAAACAAATGCACACAAACACAAAGATTGATGTTAAAACTTGGTGTGTCCAGCAGCCGTTCAAGAAAAATTTCGTTTTGGTGTTTGTTTAAACTTTTTTGCGTAATTTTTGCGCTTTTTACGGTTTTTAGAACTGCTTACAGTATTTTTTTTCTTTTTAGAGATAACAACACTGATTAGTTGCTTCTCTCACTATTTTCCGGTGACTTTTTTATTCAATGTTTCTACTTCTTACTGGTGGTATCAAAGAGAGAACATGAGTGTGTTTACATTGATTGTACTGTTGCTTTTTTATTAAAGACTTGTTTTATTAAAAAAATTGTGCATTAAAAATGTTGAAAAAATAAATTACAAAAAAAATCATTCATGCGTTTTATTGAATGATTACGTCCCCTCAAAACTAAAATTAAAAAAAAAAAACAATAAATGAATTTAAAAGAAATTTATGAATGAAGTAGAATTGGGCGTGTGTGTGTACATATATACTTATATGTATGTACATATACATATGTATATCGTTAAAAGACGTGCGTGAGTGTTCACTTTTGATCACCCTACTTTTTAAAACAGATTTTGTTTAGTGGTTGACATTTTTCTATCAGAAAATGCGGAAGTTGTTAACAAGAAACAATTTATAACAAAAGTTTGTAAGTACCTACATAAATATATTTGTTGTGTTAGTGAATTTAAATAGGGAAAATTAACACAAAAGTCATCGCGATTCTGCAAGGAGTAAATTATGGTGGCAGTTAATTGAAGATGATAACATACATATGTATGTACATACTTATGTAAATAACTCCCCGTCTACATTAGCAATTTTGTTGCATGCAATTCTGCTGCGGAATTGCTTTAGTGTCCACATTAGAAAAAATCTAGTATTGCAATTCTTGTATATAACGTATGTAAAACATCAAATACAACAACACCAAACATCAAGTTGAATAGTGAGGATAGAAAAGCAAAACAAAATTTCAGAGAACATGAAACTCTGTACCCCTCCCCTAGCTTCTTACCTCTCTCTCCTAAAACAACCAAGAATTTCTGCAACTAAATTGCAAGTGTGGGCAGTGAGTAATATGTATAAAAGAATGACAACGAGTGATCGCTCTGACGTCCCTATTACAAAATATAACATCTCTGAATGCATAAAATAGGCTAAGGGGTATATTTATAATATTTTTATCAGAAATTGGTACGAAAAGGTTCCGTATTAGTAATTATTTACATAAAGTTTAACGCAACGTCATGTTTGATTGCGTAATGTACTTGTGACTACTTGTCAATCTCTGGTATGTGTGTACAGTGGTGAACAGATGTGGACATATTCTTATTCCATATGACATAAAATGCAGTGAAACCCATAAAATATAGGAAAATCAACGGGATTATTTGCTTGAACTATTAAATAAAATATTAATAAAAACTGGATTTCCAACGAAATGCTGTTCCAATCTAATTGTTAATATCTTTTCCAAATCCTTTTTGCAATAATAACTCTTTTAATGTTCTTTGGTATATTTTAATCCAAAGTCACTTTGGTCTGTTTTGGAAATTTGCTCACTGTACAATATTTGGACTAGGAATGAAAGTCTGTTTAAACATTTTGATGTACTATCGTGTTGCAGAAATCCTTTTTATTTTAAAAGAACCCATAATTTTTAATCTATTTGGGATCTCGGTTATTTGCTTGACATTACCTTGTTTGAAATATTGGATTTCAAAGCCGATCCTTTCACGTTTGTTTGACAAACACAGACTGCGAAGCCATCTTTGATTGTCTGCTTTATATCCTTTACCGACTTAATTCGATTCCCGGTAATGCAGTATGCAATTATTTTCTTAAAAAACCTACCTATCCGTAATCAGATTTATTAGTGGACGTCTCACTAAACTGCTGTAAAAATTTGACTAAGCAGAAACTTCTGGAAGTTAGGCATGAAAAATTTATAAAATATGTATGTAAGTCCAAAAAGTAGAAATTCTTTAGAAAGCGGACTTGGTCCTGCATTATATTTCCAAAAAAAGTATTTACTTTATGTATGAGAAATTTTGTTAATTATTCCATTTGCATTTTTGGGTGTTGTTTCCTACAGCCGTCAGTGTGAAGACCACCCAGTGCCAAGGATGAAATAAACTATCTTACGTAATCCTTTGGTCGTTGGTTCAGATAGACAAGGCTCTAGTGAAACGACTTGTTCTTAAATTGTGTAGCTTCTAGTCTTCATTCTTTAAAAGTTCAAAAGTTGTTTTTTTCTATTCCTGGCAATGTAAGGTTCCAGCCTTTGGATGGGTAGGCTGACAGTTCCATTTGATTGAAGCCCCATCTGCATGAGATCATCATCGAGTTTATTTGGCAGCCTTAGAGGTCGCGATGCGGTTGCAACTAAGATAGTGCTAAACGTTTTCTAAGTCGCAAGCCCAGCTCACTTAGTTCAGCGTGATATAGCACTTAATGATTCCTATTTTTTCATTTATTAAATTTTTTGACGATACATGTGTACATACGAACATGTTCCATATCCCAGAATGTAAATCATGTGTATAAAAGCTACGCAATTTGTAAGCAAACCCAACGAATAGACTTCTGTATTAAGAAAAACAACATATGTTTGTGTGTATGTGTTACGAACACGTTCAATGATTTCCGGCATGAGTGGGTTTTTCATTCTATAGTTACAAAAAAAAAAAAAAACTCGCCAACTTTCGTTAGACTTGGACGTTTGTGGATAAGGGAAATGTGTTGGATTTAATGGCTGCATGAAAAATGCTCAAAACCAATCAAATTAATAATACAAATCGTTCAAATGAAATATGAGCCAAAATTAAAAATATATGGTCGGCAAGCAAATACACTGAAGTTTTCTTGGAAATTGCCAGAGAAAAGTGATTAAAGTATTTTAACGGGGTATAACCCTTTTTTCCATAAGACTCGCTCTGCTATAAAATCTTCTATGACTTGCAGTGGTAGAACTGTCTATTAGGAATAATGAAGCTTTACTTTTTTTATAAATTTCATTACAATGATTTAATTTCCTATTTAAATGTTGATTCCATTTGCATACTTTTGATGTTGCTTACAAAATTATAAAATACATAATTTGTACGCGTTTTGTTTTATTGAAAATGTCTTAATAAATAATAACAAATTAAAATAATAAAATAAATAAGATGTGGAAAAAGAAAGAGTTGAATGAAAAAAAAAACAATCAAACTGTGGAGGGAAGTAGTCATCACGTATTTAAATGGTGTGGCAGGTTATTATTTTATTGCGGCTGGTCATTCAGAGTGACCAGTAAATTATTTATTTTTCAAACTACACAGGAAGTTTTCAGTTGAAAGTTGCACAATATTTGCTTTTAAGTATTTGAAACAATTTCTCAACAAATAAAAATATATAAATATGTATATAAATATATAAGCATATAAATATTATTTTCTCTTGTTTTACAGGTAAATACTGGTGCAACTAACACGAAAAAAACGTTTGATTAAAAATGTGAGTTAAAATATTTTTTTTATTAACAAGGGTCAGGAAAAAATGTGTATTCAAAAAATAATTGATTAGCTTACAACTTATTGTATGAGTTGTAAATCGAATCGAATGCTACAATAGTTGCAAAAATTTTGTTGGTGATTTTCATGTAAATATTTGCTACACCAAGCACAACTTTCCCCCCATGTTTTCAAAGGGTCGTATAATGACATTGCTGAAAATGACAATAATAATGAATTTCTAAATGAAAATTCATATTTTTATTTTATAAATAAATATAGTATTGGCAATAATAATTCTGATTTCGTGAGCGAAGGTGACTAACCCTATTTGTATAATAAGAACAATGCAAACATTTTGCATTTTCCATCCCTGTTTATTTAATAACATACAAACTGAGCGGCCGTTGTAGAATTGCAAAGTTTGACCACGAAGAGGGAATTTTTGAAAAGGAGATACACCAATGAATGGATTTTTGTAGTGATAGAATAAATATATCTACTATAATAATAAGGACCTTAGATATGTTTCAAAATATAGTATATATGTAAATAAATTGTTCGTATAATGTTTTAGTTTGGGTAGAATTTGAACTTGTAGAAAAAAGGACCTAATTAATATCAAGGATCACACTGCATTTCGGGGAGCCCGCCAAGACGAGCAAATTTTATTTTCCTTCTATCTATTTGAATTAAATTTTTCTTCTTTTTCCAAAGTTTAACATTTTAAAGATTAACGGAAAAATCTTACTACATGGTGTTCACTATTGTCGTAGTTGCATTTTCTACAACTTTCATCTACAACACGTTGTTAATTGAGCGCATAAAATTCCAATTCTTTCATTTATTTATTGTGCGGTCTTACATTTCGCTGCTGCTTATACCACCTCATCGCTAGGCCTTGTACAATATTTTGAAAAATATTTATAAAGTTATGTGATATAAAATTGTTGTTATGACAATAACTGTTAGCAATCCTTCCATATATTAATTTCCTTGTTTTCTTTATCTTATTTTAGTTCTTATAGTAACTTTTTTAAATTTCAAAACTTTGCCCAATTTAGTAGTAAATCTTTAATAACTTGAGTCAATAACTAGAAGGAATAATAAACTTGAAAACTTTAGAAAAAAATAAACATTTGCAATAAAACTACTTCTGGTATGTGGAAACAAAAAACATAAACAAAAAGATTGAGCATTTAGTTGTAACACACGTATTACATTTCAAAATCATACCAGCCAACAACAGCAATTGCATACCAACATGGTGACAATATGGTAGAGACAACAAGTAAGACAGAAGGAAAAGAATATCTCCTTCATCTGTATCTAATATGAAGATGTTTGTGTGTGTACAAGTGTGTATATATTTCATTTAAGATGTAGATAGAAGACGGCCTTAGTGGCTTGCTGCATGCAACACACTCCACTTGTAACATAAAATGAGTAGTAACATGAATGTGGTACAAATATGGGTGCCACATATAAAAAAGCGTATAATTGGCACATATAATCACAAGAGGAAAGATGCAACAGAGACAACAATAACAATAACAACAGTAGGAAATAGTCACTCCTAGCAACTAATTGTACTGTTAAGTAAAGTCAGTCAGTGAGTCAGTCAGAATGATATGAGTAGTATTTAAGTATATTATTTATTGTTATTTTTTCGCCAGCAGACACCTGGACAGACATGAGAGTAGAGTAGAAATAAAAGGGAATAGACCTTATTTTTTATATTGTTTTTTTAATTTTTCAAGTACCCATCTCGTTTTTCTTTCTAAGATATTGCAACAAAAACACAACTTAAAAGTTCTTTACGGTTTTACTTTTAATGTCTTCGTTGGTGTCTTATTTTATTAAAAAGAAAAGTTTGAAAGTATACTGAGTTGGTCTACGCATTGGCTACGTATTGGAGAGATGATTATATATAGTAAAAAAACATGTTGCTTAGAAAATGGGCAACAAGTTTTGCGTGTTACCCTAGCCCTGCCTTTTTTAAACTAAATAGAACAAAAATATTTGCCTAATATTACACTAAAAAAGCCATATACTAAACTCATGTAAACATTTTCTTAAAAACTCAGATTAAAAAAATTTCTTAATTTAAGTAATATTTCCCAAAAACTAGGAAAAGTATATTTTTTAAAGAAGTAACCACTCAAGCAATGAACGCTTACTGCTAAGGTGTTACTTCTTTTGTGAATTAAACAGTATAGAGCGGCAGCGGTAGAGGGGCAGCTTAAATTCTTTTTTACAAACTTACTATTGCACGTTTTTTTATACCAGAATTGCAGCGGCTTTGGTGTTAAGGAGACACATTAAGTTTGTTAAGCTATATGTGTATCCCATTTTATTGATTGTTTTACTTCGCTGACGATTCTGCTCACATTAACGACGAAGGACATTAGCGTAGAGGAGTATCAATTGTTGCCGATACTGTTCAGTGACTAGTGCTATGCCTTCATCACTTAAATAGTCCTACAACAATTAACACAATGCCACAATAACAAAAATCAGAAAACTCATGATGTTGTTGCCCTAAACAGGGATCGAACCCTAGTTCTCAGTCATAAATTACTTTGTAGTCAACGCGTTAAATGCTTCAGCCAACAGCACCTTCAAATACCTAAATCTAATAAAAACTGCAGTCAAAAGTAGTTTCCCACAATGAATTTCATACTATTAAAAAAAAATTTATTGACTTCAAATATATGTTTTCAAAAATTTAGTAAATGTTTATTAAATTTTAGGAATTTACGGCATAAAAAATATTGTAGTAACAAAAATTTATGTTAATAAAATTGTCATTCTTAATATTTTAGTCACGTTTAAGAACTTGGTCCGCGTTTTGATCTCAGTACTATTAACGACAGGATTTTTCAGATTACTTAGCCCATGGGCGTAGATAGCCCCCAGTTTCTAGAGGGTTTGGAGTACATGAAGAGCAAACAAGGAGAAAAAAGTGATTACGTTTTCAGTGGCTTTGCAATCCTTGTGATTTTTTTTATGGAAAGGGGTATAAGGCAAGAATCCTTTAGCGAAGATTATTTCATTTATTAAAAATTGTATGATAGGAATATCATTCTTGAAGAATGCCGCACCTATGACTTATTCTCAACAATATAAACGACCTGTTCATACATTTTTCAACAACAACCATTTGAAGATATGTTTTGCCATCGTGACGATAATTGTCCTGGCGCGCTATCGTGCCCATTGATGAAAGTTATCGAGATTTTTCTGATTGCTTACTCACCAATAGCTAAATGTACATTAAATTTCATTTTTCTAGCTACAGTGGAAGTTTCCCATAATTTTGAAAATGAACCTCGATATTCTAGGAGGATTCACCGTAAAAATTCAAGAAATTTTCAAACAATTCAGTAAAATTTTCTTAATATTAAGTAAACCTTGATAAGAAAAAGGGACTTTTTTTACTGATATCAGATAAAATACTTTACTAGCAGGGAGAAAATATCTGCTGAATCCCAGTAGAATTGGCTTTGGCGCCACTCGGCAATCATTTCTAGAAAGTTTTCTTAAATTTTAGTACATAATTTTTTTTGGTGAACTTTGTGTACGCGTAAAATGAGCGTTTTGAGAACATAAAATTCTATATTCCTTAGAAATATTTAAATTGTTACAGCTTATGAAATCTTATTATGTGGTTGCAAATATCATTTGTACGTAATAAAATGAACTCATCTTCAACAGATTAACATGACATATGCACTAATTCCTTAATTATTAACTATTTAATGTCCTTTTCTTATTTCAAAGAATAAAAGAGAAACCATATTATATTATATACATATTATAGATCTGCAACAAGCATTTTTTAATAAGTTGGTAAAAAATGTTGCACCTTTTTCATCACTGAAAACACCAAACCTGCCAAACCTGCAATAAAGTTGAGTGCAAAAAATGTTACATATTTACATGTTTTTGGGCAACGTATATACAAAGGAACATGTTTTTTTACTATTGCAATTTTTTTAAATAAAATTATAGAAACATATGGGAAGGGCAATATACTTGTGTCAGTTTGGTCTAAAAAGAAAGCGCCTTAACATACCACTGTAACTTATACACAGGGAGACTACATAGAAATATGATCTAAAAATTTATTTGATGAGCATTAGAATTTAAATAAAATGACAGTTAAACCCACAACAAATAACATGTTTTTATATAAATGAAATATATGCTTTTTATTAGTCACTATCCACAGTCCATTAAAATTTGCATATAAATATCGTAAATATTCGTATAAAATAAATTAAATAATTTACAATAATTTAATGAAATATAGACAGATGAAGATAAACTTGGTCGTCGTATGTATATATAAACGCGGCAGAACGATCAATACTTTTTTTCATATTTTGCATTAAAATATGACAAAATCTTGCCTTCATAACTATTACTGCTTTAGAGCAAAAAATATTGACCTAAATTTGAAATTTTAAATGAGATGCATCATCTGTGTATTTCAGCTAATTTTAATACAATGGAAATGTTATTTTGTTGTCATTTGATTTATAATTAGAATTGAAATCAATATTAGATAAGCAGATGAAAGTTCATGCGCGATCTTTTCGAAAGGCAAACACCAATCACAAGCTTTTGCAATTGTGATTGCAAAATTATGTTGGACATGAGCTGATAAATTTTTCGCTAAACTGATTGTATATCCTTTAAAAAGGTGCGAAAGTTTAATTGAAAATGTCTTGTGTGTTATTTTCTCATGGCTCGATTAAACTGCAAAAAGAAACAATATCTCGAAAACATTGCTGCAGCTCCAACGAGCCTTAAAGTCGAACTTTTTACTTCGAAATTGAATTAAAACTACTGAAACGAAAAACATTAATTGAAAATCATATGGTTCGATTATGGATGGCAACCAAACTTCATTTGGGTTGCAACCGCAAATTTGTAGCTGCCAGGCTTAGTTGCTAGAACCCTCTGCATTATCATTTTCATGTTCTGCATTATCATTTTTAGCAGAGATATAAATGTTTGGCAACTGGCAATTCGCTTGTCATCGATAATCGAGCCATTAAAAATCATTTATACTAAAAAAAAAGAAAATAGCTGAAGTCGGAGAACTTTTTAAGTAAAAAGAAAATTTTTTTCGTTGTCAATAAAATAGTTTTTCTGCTGAAGAAGATATCAAAAGTGTATTTTAATATTGAAATGTTAAAACATTTATAGAATATGTTTTAAAGTAAAAAAAAAACTTTAAGATGAATTAATTATAAATTATATAAAAGGTCGAATAATATACATAAATATATTTTTATTTATTTATTTTTTAAGTACACTATCATATTGATTGATAAACACGTTTATATTAGGTCATCGAGCCACACGTACACGAGATTGATGTCAAGCATTTTAATAGTTCTTTGCCATTTATTAACTTATCAATTAATTTACCGAAAGAAACAAAATTGCATCAAATTCATAAGTGTGTGCTTAATCGAATATATTCCGAATCATATTATTTGTGGCCTCCTATCTAACATTTCCGGTGTAAGCAGTACTAATAAAAAATTTAGACTAATTCGCTACAGAATGCCCGATGTATATTTTTACAGTGTCTATTGCCTTTAGTTGCAGGTTACATTTGTTTCGTTGCGGTGCAGCTTATTTCAATTTGCTCGTTATCGTATTGCTGTTGCACTTAAGGCGTGACATTTTTCCTTTGATTCATTTCGCACATATTTTTCTATATATAAAAAAATTATTTTCTTGCAGGAAAATATTCTTATATGATTTTTTTCCATTTCTGTAATTTTAACACTATTTTGCTTGTATTGTTTCTATATGTATATGGCGAAATACTTTTTCATTTAAGATTTTTGTAGGTGAATCTACAAAATTAGAGGCCACAATACATGATGACAAGTAGAAGGACGGTTGGATAGACCTTTTTTTGTAACTAAAAATTTTGCTGTCAAGTACATAAACGCATCAAAGCATTTTTAAATAAAGCAACAATATCAAATCGACACAGAGAGAAAATAATAAAAAAATAATAATATGGAATAAGTACCAGAATCAAGTAAAATATGGCAGTACAATTGCAAGCAGAACTATGTTAATGTTTCAAGAAAGTCGCAGAAGCGTGACACAATTATACGATATCAAATATCTCAACAATTGCAACTACTAAATGCACTCTACTGAAATCGTAATTAATAAATCGTCTATATGTACTTGGATATAAAATATTTATTTAATTACATGTTCTAAAAAGTACAAGTTTTTGTTTTGGACCAGCTGTGTAAAGCAATGAATTCGCTAAAGCTTTTCAAAACTGCTAATTGGAAGTTGGGTGCCGTAAGGCAGATCACGACTAGGTTGTGGGATCTTGTTGATCAGTTTAAATTACAAAAAAGCAATTAAATATGTCGCTCCGTGCTGTTTCGTTTTATGCTTGTTAAAGTGAAACAATTTCTATATTTTCTCCTTTTCAAGTTCGAAAAAAAAATTAATAGATTTTATTTTTAGAGAAAATGCCATTAATCACGACCTTAAAACAACCTCCGAATGGTGTCATACGAATAATTTTATTGTATCTTCTTTAGATAAATCAGATAATTGGCTGTCCATATAGTTCTAGTTCTAGTTTTGCTTTTATAAACTGTAGTTTGTGTTGCCAATTTAGTATATTTCTATTACATTTTCAAATTACCAATTAGTTGGTTTATGATAAAACTGTTGTAACAAACAAGTCTTTGTGTTAATGTGCATTGACTTAAGAAGGCACTCGAAAACAAAACTCAGGCATTGTTGCAGCAGGAGTAGTGTTTATTGTAAATCAACCATCTGCTGTCAAAACGATTGTCGAACGAAACAATGTTGAGAATTCAAATTTGTGAAAGTCTAAAATATCATTATTTACATAAATCTACTGTAGATCGTACGCTTGTAAAAATGTAAGGACTTCTTTTTTTATTGTTATTGATCACTTCGTAGTATTCTGGGGCAAACATTAATATCGCATTTAATAATATTTTTGACCGCAACTGTTAAAAAAGTTTAATATTCAAAGGATGGTTTTTATCATTGTGTACTAATTCGTTTTAATAAGTAAAGAACGGGCGAAGGCAATTAAATGATTTTTTATGGAAAGTTAAGCTTTCGATTATATTGATTTTCGAAAATCAAGCGGGCTTTAAAGCAAAACAAAACCCTACTTTGCTACAATAGAAACCTGTAAAATTACTGTGTAAGTTACTACAAAAATAAAATTGCTTGCACTTCACTTCAATTTAATTTCAAACTTTGGGCCACATTTTGTAAATCGAAAAGTTTCCCAACATTACGAATTGGTATCAAAAAAAAAACCGGCAACTAATTTGAAATGCTTAAAAATTCTTCGCTTAGCAAAATCAGGTTTTCAAATTGAACACGGCTTTGAAATATAGCAGTGATTAAATTCTTTTTAAAATATGCACCTGACATAAAACAAAATGTTCTTCAAGCTGAGTAATTTTTTATCTAAATTTTAACATTCAGCAGCTCGCCAAATGAATATTTACTCCACAGCAGATAAACTTGTCTTTTTTCTATTTTAAAGGTCCATTCAAGGTATTTAACTGATATCAAGCTTTTAAGTTAAAAAAAAAATAATAATCATTCAGTAAAAATTAAAAAAAAAACACACACAATTTAAAACAGTTTCAAATATCAATTAGCGAACAGTGTGGCCATAGACAATTTCTCAAAAGTGGAAAGAAATTTTCTCCCACTAACTAAAAGTAATCAGATATTTTGATAATTAAAAATGCTCTATTCTGAAGCCAGATTTCAGTATCTTGAGAAAACTATATTTTTTGTTTATTATTGTGTTGCTATTTTTTTTTTTTGCAAAAAATTTTACCAAGATGAAAAGGTATTGCAAAATTCACTGTTATTATGAAAATCACCTTTATGGACTTCATTTATAAGTTATAGTTCTCCATTTTTGGAGCAGGTATGTAAAATTATATAGTTTATAATAAAAGTTAAATGAGAAAACCACTTACTGGGTGCATTTCTTCTCACATAATTAAAAAGTTGTATTTTTTAATAGTAATTTTCGACTAATGATGTAGGATACAATTTCGAAAACTCAAAAAAAAAAAATCACAGCACTTCTTAATGGCTTATCATTTATAAACAGTTGAAACTGTAAAAAAAATTTTACGATAAATTTTCAATAAACAAAAAAAATTATGGGTTATTTTTTAATAAAAAAAATTTAAACTTTTTAAAATTTTTTAATATGAAATTTAAACTTTTTTGAGATATATGTATTTTTCTAGCATAAAAATAAAATTTTTACCTTTTGTTTTTTAATTTAAAACGTAATTTTTTTACTGCAACAATCTTTGAGATATAAAATAAAAATTAGTTCCGAAATATCGATTAACAACATTAAAAAAGAAGAGTCCTTAAGCCTGAGAAAATAATTATAATTTATAAATTCCGAAACTATTAATATTTTACTAAAAAAGATTTTCCTATTTTTTTTTTAAATTTTATTTTAAAATAGACAAATGTCCTGAAGATGGTACTCGATGAGTTTTCAAATATCGATTAATAAAATTAAAAAAGAAGGTAGCTTAAATTTCAGAAAATAAACATAATTTATTTATAAATTGAAATAAAATGGTCATAAATTTAGTACAAATATTTCTAGATTTTTTTTATATACAACTTATTTGCTTGAGTTTTTGAGATATAAAATATAAATTTAACAAAAATAACAAAGCACGTATTTAAAATATGTTGGAATTTTTTTTAATTCAATACTAAAATTTTTTTTAGTGGTGTAGTTTTTGAGATATAAAATTAAAATAAAATAAGGATACTTTATTTAACAAAAAATTTAAATTTCTGGATAAATTTTTTAGCATAAAATTTTTTTTATAAAATTTAAATTTTTTATTGCTAGAATTTTTCTGATACTAATTATTTATTAATCGTATTATTTAAAACTTTTTTCTGATATCAATCAAAAAAGTCTAAGCCAAAAAGGGGAATAATTGCATTGTTATTGCAAAATACCCTACAGGAAAATCGGTTCACATTTAAATACAATAGTTATAAGTTCTGATAACACACGATTGTCAATTTAGATGTAGTCTTTCACTACTTTGTGCTATGACAGGTTGTCAAAAAGTTCAAGACTTTTTCTATGAATTTTAAGATCTTTTCTTTTGTTTGTTATACGCCACTGTGCGTCGATAAGGTTTAAAACTGTACCCCATTTCTATGGAATTACTTTTTTCCAGAAATGAAAACGTCATTAAACAGTAACCAGATCGGGACCTTCGGCATTAGGTTAATTAAAAATTTTACAAAACTTAAATCGAATGCCGGTTTTTCAAATGGCCATTAAAAATTACAGTCAAGAAAGTGCAAAATTCTGTCTTTAATAATAGAACTGCAGGATACTTCTGCATCGCATCAATTACATTCATTTCATGAAGACTAACAAAGAAAGTTTTGGACACAATGTAAATAGTTTACATATTATTCATTGCGTATTTAAGTTCTAATATTGTTGAAAAGAGAAACCCAACTTAAATCACCCAACCATATTAGAATATGTTTGTCATTTTTTCTTAAAAAAAATAAAATCTTTTGTTTCCAAGACTTCGTTTAAGAATTTTAAATGATCATTATCTTTAAGATGCTGCAAGGTGAAATGACTGTGAGGTTGAGTGAATACACGATATCTAAATTAACCATAAATGGCTTAAAGTTATTTGCGAATGTTACAAGCATCAGGCAGTAAGATCTTTCCACCCAGACACATGTACTTGTCACCATTTTCGCAGCATAATGCTAGAAAAGCTTTGCTAAATAAATGCAGCAAACAACCAACCATAAGAGCCATGAACAAGAACAAAAGTGGCCACAGCTGTAAACGATCTACAACAATGATTGTTAATGGAATAGGTGTCACTGTTGTACTCGTATTGCAGCATTTATTGCATTGCCAACATAATTAGATTTGTACAAAAATTATATACTTGACCATAATTTCATGTGCAGGCCTCCTTATTTACACTCATATCGAAGCGATCATAATCTTGGCATGACGATCGATCTAACACACCATCTCGCACATTCTTGGCATGGAAGATCGTAGAGCACGGCCAAAGAAAGTTGCTAAACAGTTGAACGGCATCTTCTAGAATATAAATGGTAGCAGACAACTTTTAAATGGACCGTGCGTAATGATTGTTAGAAGCCGACCGGTAAGGCGTCTTTGTTTATTTTTTTTAAGTGCACTCGTATTATGATCGCGATCATCAAACTCCGCAAATGGCTTGTTCTTTATTTCTGTCATTTGTTAAACTTCATGTTTATAGTTTTTTTTTATATTTTATTTACGTCTGCAACATGGGTTGACAGCAAAAAGTAGTTGACTTCTCTTCTCTGGGGTATTAATTAAATATTTATTAATTTTAATTATTAAGGAGTTTGTTTTTATTTAATTTCTTAAAATATTTTTCTGTGCGTTTTCTGTAAGTAAATATGACAAGTGCTGTGAAATTACTTACAAAGATCAAAGGAATACTATTTTTACATCAAATAAAATGTCAAAGCGGCAATGCTTGAAATGTGGTTGTTGTAGTTCATACTTCTATTTTTGTTTGTTTGTTTTCTAGGAGAACTTGAGCCTTATTTGGTTTTAATTAACTGCAGATCAAAAAGAGCAGCAATAGAAAACCGAAGCCCAGGTAATTTAAAAAATAATTCCTTTTACAATGTACTTTCTCAAAAGGTACCAATTTTAAAGGGTACTTTTTCTAAAAGGTACATTTTTAAAAGTACTTTTTCAGCAGGTAATTTTTTTTAGAAAACACTTTTTTCAAAAGATAACTTCTTAAGAGGTATTTGTTTAAGGCACACTTTTTTCAAAAGGTACTTTCTTAAAGGCGCTTTTTTCAAAAGGTACTTTCTCAAAAGCGCTTTTTTTAAAAGGTACCATTTTAAAAGATACTCCTTTAAAGAAACTTAATTATACAATAGATAGCTTTTTAAAAGGCGTTTTTTAGAAGATACTTTTTATAGGCACTAAACTAAAAAGTGACTTTTTGAAATGTACTTTTTTAAAAACCATATTTTTAAAAGGTACTTTAAAAATATATTTTTAAAAGGTATCCAAGAAGGTACTAGTTTTAAGGATACCTTTTTCAAAACGTCCTATTTTTAAAAGGCAAGTTTATAAAGGTACTTACTTTGCAGAATTCTAATCAAAAAGGTACTCTTATTAAAAGGTACGGGTTTTTAAAATGTACTTTGTATAAAGAGACATTTGTAAAAGAATTTTTAAAGGTATTTTTCCAAAATTTACTTTTTGAAGATATTATACTAAGAAGTACTTTTTTTGAAAGGTACTTTTTCTAAAAGGTACTTATTCTAAAATTTATTTTTTAATGGTACGGCTTTTAAAACGTTCTTTTTTTAAGGTACTATTTTAAATGCTACATATTTCATATTTCTTGAGAGGGTACTTTTATTGAAAAATACTTTTTTTAAAGATACATTTTTAAACGATACTTTTGTAAAAGGTTGTTTTATAAATGATACTTTTTTAAAGGTATCTTTTCAAAAGGTACTTTCTTAAAGCTATATTTTTTAAAAGGTAATTTTTTTAAATATACTATTTTAAGAGGTAATAGAGTTAAGAGTTACTCTTGAAAGGTACTTTTTTGTAGACTACTTTTTAAAAAGGTGAATTTTTAATGAACCTTTTTTAATTACTTTTTTTATGTACTTTGCAGAAATTGATCAGAATAGATTTTTATTTGAAAAAATAACATTTATTAATTTATTAAGTTGATATTGTAAACTTTTTTAAAATTCTACAATCTCCTTTGCATCT
Source organism: Germaria angustata (assembly GCA_963681545.1). Lineage (NCBI taxonomy): Eukaryota > Metazoa > Arthropoda > Insecta > Diptera > Tachinidae > Germaria > Germaria angustata. The sequence goes on from OY813001.1 coordinate 46,142,596, forward strand.
AAAGTATCGCTTCGTTCATAAAAAGTAGGGAACTGTTGAACTGTTTTCATGCTCCATTAAGTTGAGTTGCAACACATTTGGCTAAAAAGGTACCTTTTTCTTCTGTCCCACAAGTAATAAACTGCAAAAAATAAACATTTCCATCCAACTAATCAAACTTGTTTTAATTTTTGTAAAAAGTATTTAGTTTTCAACAAAATGTTTTTTTTTTTATCTTTGAACAAGTGTCATTATCATTGATAGAATGCCACCCATGAAGACACTTTTGTCTTTTTTGTTTTTCTTTCCAAAAGACTTAATTAAATGTGTGGCTTATGAAGTGTAAGTATGAATAACTGCCCAACTGAACAATTTATTACAACTGATCTTTATCTGTATTTTAATGTTGACACTTCTGTTTTACATTTAATTTTTTTTTTTGAAAAAAAAAAAAAACTTATTGTTGCAGAGAATTTAAGTTCTAAATTAAAACTTTGTATTTATTTGTTGCTTTTCTTTGTTATTATTATTTTAGTTGTTTTTGCTGTATGTCAGTTGAACTGTTTTTAAAATGGATGTTGATGTTGTTTTTATCCCAATAAATAATTCATTTCACATTTTTTGTAAAAAAGTAACGAACTGTTGTTCTCTGTTTTCTCAAGTCATGGCTTTTTTTAAATTAATTTATGGCCACCAAGTGTTTTTGTAAGTGTGCCCGGCCTCGGTGGTAGACAATGTATTGGCCATTTAGTACCGCTCTATATTAACCCTTTGACGCGTGCTGTACATTATAATGTACGTCGATTTTATCAACTCTTCACTGATGTGAATTTTTGCATACATGCAATTAATTTGCGGTTATAGCTTCGTTATTTTGTTGTTATTTGAATTCTTAAGAGGCTGTACAATATCAACACAATGTGAAATCAATTTATTATATTTTATCCTGTCATCATCGACGCAGCGTACAGTGTGTTAAAGTTTATTTTCAAATTTTAAAAATATATATATAATTGATTGTTTTTCATAAAAAAGGTTAGGTTTTTTTTTGCTTATTTTTTCGATGTTTTCTAACGTAAATATCCGTTTTGCATAAATACGATATTTTAGGCGTTAATGATATCTAAAAAAGAATGTACATTTAGTAAAATCTTCAATGTACATTTAAATGTACATTATATTTTAATATACAAATTTTGAAGGGACAAGAATTTCTTTTTAAATAAATAAAGTACACAATAACACATTGCGATGAAATTCTTGTAATACGCAGCAAAAATGCATTGATCACAAATATGCAAATGCACAATGAAGAATATCATCATTCCGTTAGGTAGTTCTTAGAAGTGCAACTCAACAGTCCCGTTAGGTCGTTGGGTTGTTTACTCTTTTCAGAAGATAGTTGGCGACGTCTAGTCGCGTTTTTTTTATATTTTGTTTTAAGGAGTAGCTAGCAGTAGTTCACATAAAGGATAAAAAGAGTTGTTTTTATTTATTTTTTTTAATCGTTCATGATCAGTGAAAGTGGCAAGATCGTTGTGTACTTGAAATATATTATTAAGAGTAAATCTTTTTTTTTACAACAAATAAGCTAAAAGTCTGAGTTTTTTGAATATAAATAATGTCGAATTTAACAATCAAGGAAATTTTTGATATATTGAATGAATCGGACATCGAAGAGATGTAGAATTCTGTGAAAGTGACAATAATATTGAAAATCAGAACGAGGATATTGTTATCGTTAATCGCGTCGTGTATAGTTCATCGGATAATAACCAAGACGAGTTAAATGAAGGCAATATTTCAAATGGTCTTATCAACCGTGAAGGTCCTGCCGGTACTAAAGAATTAGACGTTAGTGCATCCACAAATTATATATATACAAAGAAGCAAGATATAAAATGGCGTGGTCCAATACCATTTCGATTTGAAAGTACTGAAAGCTATGAAGATGAGAAAACACCATACTAATTTTACAATATTTTACGGATAAATTATTTTAAAATTTTGCTTCCTACACAAATTTATATGCAACTCAAAATAATGTAGGACACTTCAAAAGTACTGATTGCAACGAATTAAAAAATTATTTGGATTGCACATTTTGATTGGTACTATGAAGTTCTCTAGGCTCAGACTTTACTGGGACCCATTGCTTGGTATTGAAAGCTTTCGAAACACATTAACTTGTGACAGGTTTTGCCAGTTGCGGAATAATTTACATATCGTAAATAATTTGGATAAGAATATAGATACTACTGACAAATTTTGGAAAGTCAGACCTGTTATTGAAGCCATTAGAAAGAGGTGTTTAGAATTAGAAGTAGAAGAAGTACTATCCGTAGACGAGCAAATCATACCGTATACTGGAAAATTATCAACGAAGCAGTATATAAAAGGTAAACCTAATCCTTGGGGTGTAAAAGTGTACGTATTAGCTGACAAATCTGGAATGCCGTACGACTTTTTTCTTTATCAAGGAAGTTCTACTAATATTAGCTCTAACATTTTATCCCAATTCGGGTTTGGAGCTTCAGTTGTTCTCCAATTATCTGAAAGAATTAAAAATAAAGGTCACACATTATATTGTGATAATTTTTTTTACATCGTACCAGCTATTGGAAATACTTAGCCAAAATTTATAAATGCAGTAGGAACTGTAAGAATTTATCGGTTTGCATCACCTCCTCTAATAGATGACAAAGCATTTTCGATTAGAAATTGCGAATGCTCTTCTATACAAGAGTCAGAAGTCAACACAAAAGCGGGGACACCCTTCAAATACAAATTCAAATCTTTCAACTTTATCACCTGTTTCATCTAAAAGAAAAATTGAGGTAAGACCAATTCGAGATATACAATTGGATGGCATAAATCACATGCCATGCAATGACGGCAAAAAAGAAGCAATAAGATGCAAAAATAATTGCAAAACAAGCCAAGGAGTAGCTGGAAGAACTCATTTCTTTTGTCAAAAATGTAAAATTCATTTATGTATTACTAAGGAACGAAATTGTTTTCTACAAATGCATACCAAATAATATTTTTTAAAGATATTTAGTACGTATTCACATATATATTTAAACATACATATATATGCATATTTCACCTTACCAGCAATGAATTTGTTCGCTTATTTTTTAAATAAATTTTTAAATGTGTTCTTTTTATTTAAGTATGTATACTAAAAACATTTTAATCAATAAAAAATAAATTAAAAAGTTTATATATTGAAGCGGATTGTACATTAAAATGTACATCTTTAAAACCCACTTTAGAATAAAAATTTGTCCCCATAATTTTTTACACGTGTTTTTTGAAGCCTTTTTAAGCATTACAAACCATACATAAAATTTTGCAATGACCGGAAATAATTCCCGTATGAAAGGGTTAATTTAAACACGTGTGATACTTGTTTAGCTTATCAGATAATTTTTAATTTATTGAATTCAGTTTTGCATATTTGAGTTCCTCGTGATATTATGAATAAAACTTTTAATTTAGTTGACAATTTTCTTGGCACCGACTTCAAAGATCTCAATAGAGAATGCATATAAATTAAAGGATGTACACGTACTTGCAGCCTGTTGAATTTTTCGTTACAAAGCTTGAGATTGCGAGTATCCTTGAAATCGGTATGAAACGCACTCTTCCCCTGTTTTTATAAAGTTGCGAAACCGGGACCATCTCTGAAGTATATTACCTTTGAAAACTCTTGCTGCTATAGCCAGCCAGATATAGGATAATTAGGTATTGATTTGCATGAGAGGTACCATTCCCCTTGCTACTGTACACTTACTTTTTCTTGAGAACTGCGTACATTGCCTGCAGAGTAACCCATGCCAATTTGGAACAGTTTACCTATAATAATCAGCCATATATACGATAATTGGCTATTACTTTGTACCTTTTCCCCTGATCCTATCACATAATAGTAGAAATAGGGCCGCCCCTGAAACAAATCCATTCATATACAAGAAAATATTATCAAAACTGATCCACAAATGACAAAAAATCGCTGAAGTCGGTTAAAAATATATAATAACAAAAAAAAAAATTATGTTGGAATATAAAAACTATAAGATTTTTGTATTATGTTAGTGCTGAATATGTTAGATAATAATAAAAATATTATTTGGACTTTAACATTTTTTTTGTGGTCTTACCTGCTCACATGCCGACATTTCGCTGGTCGCTAACCCAAATTGTCAGTGAACTTTAAGCAGTTTGAAACTATTTTATTGGTACAATCCCGATAAATTTCAATAAGATTGAAGTAACTATATTATAATAAAATTCCAATTATAATATCATACTATAGTACAATTAAATTTGGTTAAGATTCCATACTAGACATACTTCTTCTTTAACGCAACATGAGAAATCTCAAATATTAAAATATTTTATTATTTGGGAAGAAAGTATTCCTCAATATCCTCTTTATATACAGGAAAAAAGTTTGAATTATATCTGAGGGTAAGCCGAAATTATACCAAAAGTATCGACATGCACTTTAAATTAAACCATTCTTAACTGCAACATTGAGTTATCTCACAAATGCAAAATTTTTAAATTACCTGGGAAAAACTGCTCCCTAATATCCTCTTTATAAAATCAGAACTAAATCTGAATCTAAGTAGAAATTATACAAGAAAGTTTCGATATGGAAGCCAACACTTTAAAAACTTTAATCACATTTTGCCAAGTTCGTGATTCTTTGAGATGCGTCTAATACAATATGAGAATTCTCTAACGTATATAATTATTACAAAATACATAATCGTAGCAGACTTAGAATACTTTCATACAAACAGCACAACAAACAATTTATACTCCAATATTTGGTTTAGCGACCAATGAAAAGTCGGCATACAATTGCGAAAAATGCAAATATTTGTTGGGTATAATCCTGATAAATTTCAATATTGAGTATAAAAAAATCATTTAATAAGAGGAGCAAATGTCTTGCAAATGCTTTACTTATCGAATCTATTTTAAATAACAATTAATCATTCATGAAATAGACTTGTCGCTCGTTTGTTGCAACACTGTCATATCTCTAAAATCGAAATGTATCAAAAACTAAATATTGAAATTTGTTATTTGGGATAATCCTTTAAACAATTAAAGCTTTAAACAATAAATTTTTGCAATTCGAAAGGTTTTTGATACGGAAGCATTTCAGAAATTTTAGTCTCGCTTAGACAGATTTGATTTTTTTAAATGTTATTGTGTTGGAAAATGCCTTTTGTATAAAGTATTTTTTGGTGAAATTAAATTAAAAATTGCTGTTTTTTTTAGATAAAATTTGGTGATTTTTTTTTTTTGGGTAAAATTTTTTCCTTTTTGTAAATTGTTTCGCAAATATAAGAAATGTTAAAGAAAAACAGTTTTCCAATGTATCTTTTTTTATTGAATTCATTCAACCTTCTTATTTTGGCCATACTAATCACTTTCAGCTTTAAATTCATTATAATTTTGAAGATGATGATGTTGTGATTTTTGTTGAAGCCACAATTCACTACCTGCACTTGCTGCTGTTTTGGTTTTAAATTTTTATTTTGATTCTTTTGCTGGAATCCTGTTAAATTTGGTTTTGTTGGTCATTCATACCAGTTGACGTTTTCCCTTAGTTCTTGTTGTGAATCGGTTTCTTTTATGTGAATCGCATGCGGTTGTGTTTCACTGTGTGTGTGTGAGCGCCAGCCGCATTTATAATCACCTGAGGCGATTTCATTTGTATTGTCTCTCATCTGCAGTGTATGTGTCGAACAAGGCATAGAGCTTAACTTAAGCTCATAATGATAAAGTTAAAACAGATTTTTTTGGTTGGACGGCCGGGGCAAGTCAAGCCAGCGTTTGTTATAAGACAAAAAAAATATACATACAAAAATGTTGCAAAGAGTCTCATGCACCTGAATACCCAAATGAACAAAATGTTACCATTTATATTTTGTAACAAACACACGCCGTCAGATACACACACACATACACAAAAACACACACAGTTGCAAATACAAAAATGTGTCGAGATGCTCTTGTTATAACACATTAACCTTGAACTTGTACATTTGAAGTCTGATTTGTGTGCTTTTTTGTTGTTGTCGTTTTGTTGTTATTGTATCAGGTTAATATGATTTTTTATATACTTATATTTTTTATTTTAAAGAAGATAGGGCATCCTTTATTGCAGCCTGATTGGGAAGAGTTTGGTAATTTTTTTTTAGATTTATTTTGGCGTAAGTAAATGTTTGAGATGGACTCGTTTCATGTTAGAACATACCGGGAGCCTAAAAAATTAAACTTCTTTTAGCTTTTCTAATGACATTTTGTGTTAATGATACATTTATAAAAGTAATTCGTGTAATAAATAATATGAAACTGATTTTATATATTTTATTTATTTTCTTCGTTTCAGGTAATTTTGGAACCGTGTTTTTATTGAAAACTCAAACATGTCACAGCACGTAAGATATTTTTTTTATATAAACAAACATACACACATTTTCACCCAAATTACAAAAAAAGACAAAGGCCATAGTTGCAACTTGCCACAAAAGCAGTGTTATTTGCTAATACTCTTACAAAGTTGCGTTTCAGCTCCCGTGGCTTATACACTCCAATGCGCTTTTTTATTTTTAAAATTTGTTCAATGTCTTCCTAGAACAAAGATCGTAATGTCTATTTAAAGTTTATTATTTTACACAGCGACTTTACGTCTCTTAAGTTCTAAAATAAAAAAAATAACAAGGAATTTTGCATAATAAATAATCAAAATGTTTCTACGCTAAATATAATTTTTTTCATTTTCTATCATTAAATTACTTTGCTAAGTTTACAATTCGTATTTATTTATATTTACAAAACTATTTTCAAATTTAAAATTGTTTTAGAAAAAAGATCAAAGTTAAATATTAACAAAATTGTGAATAACTCAATGAAAAAATGGAAGCTGTTCCAAAGTAGCCGTTTGCACATTTTGCGACTTCATGCAAGTTGAAAAAATATTAATTAAATTAATAAAAATTACTAATTTATTTAGATTTATATAAAAACAATATTTTTTTTTATTTTTAATTTTTAGCTGAAACTATTACTTTTATAGAATAAAAAGCATAGTGTGACATATTCAGTCACGACTTCTCTTACTGGTAATAAATATCTTAATCGTTGCTTAATATTACACTTATTTTCCTGAAAAAAACACAACATCTTGAATATGACATGAATAGGATCCAAAAATTGTGAAATTTTGTAATGACAAGTCTATGTTAAAATCATTGGAGAAGATCTGAATTTTCAGTACTTCCGAATCATATGTTGTGAATATTGATGGCATTTTGGAAGTTCGATTTTTTTATTGGAATCATCTTCAACTTTGACACATAGAGAATGTAACAAAATTAAAGCGAAAAAATGCTTGGCCATGCCTCGTCCAGTGTACAAATTTTCGTACTTCGATTACCTCTCCGCACAGTTGCATACAACAAAGACTGCATTCTTTTCAAGGTGTATTACGGTCAAATTGTAAATATTTTTAGTTTCAATAGCTGAAAAAGATGGTTATCGTATCGTTATGTCTAATTATTCATTCATGCATTCGGAAGTTGAAAACTAAACACTGATAAGAAAAAAATCATTGATAATTATCGTTGTGTTGAAAAGTTTAACGAATTAATTAAAATTTAATAATACCATTTTGCCATCTATTTGTTTCACAAAGACCTACCAGTCTTGCCTGATAATGATCATTGATTTGCATTATCTTCTTCCAATTGTTTACTATTGTTTTTTTACAAAAAAAATTAAAATTTTTAAAAACTGCCAATAACAAGACAAAAAATGTTCAATGATCACATTAATATTAATTTGTATGATAATAGTTTTAATAATAAAATTTTTTTTTTGCCATGAAAGAAAATTATTTAAACACGTTTATTGGGGCGCATAAATTATGTTGGAATATCGGATCGGCTCATGCTTAAAGTTTGAATAAAATTGACGATTTGTGAAGCGAAAAGGTAAGACTTCATATTCAATTTTTGTTGTAGTTTTTTGTTTGTTTTTTTTAGGAAATAAGGTTTCAAAGTTAGAAAATATTAATTTTTAAGCATAATAGATTTGATAGATATTTAATACGAAAGAAACTGGAATTTACAAATGGAAATAAAAACATGTTTGAATAATTTTATTCAAGTTTCTGACAGATGGATTGTATAGTAAAATACTTTAAGGCCGACTACACACAACAGGTATTAAAGATTCTTTAAAATTGTAGTACAGAATGTTTGATTAGCAACATTCAGTATGATTATATTAAAAACAGATAAGGCGAAGATATTAAAAACTTCGCAAGTGACAATTTATAAAAAAGAAGGTAAAAAGATTTTAAAAGCTCAGGGAGGATTGATTAAACAGTGCAACACGAAAAAAATAACCATATACGAACACCACTACGTGATAAAAGACTAAAAAAAAGACCCGTGTCTCCCAATTTTTCCCAGTCATTCACTTTTTTTATGGGCCGCCAAAGATTTGGGGCCTCGGTATCATTTTCGCAAAAAAGTGATCATTTTCTCGGGCTCATATCTTGCAAACCGTTCCGAATTTCGATTTACTCTGGGAGGCAAACTTGTAGCTCTTGTCATAAAAAACAAAAATTGCGAACATATACAAATCAAAAAAACTTCACCTTCCAGATAAAAATCGCAAAAAACTTAAAAAATTAAAAAAAATTTTTTTTTTACCTTTGAAATCTTGTAGATGTTTTTTTTTCTGGTTTGATGACCGCAAACGCAGCAAAATAAATCAATTTTTTCACACTGCATACTGAAACTGTCAGTTGACACTGTTGTGTACGAATTATGTTGTAGCACTTTATATAACTTTCACCGCGTCACTTTTTTCACTTTTGCGGCTACCTAAGCGCTACCTAAACGGTGTTCAGAATTATTCCCAAGAAGTTTATATGTTGTAGAAATTTGTTTATTGAGATCTTAGGTAAATTTTTGTAGTTGATTGTTTCCTTGAATTTTGAACGGTTTTCTACCTATGGACCTGAACAAGAGAAAAAGGTAAAAAAATGGAATTTTTTTAAGTTTTTTGCGATTTTTATCTGGAAGGTGAAGTTTTTTTGATTTTATATGTTTGCAATTTTTGTTCTTTATGACAAGAGCTACAAGTTTGCCTCAGAGAGTAAATCGAAATTCGGAACGGTTTGCAAGATATGAGCCCGAGAAAATGATCACTTTTTTGCGAAAATGATACCGAGGCCCCAAATCTTTGGCGGCCCATAAAAAAAGTGCATGACTTTGGGAAAAATTGGGAGACACGGGTCTTTTTTAGTCTTTTAACACGTAGTGGTGTCCGTATATGGTTATTTTGCCACGACTTAAAAAATTACACACAGTGTTAGCTAAAGTTCATTCTAACGAAGCTACCATGGGGAAAAGGCATTTTTCTTTAACTTTCATTAAAGGGTACTTTTTTAAAACAAGTACTATAATTAAAAAGGTAATTTGAAATATAGTACTTTTTTCAAGACGATACTTTTCTTATGTATACACTTTTCCTTAAAGGTATTTTTCTAAAAAAGTTATTTTTCTTAAAGAGAAATATTTGAAAAATGTACTCTTTATAAAAAAACTATTGATATTGAAAAGTTACTTTTCTTCAAAAGATAATTTTCCTGAAAATGTACTCTTTCTGAAAAGGTTGTTCGCTAAAAACAAGTACTTTTTCCAAAAAGTGTAATATTCGTGTACGCTTCTGAAAAAGGGTAGTAGTCTCAAAAAGGCACTTCTTCTAAAAAGGAACTTGTCCTGAAAAGGTATTTAAAAAAAGTGCTCTTTAGAAAAAAAAAACTATTGGCAAAAGGGTGCCGTTTTCAAGAAGGTACTTTTCTTAAAAGGATATTTTCTTAAAAAGGTACTTTTTCCCTTAAAAAATCATTACCGTAAAAACATTAATATTTATAAGTGTTCATTTCTTAAAAAAGATATTGTTTTTAAAAAATACTTTTCTCAAAAATACACTTTTTAAGGTACTTTTCACAATAAGTGTTTCTAAAAAGGGGTATTAAGGTACTTTTTTTTGTGTTTTGCATAAAAATTTACTTATCTTCAGATAGTAATTTCTTGAAATGGAAATCTTTTAAAGAGGCATTTTTCTTATAAGTTACTTTTCTTTTTTAAAATATACTTTTCTTAAAGCAGTACATCTCTTAAAAATGTGCTTTTAATAAAATTTTTAAAAAGCTGCTTTTCTTGTAATTGATTGATTGTAATTTCTTGATTGTAATTTTCTAAAAAAAAGTACTTTTCTTAAAAATGCTCTTGTCTTTAAAACAGGATTTTTCCTTTACTTTTTCTCCTCGGGTACTTTACGCCTTTCCTTTTTTGAATCCCTTCTTAAAAAAATATACTCTTAACAATTTATTATTCTAAAAATGTTACTTTTAACGGAAAGGAAATTTTACAGAATGGCAAATTTTCCAAAAATTGTCCTTTAAGCTACATATTCCATGCAGACAATTCTTATGAAGGTCTTCTTAAAAGATAATAAAATTCGTTTGAAAAGCTTCTGTGGGCGTAGTTGCGCTTTAAAAATACTTTTTATAAAAATATTCGAAGAAGTGCTAAAAATTAAAAGCGTTCTTTTGATGGACTGAAACTTTTCCTAAAAATCTATACTTCTTGAAAACATTCCAATCATTATAGGGTACTTTAAAAAATATGTATATTTAAAAAATAAATGTATTTTAAAATGACTTTTTTCAAAAAGGTATTTCGAAAGTATTTTTTATGAAAAACTTATTATTATAATGTACTTTTACTAACACAAACACTTTAAGAAGGCCTTTTTTTATAAAAGTTGCCTTGAAAGTTTATATTTTTATGTACAACATTTTCTAAGGAACTTTTTCTAGCGGGTTACTTTTCCTAAAAACTTTCTTTAAAGAGCAACTCTTCTAATATTTATTTTATTTTGAAGATAATTTTTTATTATGCGTTCGTTTTAGAAAATGGTTGTTGTTCTAAAATAAAGTACTTTTTCCAAAAGAGCATTTTTTCCAAAGGTAATTTTTCTAGCAAAATCTTTTTTCTTTTTAGAATAAATTTTTTTTCTAAATAGTCCCTTTTGCAAACTGGCAATTTTTCTTGAAAAGTCTTCTCGCAAGATGCAAAAGTTCTTAAGAATGTATTTTTCGAATATAATTTCTCCAAACATTTTTTCATAAAATTAGATCTTCTCTAAACGGAAATATTTCAACAATGATGTTTTTAAAAATATGTATAATCATTCTAAAAGCGTACTTTCTTTTATTGAATGCTTTATTTAGAAAAATATTTTCCTTTGAAGAAAAGGAGCCGGAAAAGGTGGTTTCTCTGAAAAGTTACTTTCCTTGATACACGCTTTGCTATAAAAGTACTTTTAGAAGAAATTATATTGTATCTAAAACTTTTGTTTTAAAATTTTTCTAAATATTAAAAAAAATCAAATTACGAGTAGTGTACTAGACTCGTAGTGCGAAGGTCCCAGGTTTGAATCCTGCTGCAGAACTCTGGCAGTTTGTGTCTGATAATTAAAGGAGCGCACAACAAGCCTTCACTGGCTTAAGTGTATGTCGTATGACATGGGCTATCACACCCCTCCAATCAACCTAATCTAAAAAAAAAATCAATAAGACTTTTCAAAACGTATTTTTTACAAAAAAGGCATTCAATCAAATAATTTAAATGTGTATGAAGGAAAAAGCTGCGGCAGCCACACACTGCGAGCAATAGAATGATTTAGAAATTTTTGCTTGTGCAGCAGCTGTACGCTCCACTCGATTTGCCAACATGGCAATAAATCACTGGCTTTATCTATTAATTATTTTGTAAGATTGTTGCACTTTTAAAGAAAATTTAAGTGTAGTTAATTTTAATTAAAAACAAATAAATTCTTCAAACACCCACAACTTTAAATGACGCTTAAATAAGAAAAAATAATTTATAATTTTAAGTGGAATTTCGCACACATGAATATTTTTTAAAAGATATTTTGTTACATTAATTTGTCATGATTAGAAAAAAAAAAAATAAAACAAAAAACGCTACTAAATTCTTACCATAGAAAACCAACGGGTTTGTGTATGAAAAATAGTTTTAAAAAGAGCGAAGGAGTTTTTAATAAAAAGAAAACTTGTAGTTTTTTTTTCTAAATATAGTCAATAAATAATTAATAAATTTTTAAACATTGCACACATTTTTGCGATTTTTTTTCCAAATTTGCGGGCGATGAAATATGGTTTTTAGTTTAACAATTTTTTTCTTCATAAATTCAAATGTTTATTATTTATTATTATTTTTAATAGAGTCTCAATAAAACAAGTTGATTGATCGTTTTGTTTAGTGAAAACAAAGAGATTTAATTTACAGTCAAAACTCGGCATAACGAATCTCGTTTTGACGATAATAATCGTTGATTGTATGCTGATAAAGTAAGGTAACAAATTTCGCTTCAAAATAGTTGAAAAAATTCCAGCATTAAAAATATTCCTGGGAAAGTTATATCCTTTTTTAATAAAATTTTATTAAACATACCTCGTAATTTCCTACAACGAATTTCTTACACTTTTAGAAAAATTTGGTAACTTTAAAATTCTATTTCGTACAGTTTTTAAATATGTGATATATGCTTGAAGAAAATTTTTAAGTAAAAGTAATCAAGCTTAAGAGCTGATTTAATCGCAAGTAGATGACAAAATATTGACTACAATGAGCCAATCGAGCAGGTGACAAAACCGAAATAACTATGGTTTAGTTTATCTAACCCAGATATAATCCATTTCTAGTTTATATTTTACTCCGAAGATTGAAATACTTATTTTTATAAATTTTTTTTTTAAATAAATGGCGAAATTGTAGTCAATATTTCATACGTTCCATTTCCACTTGTATATCTGGACACCAACTAACCCTATCAAAGAAAACAGTAATTTTGAAAATCGGCCCATAAATACGAGTAGAGGAGTTTTGCGATAATTGCGATAATTGATAACCTCCCAGAATTAAAAAATGGCTAAACTATACTTTTTTTAACTTTCTGAAATTAAAAAAAAACTTTTCAACTTTCTAAAATTAAAAAAAAACTTTCAAGAACATTTTGCACTGAATCAGTCTACTTTAATATGACAATATATTGAGTAAATTTTGAGTCTGATGAGATCTGAACTCGAGTCCATCATTATTAATATTTAAACTAAGATTCACTGGAAGAACAGGCGTATCTTTAGTTAGTAATGAAAATTGTACGATATACTCTGCCTAAGTTTTACTTATTTTGTTTTCTTCAATTGGAACAAAGTCTGTCCAACTAGTGGACTCGAGTTCTGATGGAGTGTATGGCGGCATCGAAAACGTGCGCATTTGTCCCCAACAATTAGTCAAAATTACTTTTCCTGTCATTTATAATTATGAAATAAATGCATTGTTTGTTGTGTCTTTAGCTCTTCATATGCCGCAACAAACAATGCATTTTGCAAAAGCTCTAATTGTGTCTAACGATTAGTTGGGGAGAATATACCAAATAATAAATTTCAATATTAAGTATTATGAAATAAATTAAGAATTAGTAAATATCATTATCTAATGAAGTCTGCTGTGATTTGAACTTAGGCCCATAAATTGAAATTCGTTTAAAAATTTTAAGAGAATTATCGAAGTAATGGAAAATCATTATTTTAGAAAATTCTCCATAAAATCTTAGGAACCAATTAAGCGATTTAAATAAAAGTTGTGGCATTCAATAGTGTTTGAAAACAGAAAAAAGTAAGCGGACCCAGAATTCCCATTCTATTCGGAGTTTTTATGAAGAACATTTTTAGAATAATTTTATTGGATCGATTATGTACGAATAAACAGAAATGAATACAAAAAATGACCGTAATGATCATTAGTAATCGTGTTTTTTCTTAGCGTGTACACGATCAAAATACTTGGCATCAAATTCGTGCGCTTGATCATATACATATGTATATTTCTTTTCATTATTATTTCGTTAAGGAAGTCAAAATTAAAATTAAATTATTTTCTCTTCAGTATCGTTGAAATGATGCATGCAACAAATGTGCACCAGTACCAATAGAACAGATGATGTAGTCTATATGTATTTCAAAGCCCCTGGGAAATATCCATGAAATATGAAATTTACACAATGTCTCCTTCATTGTAATTAAATTTTTTCTTATTTGACGAGAGAGATAAATCGAAACCTACTTTTGCTTTGATATTAAAAAAAATTATTTTCAGGATTTCTGCATGAAAAACTGTAAACTTCTTCTCTTGCATTCGCTTTCCTCAATATCGATTTCAATTACTTTATAATTTGTTTACCTTCCAGCCAACAAAAGACTTAATTTAGGCAATCCCTTTATGCATTTTAACACTTGAGTTCACTTCACTTTTAGTTCTTTTTTATACTTTTCTAAGTGACCAAAAGAACAACACTTGGGCTTGGTAACAAAATATATATACAAAAAAATTACACGTTACAGTACAATCTCGCTTAATGCAACTAATAGAGATTCAAACAGGTACGTGAATGTATGTATGGAATACTTGTTCTTTTCTCTAGACGCGTGACAATCCTGTGTAAGGACTCCTTTCAAATTTCATTTTTTGAATTGCTTATTGTCTAGAGTTTAAAAAATTTATTGTTTGCTTTGGCTTTAGTTGCTCATATGGCGACGTTTCACTTTCCCCTTAAAGTTCACTGACGTTTTGGTTTAACGAGCAGTGGAATGTCGGCATATGAACAGCTAAAGCCACAACAAACAGTGTTCATTTGTTTTAATGAAATAACAAAAGACAAGTTCAAAATAAAATATTATCGAAATAAAAGACTAAATAAAAAATTCACATTCATAGTAAAATTTTTGAAGTATGTAGTCAATAGCATTTTAAAATTGATTTTGAAAACGAAATTTTTAAAACAAATGAGAACAATATGTGAGTTGTAATAATCGAGGAGTTGTGTTGATTGATAGTTAAGTTTATCGAGGTTGTACTGTACATTAAGTGACTTTAAGAATGTATTGAGTATGAACGAATTGACACACCTTTTCTAAGAACAAAATGTTTAAGGGAACACAAAAATACAACAATTTCATTCATATAACTTTTTTCAATTGGCCAATATACTGCTGGCGATTAATTGTCTAATAACTAATTGAGGTAAATATTGACATTCCCAGGAATTATTAGGATTGTGATGGAATTTTTCAATGGTATTCATTACTGTTTTATATTGTATGTTTTGTGTACGAGAATCGTTTTTAATAAAAGTGATTTTGGAGTAACTACTAGATGTTAAGAAAAGTACCTTTGTAATAAATAATTTAAAATATGTTTTTGAAAAACTAAGAATACAAACGTATTCGTTAAAATATTAATCTTAAAAAAGCTATTTTGAATTTTTTTTAAATAAGTGTTTTTCTCAAAAAAAAAAAAAAAATTACACTAAAAAGTGTTTTAAAAGAGGCTATTTTAGGAAAAGTACTTGTAAAAAGGATTTTTTCTGGGAGTTTCACTTTTTTTAAGTACCTGTTGCAAAAGTACTTTTTAAAAGAATGCTTTTTAAAGAGTTCTTCATCAAAAATTAGGATTTGAAAATTTGTTTTTTTAATTATCTTTTGCAAACTACGAATTTAAAAAGGTACTTGTTGAAAGTTGCATTTTGAAAAGGATCTTTTTGAAGTATTACATATAAAAAAATCTTTTAAAAAAGTACTCTTCCTTAAAGTACATTTTTGGCAGTACTCTTCGGAAATGTACTTTGTAAGGAAGTACTTCTCAGAAAAGTACTTTCTGAACTCTATTGGTGATTGCATTGTGGCAATAAAAACTCTATGAAATGTCTTACCGACAAAGAAAAGTATTGCGAAAATTTTTCGCTAGACTGTTTATCGAGTGGTTGGATCCGGCCTGAGCTCTAGCGTTTTATGTAAAAAAAACAAAACATAATCTCTTTGAAATAGCAACGGCCTATTAAAAGGTCAATCACGTCACTTAAATATGTTGGTTGGTAGTTTATTGCGCATGAAATTGTCAAGTGGAGTCAAGATGGCCCCGTTTTGACGTCATATGTATTGTGCTAAAACCTGTACTAGTCCGATAATTTGGAGTACTAGATCCACCCTTTTGCGGTGAGGTATCTTAAGGGATCATTTAGTCTTCATGCCTATACTTTGCGAATATAGCCCAGCAGTCGTTATCTTTTTAGTGCCAAGGCAGTTAATTCGCAGCTACGGCAATGGTCGTTAAAGGGTAGTCCGAGTCAGCTTGCATGTATTCCTAACATCCAGTTACCCGATAATATTGGCAGCAGTGTCGATATGTTCTTGCAACTGCTGTTTACGAGTTGCATTGTGCGGTTCATGTTTTAGGAGGGACACATCACAATGGCGGCCATACATGTTTCGAGGTTATGCCACCTGTTATCAGCCATGTGTTTAAAGATACTACTTTTAATAGTCCAAAGCGCAAATGCAACTAACACCGCTTTGGAAATGTTCAAAGCAGATCCCAAAGGGATCCAAACTAAGGTAATATGAGATAGTTGACGTAGACTTGACAACTCTTCGCTACATTGCCTGACTAATAAAATCATGGTAATGAAGGATTTCAGAAAGATTTCAGTGCCGCCTGGCTGTCAATAAAAATTCCATCAATCCCACGAATATTTTCGTCATAAAGCTGACTGATTGCTCCTCAAATATGAAGTGCTTCTTGGTATTATTAAGCTTTAGGTCCACTCTCATTTTCTATCATCACATCCAGTACATCCCTTAGTTTTTAAAGAACTTTTAATAAAAGCGATAACAGGCTAATTGATCTTAAACTTTCATGTTCAAGTCATTTAGGAAATCAAGATTTCCATGCTCTTCTCCCTACATATATTGCAATATTTTCGAATTCAGCCCTTTAAAAAATAGAGATTAATTGCATTGCAGGGACTTAACAGAATTGTTAGTCCATGTTAGTTTAATCTATTTTTTTTTAATAAAAACAACATCATTGGTGTATTGATCCTTTGAAATCGGGCGGTCAGCATTCCCAAGTATCTAAGTTCTGGCCACAGCTATTAGAAACTAAAATTTACCGAATCCCAATTAGATTTCATTGCAATAAATGTTGTTGAAATGTGGGACTCTTGCAAATAATGACAAAGATTTTGTGGAATTCTTTGATCTTTTTATTTCTAAATTATTTTAGATGTACACATATATTTTTTAAAGAAATAGTATCTAGTTTAATGGCGTTAAGCATGTAATGCGTAGTAATTAATAGGAACGCAGTTGGTCCTCTGTCTGTCTGTGGCTTTCGAGTAGTGTTTAGTTGGCATTACCGTCAACACACATTTTCATATCACTGTCTAAGCTTATCTGCCTGTCTGTATATCCATCTGTCTTATAATTTGTTTTTTATTTTTAATTTCTAAGTCTAAGCCAGTCAAAGCAGCCAATTGGTTTGTTCATTTTAATACGCGAATGCGATTGCGGTGCACAGAAGTTGTATCGAACAGAATCAAATTTTCATGTGTGTGTTTTATTTTTAATTTATATATATATCAATAAAAATTATAATAAACGACTTATTTATTGTACAAGTGCTTAGGGGCCAAGTGACTATTTTTTTCACTAGTGTAACCGAGTGAATGAAAAATTTAAATAATTTTTTAAAGCTTGATTTGCACTGTGGTTATCTAAAAATATATATTTCGCGTTACACTGGTATACAAAAATTATATTTTTATGACACAAAAGGGAAATAATTTTCTCATAAGCTACACACGATTGGAGGACGTGGCAAATCAGATTTCATTTCATTATATTCTATCAGTTTCTTAAGAAAGTGTCTAGATAAGCAAAAGGTACTACGGACTTTCAGGAAGTAAAAGTGAAGCCAAATCATATTTTTGCTTCTTCCTTCTTAATAAGAAATTATTTTCACGCGGTAAAAATTATCGTTAATATCAACCCAAAAGCTAAAGAAGTTTCATTCCAATACAGTAATTATTAATGGTGTTCTTATAAACAGACAGACAGAAATTCAAAAAAGTATTCGAAATCGGTGATATTAATATCTCTATTAAAACTAAAAAAATAATTAGCCCCAATGAAAGCTGGTATTCCCCAAAAATGAAAAGCGTGCCAGATGGCACAATGGTTCTCAAACGCCTTATCAACGCCGATGAATATCATTCCACTGACTACTCCGTAATTATGGATATCATCAACAGCCGATTTATTGCGAAAGCAAGGCCATCTGTAAGTCGTCCGTTTAATATGGTTGTAATCACCGTGGTGAGCAAACAACTAGTATGTTCATTTCTGAAAACAATAATATTGCCATAAGAACAGGGAACACGGTTTACATGTTACCGACAGCCTCGCAAAGTGAGTTCTTTTTAAGCTTACAATAGAACAAATAATAGAACAATAGTTGCTTCAAATATTATTTAATGTCCATTAAATATTAGTTTATTAAGTTTGTCGTTCACAAAAAAAAAAAAAAAAAAAATATGTAAACGGACATAAAACAAAAAAATCTCTAAAACAAAGATAAGTGTAAGACATGTTACATATTTACATATTTTAAGTGTAACCTGTTTGGAAAAGAGCATATTTTTTGCACTAATGCTTAATAGAATAAGGGTAAACTGTGTATAACAATTTAAAAAAATGTTTTGAAATTAATCGAAAATAATGTTAAAAAATTTTAATAGGTATTTTATCCAAATTAGAAAGCGGGCCCGAATTTTTCCGTATTTATAATTTTACTTTTTAATTAGCAAGAAATTTTCATTTATAATTAAAAGAAATGAAACAAATTTATCAAAAAAAAAAAATAAAAAATAATAATAAATAGTGCCTTGTGTATTGCTGCTGCTAATGCCATATTAATGACCCCGCTCTCTCACCAGCGATCACTCTTCACTACAGCATACTTTTATTAAATCGCAAAGTCTATTGCTTGTCTTACAGTCGATTCTTTATATGTCTAAAATTTCAATAAAAATGGTTGGTTAATTTGAAAAAGGCATAAATTACGTTGCTCCTTGATTTACTTCTCTACCCTTTCCATACGATACTTCTAAAAAAAAAAAAAACTGAAATTGAAATCAGTTTCTCAGTGGGTGCTGCCACGCCTCCTTGAAATCCGTGTGTTCAAGAAAAATAACCTATAACCCATATAAATTGCTAAAAGCCTACCTTTAGATGCAAACAATCGGTCCACAAAGTTTTATTGCGATCGGATAAGCGGTTTGATCGCGCAAAGAATAGGAACAAACAAAGAAGTATGTGTCAATTTTCAAACGTACAATATAATTATGTATTCCCTTATTCACAGCAATTTATCGAAGATTTCTCCATGGCAAACAAAACAAATTTCCATATAAAATGTGTTTTATGAACCTTTTCTGATTTCTGTTATGGAGAAGGTCCATCGTATGGGCATATTGTCTTCTATAGTTTCTTTCACAAGTGTACTGAAATAGAATTCTTGAAAAAGTCTAAGTTTGATTTTGAAATGATTCGCACTGTAAATAATGCGCAGCTCCTGCACTACATGCAACTGCTTGTTGCAATAGCAGCAAGTGTTAGTTTTTCCATTAAGTATTAAAATATTAAATTAAAAAAAATGTGGAATGAAATGTAATAAAAACGACAGCTTCTAGCATTTAATAATAATTTAAATACTACAAGAATTTTAATGGATACAATATTTAACAAACTCATATTTTTTCCTCAGAATGTTTAAATTATTTATTTATTTATTTATTTAATTTAAATTATTCGCAAATTAGAAAAAAAATATGTCACCAGACGTTTAATTATAAAATTAATGAGAAATTTTACAAGTTCTTATTTGTTGTATTCCATGCATTTAATTGATATTACAAGATTATTTCTTTAAATAGTGCCATAAAGGAGTGTTGTTTGAATAATTTAATCAAGTTTGCATGATGCGAACTTAGAAATAAATAATAGATATATTATTTAATTGACTATGAAATCATTAGTTTTTATAACTAATGTAACGATTGTTTGACCAGGTGTATGGAGCGCAATAGCGCCTTGTTTGAAGTATATGTTGCTGGTAATAGAGCTTTGCATAAGTTACCACGATAACATACTTAAAATACTAATTTTATTGCAAATACTGTCACAGGAACGAGACAAGCAACGTACTCAGAAGCGGATGAATTCTGGTTATATTCATATATACAAGGTCGTTCTTACTTTTGTCATTATTTGAATTATCTGTCATTTTTACAGATGTCTCCAAATGTCACTGTGCTTTGACATTCATAATGTAGATATAAAGAGAATTAATTGTCAACAAGCCATGCTGCGATACACACCTCAAGAACATGGAATTATTGTTACTGTTTAGTTGAAAAATGTTCAGTTTGTTGTTTTAACGCTGCTTGAAATTCGTTGTCGTGTTCCATGTGCTCAAACAATTAGGCGTTTGGCAGAGCATTTTGCACAAACTGTGTCCACTACAGATGGGTCAAGAGATGGTCGGTCTAGTATGGCTCGTTCAAACGAGAACATCGCTGCTGCAGTCGCCTACGTTAGAGACAATCCACAAACATCAACAAGGCAATAATAGATCGTTGCATGGGGGTTTTTCCGCAAGTTGCTGCATTGTTGTTTGCAATAGGACGGAAGGAAAGGGAAATATTAACCTATTACAAATTGAGGAATTATGTATTCCGTTTTTTAATGCAAAGTTCGACGAAACTTGTCGTTGTGGATTTTGCTGGTAGCTTTTGAAAATAAAATAAAAAAAAATATTAAACTTATTTTTTTATGTGGGTTTTCTTTTTAGCGAAGTAAAATTCTCTGAAATTAATCAAAACAATAGTCAAGATTTTTTCAACTAAGCGCTTTTTTTCTTATGAGCAGCGTTCGTTTATCCGACTTGTACTGTATCAACTATTTAACATGTTTACGCATGAAGAACAAAATGCAAGAAGCGTTATATTTTCTTAGTGTGTTTCTGCAAATAACAAAATCACAGAATATTGTGTTGGAAATCGCGATTTCTAGCACATTGACTTACGAATGCTTTTGAATATCAAATAGCATCAACTTGTCCATGCCTGATAAGTGTGTGCATGCTAAATTCATACTAATTTTCTGGCCTTTGATTACTAACGCGAAAAAATAATAATAAAAATGAAGTCTGATCATAACCGAGGGAAGGATTTTAATTTTCAATTGTAAACAAGAACTTGCTTATCGTAATAAAAGTTATGTTTGAAATTGCTGATACTTTGGTTGCTACAAAAATGCCTTGTAGCAGGGATCATTTAAATATAATTCTTGTAGAGAGTGTGAAGAGAGAACATCGTTCAATTGTAGACTGAAATCATCATATAATATTAATATCTGGGTCACACTGAAAGAAATGTTTTACCATTTTTTTTATCATAACTAAACAGTTTTTAAAAAAGGTTACGAAAAATTCTTGATAACAGCTGTAATTTCGTAGAACATTCGCTGTAATTAACATGTAGACGTATTGAAATCAGAGATGGGAAGCGCTGGTGTGAATAGCATTAAGTTCGCCTGATCATGATTTATCATGTACGAGTGAAAATAATCATTTCTTTCGCATGCTTGTGCATTAATTTTATTATTATTTTTTAATATTTCATTCACTTGAATGTGAAATAGCTCGTTGTGAGCGGGCGTGTATGAAGAGAATTCCCACGTAACTTTAGAGAAAATAAGTTGTTTATTCTTTAAATTCACTGGATTTATTTTACAGCGAGATTTTTTTAATATGAAATTTAGTTTTAAAAATACAGAATCGATTTCGTTAATTTTTATTATTTTTTTAACGATAATCATTCTTAATCCTGACTTGTTGTGAACATCATTTTTTATTAATGGAAAAACTACTCACGTTTCCATCACAAACAATGTCTTCCACAATATAAATCACGATGAGCAGAATAAAAATATTTTGAAAAATAATTATTTAAGCTAAATGTTTGTTTCAATAATACACGAAAAAACTGAACTACACAGTCTACAAAACATTGCACGAATTTCTTAAGAAAAATAAACGTCAACAAAATGAAAAATTTGCTACAAAAAGAAATAGAAAAAAATCGGTTGAACTGAGCTGAACACTGTCTCAAATAAGTGTACGTACGGGTAATAGACCTTTCAAGTACTTGACCCACATGTTGGTCGATCGCACAGTTTAAGTTCTCTCGCACACATACTTGCAGGTTATTTTTTAAACTTTAAGCCATTTTTGTGGGACATATGATACGAGTACGTGTTCAAAGGTTTTATTTCTAAACATTATGCTGCCAGTAACTTGTATTTAAAAAGAAGTCGGTAAAAAATGCAAAAATATTTTAATGCAACTAAATCTTTATGCGAGTACATTTTCCTTTCAATAAAGTTTTTCTAGTTGCGAATTGTGAGTACATTTATTATTAATGATTTGTTGTTTCTGCAGCTTTTTGTTTTTGTTTCAATATATTTTCTTGCCTTCATATGACGAAAGGCTTTTGTGGTTAAAACGGTTAATGAACCCGGTTACAATTAGACTACTTTATATATTTCTTTTTCATTTATTGTATTTTTCTTCCCATACTTTTTTGTGGTCGTTTTCAAATCTATTTATTTAATATTTTATTATTGCTTTTTTTTGTTTGTTGCAAATAGTAAACCAAACACGGAAACTATAGTATAGTAGCCGTAGTAACATGGTGGAAGACAACACAAGACATAAAAAATTAAAGTGTCTTAAATAACACCCACTTGCCGTACGTTATAAAGAAAGGCTTAGAAATTTATGACAAAAAAAGATAAGATATATCAGATTTTTTATTAAAATTTCTATCTTCAAAACTTTAAGTCGATGTCGTATTTGTTTACCGAATTGTCGTATTTAGCAATATGGAATTTCAAAGATTAAAAAAAAGCTTTTGGTCAGTGATACCAAAAATAATAAACAAAAAAGTTAAAAACTTATTAAAGCCTATTGAAACTTTATGATCCATTACCTTCAATGGGAAGGCAGAGAGGTCGAGAAACCTCTTTTTTTAATACGGTGAAGTTCTTTTTACTATACACCGGTTAAATTTTATTATTTTTATAGCGAAAAAGTTTTTCGAACCTAAAAGTTTCGTACAAATATTCTTACATTTAAAAAAATAATGTTTTTTTAATTCACCAGAAAAAATTCTTCTAAATTGTTGCTCGCTTAGTAGTTTCCTAAATTTTTTAAATTATTTGACATTATTCGGCAATGCGATAATAAAATCGCAAATAAGTGCAACAAATTTGCCGATGTGCTAAAAATCGCAAATTTTATACGATTAGCGATTTCTGCAACATCGGCTATTATTTAATACTAGATGAAACGGGCAAACGTTGTTTTGCCTTCAAATTTACACTAAATCGACATAGCAATTATTGTTCAAATACCGGTATCGGGCTAATTAATCCCACTACACGCTGATTGAGGACCCAACGCCTTTAGCAAAACGCAGCATAGGCTTATCGCGCTAATCTCTATTGGGCAAAACACAAAAAACAAAATATTGGGCCATCTGTCGGACGAACTTCAAACTACACAGAAACACTCCTCACGTCCCATAGAACATGCATATAAAGTTTGGTCAAAATCGGTCCAGTATTTTTTGAGTTTAGCGATCACGAACATACACGTAATTTTTATGTACATATAGCTGACACCGTCAGCTCAAAATATCTTTAGAACTACATAACCGATTTAAGAGTTTGATATCTCGTTTTGAAGAACATGACAACGGCTTTCAAAAAAAAGTAAAATAAAATAAAAAAGCACAAACAATAAATATATGTATATGTCATTGGTGGTGCAATATGAAAATTGGATTTTGCCACGCCCTTCCGCCCACAGACCAAAAATCAGACTTCACAGTGTCACCCGGCCGAGTATTCTGAAGGTTCCCTGAAAATTTCGTCAAAATCGGCCCAGCCGTTTTGGAGCGATTACGTTACATACATACATACATACATACATACATACATACATACATACATACATATATACATACATACATACATACACACACACATCCTATTTTATATATATAGACTAATTACAATAAGGAAAGAGTTGGAAAATTAGATTTAATTCTTTATAACGCATTGGAGTTTTTTTAACACATTGAACTTAATTCGAATAAAAAAATACAGGCAGACGTCTTCAATTATTCCTTGCAGACACATGTTCAGAATGCATTTGCTTTCCCGACTATTCGGATTTGTTATTGATGGAAGTCAATCCACAATGTACGCTTTGAAAAAAATCTGATATATTTTGATCGATTTTGAAAGACTTTTTTGAACTGATGAAATGATGAGGTATTAACGTTATAATCGAACTTTGAAATGAATTTTCTTTCAGAAAATGTTTAAAAACATGTTCTAACGAAAAGTTAAAAAGCTCATCAGAACCTTTTCCGTTTTCAAACCGGTTCGATTTTAAAATTTACTTCCATCACATGAAAATGTAAAATTTCGTGCTGGTGAGACCACAGCGGAACTCAGTAAACCACCTTGATTTTGAGTCCCCGTAATACTTGCTACGATTTCTTTGGTTTCACTGATGGTTTTTTTTAGGGAAGATAAAAATTTTAATCAGTGCATGAAATTCCCCTTTTTCCATTTTCCTTAAAATTGACGATGTTGTCTCCTTTCATATGGCTGACAAAAATAAATTTAATAGACGCAGCTTCCTCAAAACTTGGTAACAGTATGGTAATAGAAAACAGTTAACGGGTGCATTGAAAGTTACTGAGCTGGAAATACAAAAAGCCTACGAATTATCAAACTACCCCCGTACTCTTAAATGACCAACCCTTTGCACAAAATAATAAAATTTCTGTAATTAAACAATTCTTGGTTTATATTTGTTTCAATTGAGTTTTATAATTACAAGATAATCACTTCAGACAACAAACTTGGGAAAGGCTGCCTGCCAAGAGGACCCAAAATATTTTCTATTGAATTAGAAAAACAGCAGATTTTGCAATTTATGTTGTTCTAATACTCCTAAAGTTAGACACATATTTCTTTTGATTAATGATTGTTCAAGTCTTATGACAATAAACGCGATTTTATTTAAAAATATTTTAATATTTCGAAAAAGTAACAACATGTCAGCTTAAGCTCACCGACAAGCTTCTTTATTTGACAGTTTATGCTGGTTTTTTTTTAGCAAGAATTAAGTTTCTGTCCAGCACAAAGAAAATATTATACTCGTATAACCAAACAATACAAATGGCCAAAATAGCAAATGGTATTTATGGATTTTAGTTTTAACACACACATATTTCTTCTATTTTTACATAAAATACTTAAACAGGGCATTTAAATTCCTTGTCGACATTTTTATATACATATTTTAAAATATTCATTCATACACAAATGAATTAATTGATTGTAGGGGATTAATTTTATTATTTTTTATTTTTAATATTGAACACAACCGGTTTTAGATAAATAAATTAAATAAAAGAGTTTTAAGCAGCTTTGAGTGGA
The DNA here is from genome assembly GCA_963681545.1 of Germaria angustata. NCBI lineage: Eukaryota > Metazoa > Arthropoda > Insecta > Diptera > Tachinidae > Germaria > Germaria angustata. Next base: position 46,168,187 of record OY813001.1, read on the forward strand.
AATGTTGCCAAGTGTACGTATCCAATTGGTTAAAAGACCGGCCACCCTGCTCTTGAGCTTTTATTCAATTATAGACTTTGAATTGACAAAAAAGTGCCCTGCAGTTTCTGTTGAAAAGAATGTTGATAAAATTAATTTTGGATTTAGTTTTCAGGGATTCTAGTGGTTTAGAATGATGATATTTATTTTTGTGTAGAATTATTTCTTGTGACTTGCGGGCATGTTTATTTAACAAGATTCGAAAGAAAAAATACATTTCAAAACATTATTTGTTGAACAGTAATTTGGAAGTGTTGAAGTACATTATCAGAGAAAATAGTTTTAATTAAAAGCACTTAGAGTTTGAAGTGTCTAAATGAATATAAAAAAAAATAGATTGAGTGGACAGTCAACACTTTGGAGCCTGACAAAACTTCTAAGAGCTTTAAAGTGCTATTTCGAAGTTGCCTTAATCAAAGTGAAATCTTGTTTTTAAAATTAATTTAAATTTTTACTGATAATCTTTCTGAAAGGGACTTCAATCCTTGAACGAAAAGTAAAATTAAGGCATTTATAAGAAATTCCAAAGGAAAAAAATTTCAAAGGGTGAGGGTAAATTTTTTTTCTGGGATAGCTTAACCATCTTTAGGCACTCCTATCTACGCCCATGGCTTAAACTTTCAAAAATCATTCTGTCCACTTTAAATAAGTTTATGTTCTAAATTGACCAATGGAGCCATTAGCATCTTTATATGATTGAGGTAGAACCAAAGTTTTTTTGTTATAACAAAATATGATTATTTGTTTGTAATTAAAGTATGACTTAAAATCAAGCGGGTCCTAACATACGCACACTAATAAAATACCAATTGAATATTGAATGCTACAAAAGCTGTGTACATTCTCGTTTAGATCGGGAAAATTCTCGTTTGGTTGGAATTAGATTTTATACAAATATATTAAATTCTAAAAGAATATAAATAACTTGAAATGTGTTTTCATCACGTCGGCAAGACAAGAGTTATAAGCTTTCCGTTGTAAGTTGTTCTTTATTTTAAAACTCGAAACAAATAAAAATAAATCTGAATAGGAGATTAATTTTTTGTTATTCTTTTAGTTTCATTTGTACTTATTAATCCTTGCTAATATATTTGGAGTTTCTTAATTCATTAAAATTTTTTTCGAATTACATTTAAAACATTTTAAGCAAAATGCATTCCCATTCACGACGCCATACGACAAATATTAAAGAAAAAGTTGTACGTGTTGTAGAAAAAGTTTACTTATAAGTATTTTCGGAACAGAGAAACAAACCGATCGGCCCAAATTTCATTCTCTCTCGCCGCCCTCCAAAAATATATATTTATTTAAAATAAGAATATTTTTGTCATCGGAAGTCATTTCACACTGCGGGTAATTATTTCGCGTCGCCGATGGCAATTGTTCTGCCTTGGCTTTTTGCTCTATTTCAAAATTGATTATCTAACGATGCTAACTGTTAAAATATTTACAGTCAACTTTAATGGCGTTTTCTTTTCTAAAAAAAAGTAAAAAATTGTTTCCCCCTTCATAGAGAAAAAAGTGAACTTTCATAGACGCAAACTTATTAGGAAACAATCATGTAGGAAACCAAATTTTTTATTTGCAGCTACAGATATTTTTATAATAGATCCATTAACTTTTCCTAATACCACCCTTTGCAACAAACTAGTTTAAGTGCAACTGCAATTAATTACTCTATATTTAATAATTTATTCATGTTAAAAATTTTTTTACAAAAAGAAAAAAAATTATTGAAAGTTTTTTGAAATTAATTAAGTCTTATGATTATTATCACTCATGCCGGATCATGACATTTATTTATTTATTTAACACGTGCATTTATGTAAATTTATGTTCAACCGAAAAAAAAATTCATCTGTAATTATTTGTATAAATAGGTGTGACTTTTTAAAAATAATTTTTATTTAAATATTTATACAAATGAGTAATTAAATACTCGCATTTAATGTTTTAATAAACACAAATTTATAAACTTTAAATAAGTTTTTTTGTAAGAAAAAGTTCACAAAACTTATTATGACGACTTTGAAATTAATGGGGCCACTACTATTGTGTCATGGCAAGTGATAAGACATTAAACGTCGAGTTGTTTGATTAAAAATTTAGATTGAATTTTCAAATAACCCAGTTAAATTAAGTACAGTTAAATGAATAAATGAAACTAATTATATTGCACTTTCTTTGACGTTCTGTTCCCTTTTTATTTGTTTATGCTCTTCTTAAATAAGTGCGACCTGCGAAGTCTGTTCTGTTGATGAATTTTATGGCATTTCCTTTACTGATACAAAATGTTACACAGATCTTGCCCTTCCTGTATATTTGTGTTGTTTTCTAAAGAATGTTGTGCTGTAGAGCCAAAGAGAACATGTTCTTTTATAGGTTAGATTAGGTTAGGTTGATTGGAGGGGTGTGATAGCCCATGTCATACGACATACACTTAAGCCAGTGAAGGCTTGTTATGCGCTCCCTTTAATTATCAGACACAAACTGCCAGAGTTCTGCGGCAGGATTCGAACCTGGGACCTTCGCACTACGAGTCTAATACACTACCTACTAGTCTACGAAGGTCAGTTCTTTTCTAAATATTTGCACACAATTTTGAACTCAATTTAATTCAGGATTAGATTCCAATTTTTTTTTAAACTATACTAAGTACTTTATTTATACAAATAATGATTTTGTCTTATTTTATTTTCGTACTTTTTTTTGTGAAAAGTTAAAAAAAAAATAATGTGCCGTTTCTTTTTACACTAGATTAAAGAAAACTGTTGCTCTATGTCTTTAATATAAACGGATTTGAAGCCAAAAATCGGCAAACGCGGTTGCCACTTCGCACTCAGGTGGCAATTTTGTTCATGGGTGCCACGTTTCATGCACAAGCCTTTTGCTACAGATCTAGAGCGATCTAATCTCCGCCGTTTGTAGGCAGCATCTTTTGTTGTTTAACAGCAGCACCTAGAGATCTAACCGTTGGTAGCAGGAGAGCTCGGAAGGCTGCCACTAGCGCTGACTAAAACCACAGTCTTTGACCAACAACCTTCTTTCACAGATTTGAGTTTCAACCACAGCCACGACGTGATCCCACGAAGAGGCCACACGAATGACCCTTATGGGGCAAATACTACTGGGATCCGTAGCAACCGATAAATCTGGTTAGCGGCGATTTTAGAATATTCAATATTAATTGAAGGAAGTCGATTGCTTCACTTTTATATCTCGTGCAAAGCTGATGTATGTGTATGTATGTGCAGCATCTCACTCATTAGCTCATTGGAGTAAAAACTCATCTTCTGCTTTTCCGTAGAGATCCATCAGTTGAATTTGTATAGGTTCCCTTTGGCCATGCATTTCATGAGAGTTCTAACTGAGTCCATAAAATTAATTTTTCTAATCGATTCTATTAAGTGCCTTAAACCGCGCCTATTACTACATAAATAATATACAGTTTATAGATTTCTATCTTTAAATAAATAGATAAACACAAGACCGATGATTAATAACAAATTTTCATTTTAATTAATTTTTATTTCCCATAACAAATATTTTTGTTGTTGCAATTTATCTACGACTATTTGCAACAACGAACTCGTACAGGCGCACACGAAATGTGTATGAAGTAATTAATTTTGTCATGTTGACGAATTTTGAAGAGTTGAAAACAATTTTGTTAAACATGGAATTTAGCCAACGACTGACTGACTGACTGACTGACCGACTGACAAACTGACTACATTTAAGCACACAATTTATTAATTTATTTAGTTAAATCTTGAAACTGAATATTTATGTGCTACATGGACGATGATTTCGGATTTTGGGTTTCTTCACTTGCGCAAAAATGTTAGTGTGTGTACGTGAGTGTACGCGCGTGTGTGTTAACAAATGATCACTTATGGCTAATAAATACATTTCATTTGCCTTGTTTCTTTTTTTTAGGTTAAAGAGCCAAAATGAAATTAAATTGTGATTTGGCAAAACTTGGTCTTAATTAAGATCGCGTTTGTTCCACTGATCACAAAGATGGTGGTGGCAGTTCGTTGCTCATTATTCACTTTTGTATTTGTGGTTGTTATTATATAATTAAAGTTCACTATTTTGCAGTTTCATTTGCGGGTTGGCACAGTCTTGTTTTTGTTTTTCTGATAAATCTTCAAAAATGGTTACAATTTAGCAAAAAAAAAAAAAAAAACGTAAAAACGTAAAAACGTAAAATTACGTTATTAACGGAATTTTGTGCTTAAAATTAAATTGATGAAATGAAATGTAAATGTTTTTATTTTCGCACGATTAATTTTTATGACCATATTTTGTTGTAAATGTGAGAAAATTATAGTAATTCCTTTTTTTGTCCTTTTGCAAAAAAAAAAAAAAAAATATATATAATAAAATAAAATAAAAATTATTGTTAATGTTTTTGTTTTGTTAACATGTGTGTTAAAATAATTAAATTTGCGCGTTTATCTCATATATTTTTTATTTGCTTTCAAAGTCCTAAATATGGGTTAACAACTGGAATTATTTGTAAAGGTGTGTTAAAATTGGGTTTGTTTGTGGTCATCAATATCGACAATACACAAATCAGAAAAAAACCAATACAGGTGACTTTCGATAGTTTGAAACTCAGAGGAAGAAAAAGTATGTTTTCTGAGCAGTTAAATTAAGTCTTTTACTTAAGTTTTTTAATTTTATTTTAACAAAAATTCTTAAAATATTTAAATCTTGATCTCAAATAATTAATTGTAAAATGTATGTATATCTTCATAAACGTATATATGTGCTTATATATTCATTCGAATGTACCTACTGGTGATGGTTAAAATTTAGTATTTCATCCAGTTTAATTTTGAGACTGAAGAGTGTACAAATTAGAGTTTGTTTTTAGCAAAAACATTATATGCATAATCCAAATAAAATAATAATAAAACCCAGTATTTCGGGAAACATAATATAATTGATAACTCTGCTTAAAATTATAGAATATCGGCGATCCCTAAAACTTCGAATTATGTACATCGAATTTTTCTAAATTAATCGATAAACTTTTCAAGTCCATATTATCGACAGCAGACGGTACTTAGAGCTGACAGAAACTATTTTTTGATAAGAGAAATGTGTTCATTTGCACATTCTTTCACTTTTAAAAATCTAATTAAAATAAACATAATTATGCCTCAACTTGAAATGTTGATATTTATAATTGCAACATATTAATATTAATATAAAACATGTCTTTTTTAACAGATGCTGTACCCATATATTTCAAAAAAGTGTTCCATAATATAATTTACCATGAAATTAACTATGAAATCATTAAAAGAAACTATTAAACTGGTGACGGTGCACTGCGGCACCTTTCGAAAATAAAAATTAAAATATGTACAACTTCTAAGATGGTATTCGCAATTTTCTAAAAGTTTTTTTTAGCTTAAAAGGAATGATATTTTATTACTCAATGCATAAAAAGACTCTTTACAGGGTCGCATACTCAGTCCTAATTTCTAATTTTTCGGTGTCAATATATAATAATATACCACTGCTGCAAAAAGGTTTAGTGAGTCATATCGTTTGTGAAAAGTTTTCAAACCTCTTCTAAGGAATCTCCGGTAGCGCCGGATTTTCAGCCGATCTCTACAGGGTTCTTTACAGAAATAATAATGATGAAACACTTTGAAGCCCAATCGACTTCGAAAATATGCTCCTAAAATAACTAATTTTAAATAAATAAAATATGCATACATGCGTTACGTACTGAGATTTTTGAATCCGGTACTGAGAAAGATGTTAAACTTAAGAGTAACTTTATAGCTTTCAGTCTTAAAAGATCTCAGTAGGTAACGCATACATAAATATATTGGTTATTTCTAAATTTTTAAGCCTATTTTCAAAGGGTTAAATTTATTTTTTTAAAACTCTTTATTAATCTTTATCTACTGAGTTCCCAATGCAATGCAATCCAAGTAAAAATAAATCTTTTAGTTCACAAAATGCAGAATAAGATTGTAAAAAATATCAGAATATATATATAGAGTTGAAATCTTTAATTTCCTCACCCTATTAAAATACATTTCCAATGATGATTTTTTTCTTTCTTTAATCCTTTAATCCTTTAAGCTGCTTAAATTTACTTTACGTCACTGTCAATGACTTTTGATGCATTAATTGAACAACCATTTAAGTTTTTTTTTACTTCCAAACAATAAAACAACAGATATTATTTGCACTTTTTTTAGTTTTATAAAAAAAGGATATTCCACTTTAGACTTCATTTAAACGAGTGCAAAATACACACTCATCATGAGAACAAAGAGGAAAAAACTAGACACAAATCCCCGCCCTTGACATTAACAACAACTCGCGCAGTATCTCACCCACTGTGCCCTTCAAATACGCAAAGAAATCAATATTTATTACTGACGACATCCTAAAGTTTCAAGACTATTTAAATGAAATTAAAAAAAGCAATACGACTTCCATAAGACAAGTAGGAACTTAAAAAGACGCCTTGCCTGGGGATATCAGCAATAATAAAGATTCATTTTTCAAGGGAAAGTTTTCAAACTTATTTGATATTTTTTCTTCACTCCCTTCGTGTTAAACGTTAACTTTGTCCTTTGAACAAGCTTGCAACACTTGCTATTATACATTACAATTTGCATTTCTTGTTAGAAATTCTGACACATGCACTTTTCTTTAGAATAAAACAGACAGCTGTCTAACAATAGTCTGTTTTTTGTTGTACTTTTAGTTTTTAATAATAAGGAGTCCTTTGCATGCAGACGATTTTCTTGGTATTTTTTGTTGTTGTTGTTTTTAAACAGACGGAAAGGAAGTCACTACTTTTGCCAGAGAAACTTGAATAAAAGGGATTATGTAAATTTTTCGAATATTTTCTCTATTTCAAGATATTTTCAATCATTCATTTAATTTCAAAAATTTAAAGCTTTTTGCAAAAATAAGGTTTTGACAAGTCTTAGGATAAGAGTTTTTTTCTTTTCGCTCAAATTTAAAAAAAAAATAATAACTTCTTACAGGATTACTTGTTCTACCTTTTTTGTTTAGTTTTTTGCGGCGCTAAAGTCTAAATTTTAGTTTTGATACATTTGAAAATTTACTGTAGAATTTCGTGACAAATCATATGATAGGACATTTCAACTAGTCATATCGCTGTTTAAAAAACGGACAGAAAAAGTCTCTCACTTTGAAGATTAGAGGGTAAATATTTAGAGTTAGAATGTAGGTGTTGCAATAGGGACTGCGATTGTGAATAAATATGAAATCAATCCTTAAATACATATTATTTTTCATGCTAAAGTTGAACATAGAGCTTTGTTGTGTTTAATGATCTAATAAAATTTTATGAGAAATATAATAATATTTTTGTGGACCCCTTCACTCCGCTATATCGCTGTTTAAGGAGAAAAATATTCCTCGTAATGTTTATATAAAATGGCTAAATACTTCTTGTAACTAAATTTTTGGGCTTGCAATGACGATTCACTATAACAATTTGCAAAAGGAGGAAATTCAGCTCTTCCTTAAATGAAGGCCAGATGCATATACGTATATGTTTCTTGCACCCCTCTGCCAGAACCAGTCGTTATAACCTTGTCGTTTTGAAAATTTTTTTTTGTCTTCTCATTGAAAATATGTCGGTTGCAAACAGCAAAATAATATTTTATTTATAACAACCGAACCTACGAAATAAGAAATTTTAACTTAAACTATTTGGAACGGATGTAATATCGGTTACATTAAAGCAAATTCAGTTGAATTTTCGCTTATTATGAAAAGGTTATTGTTAAAGTATTAAAATTAATCAAACATAATTCTAATAATTTTTCTGTGTGCCGTTGCTGTAAAAATTATTTCAAATAATTCAACGATATCACACGTGCTTCGTAATGGGCTGCATAGTTCTTTTTCAATAAAATACCTCACAATTGAGTTGTCGGTTGTCGTCATCAATCACTTTCAAATTAAACAATTATTAAATATATAATTAAGTTTATTTTTTAAGAAATTTTTTTCAAATATATGTACATATATGAAAAATTAAATTGAAAATACATTTTCTTTTCATTTGCAGATTTCGAACGAGTTCCCTTCTCTCAAAAATAATCGTGTATTTAATTTTATTTCTGTGAAATTTCAATCCACATTTTGACGTAATGGCTTTAAGCTCCGGCCAAAGAACGAGTTTCCTAAATAAAAGAAAGTGATGTTTTACTTAAATATTAAAGAATCTTAGAAAAATTTTTATTTACTCGCTAGTTTTTTCCCTCAAGAATTTACAAATAAAAGTTTTTAACTTTAAGACAAAAAAAAAAACGAAACTCTAAGCTCTAAAACCGAAATAAAACTTGCCTTAATTTTCAAACATCTAACTTAAATAAATACGAAGAATAATTTAACAAAATGGCCCTGCTCGAGGCACGACCATATCGACCTTTCAAGTCGAGCGAGGAATATTTGGAAGCGATGAAGGAAGATTTGGCCGAATGGATGAACACACTTTATCCGGAACTAACAATAAATGCAGACAATTTTATGGATCGCTTGGATACCGGTGTGGCATTATGCAAGGTGAGTGGTAATAAGATTATTCAATGTAAATATTAAACAAATTCTATTTGACATTTGTCAATCTGATACTTTCCCAGTTCAAGTCAACATTTATGTATATAGTTGAAACTTTAAAGTTTAAACAATAAAATAAGTTTATATAAAAGTAACATTTTTTTACCAAGTTAATACACACTGCAGTAATAATGCAGTATAATAAAATATAACAAAAAGTATAAGCAAATAAACAGTTGTCATATCTAGGATACCATTTGGAAAAGTTCATTTAACTCTGCTTTAGGAGCAACGACTGACAGCACGTCATTACAAGTTTTTATGACTGTTTGTCTTTTAGTTTGAAATGGTAACAAATACATACATGAGTTTGATGAGAAATCATTGCCTGAATGATGTCATGTAATGACAACGAACAAAATTAAGTCAAATAGAAAGGACTTACATGTCAAGAAAAAAATGAGCACTTAATTTAAAGTACAAAAAAAAAAATTAAATCAAATTAATGTTTCATCAAAAAGTGAGAGAAAATTTATGTAAAGAAATGTTTTTATTATTGGTTTTATTGAAACTTTATTAAAAAAAAGCAAACACAAATTTCAATATCCCACATTGTGCCACATGTGGCACAAAAACCGTAATTAGCATTTAAGTTTTAAATTTTTAAAATTATCTTTTAAAAAAGTACCTACTAAAAATTACATTTAAAACAGTACCTTTAGGTAGCTTTTAAAACAGTGCCTTTTAAAAAGTTAAATTCGAAAAAGTACATCTTGAAAAAGTACCTTTTAAAAAAGTACGTTTTAAAGATGTATCCTTAAAATGTTCATTGTAAAAAGTACATCTAAAAAAGATACATTTGAAAAAGGTGCTTTGCAAAAAGTACCGTTTGAAAAAAACCCTTTAAAAAGTACCCATTAAAACTACCTTTGGAAAAGTAGTTTTCTAAAGCTACCTTTTGAAAATGTTTCTACTAAAAAAGAAACCTTTTGAATAAGTATCGTTTAAAACAGGATCTATTAAAAAAGTACATTTGAAAATATTACCTATCAAAAAGCACCTTTCGTAAAAGTACCTTTTAATAAAGTGAATTTTAATAAAGAATATTTTAAAAGGAACTGTTTGAGTAAGTATTTTTAAAACAGTGCTTATTAAGAACAGCAAAAAGATATCTCTGTAATAAAGTACCTTTTAAATAAGTATCTTTTGAAAAAGTACTTTTGCAAAAAGTTCATTTTACAATATATATGCTATTGTGTAGTTCCCATAAGGGACATAGGGCCACATCATTTAAAAAAGTACCTTTCGCAACGTACCTCTGAAAATATTGTAAAGTCCTTTAAACTTTTAAAAGTACTCATTATAAAACTATGCAACAAAAAACTTTTTTATGACAAAATAATTCGTGAAGAAGTTACTTTTTAAAATATAATTTTACGTACATGAGGAACGTTTTTAAAAAAATTTTATAAAATGTCCTAATTAGTGAAAAATGATTACAGTTACCTTCTACAAAAGATTTGTATTTGTATAAGTATTCTCGAAAGCTTTTACTAACTTTGTTGCATATTTGATAGCAAATGATTTATCCAAAATGTGTGGATACTAAATTTGAAGTAAGTATATTCAAATTATAGAATACCAGTCATCTGCCACATGTTGTTAAAAAAACATATCTTTATTCTACTCATACTGCGATGTTAAATAATTGTCAAGGGTAAAATAGCGAGATACAAATCAATTTGATTTTTATTTTTTAATACAAGCGCTCTTTTATTTCATCAGAGTTTTCTTTAGCTACGCATTATAAAAGTAGCTCGTACCAAATTTGAAGATTATCACTATCATAATTATAGAAGTATCAGGATATTAATTAATAATGTATGGTGAGTGACCTTCCAATACTCCTATTCCCTAAGTTTTCTTTTACTATTAAAGCTTCCCGTGCGCTAATTCCGACCGTTCTTTTTTTCGTTAAAATAAACCATATCATATTCGAAGACTCTCTCTGTGATAACCTTCAAGTCTACCAGCAATTGGGTAATGAGAACTTTTGAAAATTTATAAAATAAAAATAATTTTAATAAATTGTCTGGTATGAAAAGGGCCGAGAGTAATAAATTTTTTAAAGTTACAATATGCATATAATACATACATACATCCATATATATGTATGCACATATTTACACTTAAATTTGTATGCATAAGAGAAAAGAAAAGCTTCCATTGTTTTTTTTTATTTTCCGTCAAGGTTTTTCCAACTTAAAATTTTTTAAAATCCACTGCTTCGTATTTTTGTTTCAAATTTATTTCCCATAACAATTGATGGTTTGCCTGGTCACGTTCTTGTGCTGAAGATTATGATTAATGTTCGAATATTGGGTCCATTTGTTAATGCAAGCGAATCTGCATAGAAAAGAGAAACGATCTTTAGATGGGTGTGAATCAGAGATGGGAAACTCGGTATTATATTTCACTGCGGTTTTTATTTTATGAATTAAACTTGTTGCAAACTGAAACTTAAAATGATTACAATCGAATTCGGTTGAACGAAAATGGAAAATTTTAGCGTTTATTTTTTTTTAAATGGTCTTCGGATAACAGAAAACCGTTTCTTGTAAACGAACTCAGCATTTAAAAAATGTTTCTTTGAACCGAAAAGAATGTGATGCATATCGAAATTGAAACAGATATATTCCGATTCTGAATATATAATTATTTTGTAAAGTTACAGAGCAATCTAAATCAGTACGTGAAGCGTTTTTCAGCTGTTGCATATAATCTTACACTTTTACAAACAAAGTGTGTTCCTTTTAAATGGTTTTGAAATTAATCAAAAATTGGTATCGATTTTTTGTTTACAATTAAGCGATTTTTTCTTTTGAACGGTGCTCGTTGACTGTAGTGACATAAAATTTATATATGAAAGAATTTCACATTTGGAATTTTGCATTTATTTCTACAGGGAAAAATAATCTTGCAGAAATGTATGTAGAAATTGATTTGCTTAAACACAAACTCCTTAATTTTTAAATAGGAACAACAAAATAAACTTCAAATCAGTTATGTGGCGAAATAAATGTTAAACGTCAAAATTTTCGTGACCAAACAATTGTCTGAACAGAAATTTTTGTTAAGATTCTGTAGTCATTCCTTATAGTCCTCCTCCGACTTGTTTCATCCAAGTGCTTCAATTCTTCTGAAACTTGTAAGATTATCTAGATCATCAGTACTGTCGTTTCCCCGAATGTCGTCACTGCGCCTCAGAGACCCTGCGCTTACACACGATATTTTGACATAGAGGAAATCTCCCTTGGGATAGTAAGTGGTTGCGCATTCGATCCCTGTAAAGCATTCTGGATGTGTTTCTACCGATTAGCTAAAAAGGTTTTGTTCGCACTTTTAGTTTGTTGAAAGCACCATGTGTGATAATGTAACAGGGTCTTAAGTAAATAAAAATAATAAATAAATCTGAGTAACGCTTTTAGTGTTTCTGATTAAGCTGTTGAATCTTTATGAGTGGTTGCACATAAATACTTACATCAAACACGTAAAAGCAATCGTCAAACATCTGTTAGAGATTTTCCCCCATTTAATGTGTTTCGGCTTCAACTTATTCATGAGTTGAATTATTGCTCATTTAAGTTTGTTTTTCCATAGTGCGTGTGTGACTCCGCTTTATCAGCACAAATCCAGTAGTTGGGTTGTTTGTTGTTTTAAGGTATTTTTAGTTTCAGTAGCAAATAAATAAATACATACAATAAAAACACAAACAACTGCAAACAATCTCCAAGTTTATTTGATGTTCTGCTAAATGTTATGTGTTTTTTCTTCTTCTTTCATTGATGATGCTGGTGTTGCATCGTTTACTTAAAAATTAAAAATATGTGAGTTGCCTGGTTTGGTATGAGATGGGATGGGATGGCTGGATGCGCTCGCATGATATGTGTAAACATTGACTATGTTTTCAAATAATTGTTAATGTTATTGTTGTTTTAGCGGTAGAATTTCTTTATTATTGTACATTTACAACTTGAAGTAATCAGTTAAGCCCAGAAGTTCTGATGCCCGGATAATTTTATACATTTGTTTTTTTTGATGTATTTAATATGTATCATGCCAGTTTTGTAGATCACGCAATTTCCAATCACTTGCCGTCTTCAAATCACAAATGCAAAGGAACAATCCTTTTACTGGAAAACATAAGTTTTTAGGCTTTTCGATGTGACTAGTTTCTTTCAAACACACAAAGACACAGTTGATTGTGTTTGAGTTGGTTTAATTCCTGTTGTTACTATAAAGAGCATAGGGCCATAACTAGTTCGTTCCATTCGGATGTGTTGGATGCAATGGCCTTAGTTTCCCTCCAGCTTTTACGAACTCTCGTCAATTCCACATCAATCTGCCGCTTCCATGTATGAGCAGGTCGTCCTCTACGCGTGCTTCCTTGGGGACTCCATTCGATTGCCTGCTTGGCAAAATCATCATCTTTACGAAGTGTGTGACCTTCCATTTGCGTTTACATATTTTTGTTTGTAATAGAATTTGTTGAGTTGTTGCCCAAAGACGAGAGTTGGAGATTATATTTAACCAATATATTTTAAGAAGTCTGCGAAGACAGTTGTTGTTAAACGCTTGCATAGATTGAACATCAGAACTGGCGGCATTCCATGTTGCACATCCATATAGTAGAACTGATTTTACGTTGGAGTTAAAGATTTTTGAGCTTCGTTCTTTGTGAAATATTGCCAATTATGCTTCCAATGTAGCAAAAGGATTCTACATCCTCAAGTTGTGTGCCACCAATGTGAAAATTGCTATTATTTTCGCCAAAAATGCGCATTATTTTCGTTTTACCGATGTTTATTTTTAGACCAGCAGTGAGGGCATGATCGGGCATGTTTGATTACATTTTTTTTTTAAATGAAAATTAATAAATGTTTTGGTCAAAATATCAGCTGCATATATTGTGAAATTAATTTTAAGTTTTTAAAGTTGGATCGCAAAAACTTTAAATTTGATAAGTAAACGAATGAAGATTCTACAGTTCACTGCGAAGTTGCTATAGTTATGACTTTAATTTTAATTTATTCCTTATTATTTTTCAATTATGTGAAGAAATTGATAGTCATCAATTTTTTTCAACATGACGTAACAAAATGAATTATGATTTGTATAAGACGATTAAATAAATTGAAACTATTTCATGGCGACAAAAAAGTTGCCTATAGGGATATGAAATGCTCATATGCCGCATATGTTTATGAGAACTGCAGGACATTTTACAACTGAAACACATGTTAATATTTTGTTCCATGTGTCTCAATAAAAATGCTTCATTTTTTACACGTTTTATTGACTTTCTTTCTGAAAGACTTTCGTATTTCGTTTGTATTTTTTTCTTTATTCGTAATGTTTTATTTGGATAATAAAAATGCGTAAAAAGTTTTATGAAATTCTTTTATGCTCATGTGAGATTTGCTTATGGTAAATAAATAGAACTAAAAACTTAAGAAAAATAAACTTATACGAGAGATTTAGTTACCTCCACATGTTCACTAAACAAAGACACATTCTTAACTTGTAGCATTTTCTTTTTGAAGGAAAAATGTTTGCCTCAAAAATGGGGAACATGTTTTACAATAAAGTTGAATGCAAATAATGTTACACATTTACATAAATATTTTTTGTGCAACATATTTAGAAAAAAACACGATATTTGTTCGCTCTATTGCAATTTTTTCAGAAAAAAACTAAAACATGCAGGAAAAATACATGTAAAATTATTGTTAGAAATGAAAATTACACTAGGAAAAAAATAGTTTAATAATTTTATTAATTTTTTTAGTACAGTTTCTTTAAAACTATAAAAAATTATATTTTTATTTAATAAATTTTAGCATGTGGTTCATAGTTCTTCTTAATATATGTCTTACATTTAAAGAAAAGTTTATTGACTTAAATAATATATTTGCTAAAATCTACAGATACTTAATAAGCGTTAAGAAATTATATTACGCGAATAAACTATTTTTATCTTAGTAAAATAAACAAAGTTTAAAAATTAAATAACTCGCTAGTAGTTCATAAAATTTTGCACACTTAAAGCTTTGTGACATGTGGCACCGTCTTGTTGAAACCACATGTGAGCTAAGTCCAGCAAAAAAAAAAAAAAAAAAACAATCATCGTATGGTAGCGCTCGCCATTCACTGTAACGTTCTTGCCTTCGTCGCCTTTGAAAAAGTACGGTCCAATGATGCCACCGGCCCATAATTCATACCAAACAGTGCATATGTGGTTCTTGCAATAATTCTGGCTGCTCTTCAGACCAAATAAGGCAATTTTGTTTGTTCACGTATGTATGTATCTTTTCAACCAGAAATAAGCTTCGCCGCAGAATATAATTTTCCGATAAAAAAGTGGGCGATGCACTTTCTTAACCGAGCATGAATTTTGATAATAAAAATCAATAATCTGCAAGCGTTGTTCGTTTGTAAGTCGATTCATGGTTAAATTATAGACCAAACTGAACATGTTTAACAGTAACATGTTTCACGAAAATAGCTGAGCTGGCAACAACAGTGTAGCCAAAAAGACAGTTGCTAAAAAATCAACATACATACAGTGAACTCTCGGTAATGCAAACTTCCATTATAGTGAACTATATAGTAATATGAACACAAAGTTTTTTTTTTGCGAACTGTCTGAATAGTGAACAAAATTGAGTGGCTCTAAATAATGAACAAACCACAAAATGTTATGTGCAATTTTGGCAGAAAAAAATTTAACCGAATTTTATTTTAATGACTTTCAGCAATATTTGTGTTGTGTGATTCGAATTGTTTACATTTTTGGTAATATGAATCGAATATTTTCAAATGACCCTAAATTAAAAACCCTACCTAAATGCATCTAAATTTTCTTTGAAAGTAGATTTATAACCGTATCCTGAATGACTTTAATTTCATTCCAGAAAAATCTATGATTTAAGAATAATTCTTTTGTTTCATAATTTTTCAAAACACTTTACTTTTCATTCCGAATGCAGGTTTAATGTGATTGATTAATAGCACAATACAAAAATATTTTTCTAAATCTACAGTATTTTTTGTCATTTTAGAAAAGAATCAACTCATTGCATTTACGGAAAATTTCTATTAGACGCCCGAGGCGGCTTTTCCTAATGATTTGAGTTTATAAATGTTTTTATTTTACCAGGAATAGCAGTGTCATGTTTCGAGCAAGATATACTTATGTACAAGTAACCTTTTTAATCATGCGCTATTTGGACACTTAGAAATATCTGTCCGAAATATTTACTATCAGTCAGTATCATAACCCTGTGGACGAAAATGAGACGCTTTACGCTTGAACAACGTTGGAAAGTATTGCAAAATAATCGTACATCGACTTTGACCGAGGCGCGTTATCATCGCGGCGACTATGTTAACAAAAAAACTTGCCATATCTGAGGCTACAGAGCCATTATTACGTACGTTTTATTGTTTGAAGTGAAAGATATAAACTTGCATAATCTTTGGTTTTAAAAGGAATTCATAGTTTAGCATTAAAAATGTTCATTAAGATATAATTAAGGATAAAATTGTATTTTTTATATAAGTCGTTAATTCTGTGCTGCGTCCTTTACAAATCGAAAATTGTGAACCATAACTTAGAAAATTTTTAACTAAAAAATTTTTAACAACAACAATTATGAAAAAGTTAAAAAAACGTCCTGAATTTGAGTACAACTTCATTTTTCCTAAACTTAAGAAAAATTTTATGAAGAATTACTCTTTTCAATATTAAAAATTTTAAATGTAATATTAAATTTGAAATTTACTTAATTAATTAATTTACGGCTTTGACCCCAAACGACTATCATCAATTCCTCAAATAAAGTGAGTTTTCCTATATTGTGCTGGGTTACCATTTTAATTTTTAGTACAGTTGAAAATAATTCTCTGTTTTATAAAAAATACTAATAATATTAAATTTGCATTAAAAATCTTATTAAAAAAATCTAAATTTTTTTACGATAATTTTTCAACAAAGAATTTTTTAAACTTATCAGACTTAATAAAATTTCTAAACTAAATGAAAACATGCTTTTATACACATTTCAAATAACCTCAGCAAATGTCCTTAAGACAACAAAAACCACACATAAATTCACAAACTGACATGTTAAATCTTGAAGTCAAAAACAGCAAAGAAATACAAACATTTGAGAAATATGTGGGCTGCTAATCAAGGATAATGAAGAAATATATAAATTACAAAGCTTCTAGAATAATGTTTTGGGAATTAGACACAACTATTCGAGGATCTATCAAGAAAATGGTTTTTTAGTAAATTTGGAAATATATATGAACATAAACATTATTTCTACATCATTCTACAATTGTTATCTTTTTGTTCTGGCACATTTCATTCTTATTACAAAAAAAACTTATTTTGATGACTTGGCTTAAAGCCACGTTATGTTTTTGTTAAATGTTTGTTTTCTCATTTTTTACTTAAAACAGATAAAAATAAAGTAAAAACAAACCCAACTACGTGGTGGTTACAATAAGTTTCCTGTATCCTTTTGAAGTGGGAGGAGTAGGTGGATAAAAAGAAAATTTATGACTGAAACTAAAAATAAATGTTAAGAACAAGGAACAGGAACAATAAACTTGAGGTAAAAATCCTTTATTACAGAATTTTTTTTATCTGTTTTCGTTGTACATTACTCTCTATGAGCTTAACAAAAGTTGGTAAAACTGAAAATGTTTCTTCCTTGTTTTATTTTCCTCAATACTATTTTTGCTGATGCTGCAGTTTTGCTTCCGTTGTTTTAATCATGCACTAATAAGCATATAAATAGCTTTCAGTTTATTCTTCATGTCCTTCGTGGGAAAATTCTATTCACACCTCGAAATAAAAATATTATATTAATCATACTATAATACAAGGGCTACTAAGAAAAACCAAAGTATAAGTGCTATTAATTAAAGCAAATCCTTTGGATTAAAACTAATATTTGGACTTACTAGCGTTATTCCGCCTATTAAAGAGAAATTTTAATTGAATGGCTTCAAAAATTAACATAAATTTCTTTAAAAATCCACTAAAATCGAGAAAACATATTTTTAGTATTATTGTTTTTATTTTTAATCATCATAAAAGTATTATTAGTTCTTTTTGAATAAATAAAAATTGAAAACGGACCACCTGGTGCGTTGATGTTAGTGTCTTTTCTGAAGAATTCCTTATATTAGAGATTCGCAGAGTACATTTATTTAAAAAAAAGCGCAAGGTCTTATTGATGAAGTAAGGTCTGTGAGATCAGTTAGGGGGAAAAAGGATTATAATTCCTTTTCACCGTTTTTTCGTATCCGAGTGGCAGTTTTCATACATACGCGCCTTTGGAATATTCTCCCAAAAAACACAACAGCTTGATAACTAACTTTAAGCACTTTTTATTTCAATATTTTTGTTCTAGAAAATCATAAGTATTATTTATAAACAATGTAGATCTATATTTGGCACACCAACTTAACTTTTGGATATTACTTTCCTGTACTCTAATTGCAATATTAATTATTGTTGTACAGGACTTAAATATACAAACAAATAAAATAAATAAATTTATGATAATAAATTTTAAATTACAAATATAGTACATATGCATGTATACGTACATAATGTGTATTCGGTACTTATATTCCATATAATTGACGAAATAGTTAATATCTTATTATATTGCTGATGATCTTTTTAAATAATTACATGCATATGAACGCAAAATTCGCTTTTTACTATGTATTTGAAAGGGTAAACAGTTTTACACTTTTTTTTGAAAAGAAAATACCCAAATCTATTTTTTTTTCTAGATCATCTTTCTCTAGTACTTATGTATAAATACATACATAAGTGTATGTATGTATGTATACATAAGTGTGTGTAGTACACTATATATATATATATATATATATATATATATATATATATATATATATATATATATATATATATCTACATATATAAAAATTATGTATATGTTCGTGATCGCTAAACTCAAAAACTACTGCACCGATTTTGACCAAACTTTATATACATGCTCTATGGGGCGTGAGGAGTGTTTCTGTGTAGTTTGAAGTTCGTCCGACAGATGGCGCAATATTTAGTCTTTTTGTGTTTTGCTCGATAGCGCGATAAGCCTATGCTGTGTTTCGCTGAAGGCGTTGGGTCCTTATCAGCGTGTAGTGACGTTAATTAGCCCGATACCTGTATTTGAACAATAATTGCTATGTCGAGTTAATGCACCTTTCATTCCTCTTCGAAATATCGATCCGCCATGACTTTGCAACGAAACCAGACTTGCAGTGAAAATAAAATTTGAAGGCAAAACAACGTTTGCCCGGGTCAGCTAGTATATATATATACATATATATATATACATATATATATATATATATATATATATATATATATATATATATATATATATATATATATATATATATATATATATATATAAGTATATATTAAAATTTTTTTCTGAGAGAACTTCTAGTACCAAGAATATTTCCATTAAAAATCACTCACATTTTTAAAACAAGTACACGTACATACATACATATTAACATACATAATTAATATTCTGAATGCATACACGTATGCGTATGTGTATCCTTGTGCACAAAGATTATGAGTAAATTGTATTTAAACATGCCACAACATGTTTTGTTATGCCATAAAACCTCTACATGCCCTTGTTTTTCTTATCGTTATAATTTCTATTTTTCCACAGTAATTTCCCTAGAACGTTAGTAAATTTACTAAAGGTACTTTTTCACTTAGTCTCACTCTCTTTCCAATTGCTTCTGTAATTGAAATGAAAATGCAGACATGCATGTTGATGTATGTATGTACATACTTCTGTTTTATTTGCTGTTGGCAAAAGTTGTTTACAGATTTACAACAAGTGCAGAGAGCAGAGAAGGCGAAAAAGTTCTCTTTTTGTATTGAACAACAACATCTAACTGCATTATAACAATAACATAAATATGCATAGAGTTCTTTATTTATAAGTATGCTTTTAAATTCACGTCACTGGGAGGGGTATTTCATACAGAAAAAACAACCCACAGCAAAGTGAATGCGAGAGTGTAAATTTGTTTCAATGACACTTTAAGGAAAAAAAGTATTTTTCTCTAACAATACTTCAAAAATGCCTCTATGCATACATTCTAGTACATACATGTGAATTTCCAAGGTCTTTTCTAAACACATTTTGATACACTTTTTATATCATTCCATTAAAAATCTATTAATACTGAAATGTAATAACCTGCGGTGTTTTTATTTAAGTGAAAATTAAATTTATCATTTTGCTACAGCAACGAGTGACAGTTTAGCTGACTGCCAAGCTGGCAACCAGTCACAATACCAGTCTGCTATAGCAGGCGATATGTATAGCACCACAGTAGCTGTAATAAAGAACACATGGGGTAGTTAGTTAGATGCATATGTATCGTTTTTGGTCTTATGTACAATTATAATGGCAAAACAGCAGCTTCACATTAGGAATGTTAAATATTTTGCAACTCAGCACGGCCCAGTCAGTCAGTGACAGTCATTTGCTGTGTCATTATAATTCTATTTTGCAAAAGAAAAAAATGGCATACAAAGCGACAACTTTTATTATTTACTTGACGCTACACTCAAAGAAAATATGAAGTGTCTATGAAATTGCATCTTAGATTTACAATGTCATAATCATTGTTTATTACTGGATTATTTCTAAAACAGAGCAATGGACCACATCATTCAAAATGAGTACTTAATGATACGCGACAATTCTTTGCACGTTAGCGATTATAATCGTTCATTTATCACCGATCCATGGTATCCATGTTTAGAAAAGGACGATCGATAGATTGCAAATGATCCATGATAAAATTGCTTGTATGAATTCAAATATTCTTAACTATTATTTTTGATTAATTTTAAAGCACTTTAGTTCGCTTAAATGGAAATACGCTTTAGCGTATGATATGCAGACATATACTCAACTAAGACAATATCTCGAATAAAAAATTTAATAAATAAAATATAAAATTTGATGTTTTGCGCAAAAATGCAACGGATTTATAAAGTGGGCTCACCATCTACAGCAATGTACAGAACAAATTTGCAAAGCGCGATTTCGTACAATTACCATCGTATTAACCTAGTTTACTCTAAATTGAAGAAGCATTAAAATAATTAAATCAGGCGGATTATAAATTTCCCCTGTGAATTTTGGCATTCCTAATCATTTGTTCCTTGGAAAAAAATCATCTTATTATAATAACTTAGAAAGTAATTCAATAAGAGAATGAGAAAATCCGAATTAGTTGTATTGCTTGTGATATTTTACTTGGTTCGTTTGCTGAAATTGGATAATAAGAAAGCAAAATGTTTGTTTTATTGCGTTCCTATTAAAAATTGCTTTGTTTGCTAACAAAAATTCAAATTTAAATGTATCATAAGAGTTTCAAATGCTTGCCGAAGACTTACTGTGAAATAAAGGACAAAACCAGCCAAATGGTTGAAAATCAAGTTCGCAGAAGATTCACGCCCAACTTTTTACCTATTTACTAAATGTTTCTTGTTTTTTTAGAAATTTATTTATAATCATCTATGCTAAAGAATTTGCTGCAATTTTATCACAAATACATTTTTATGTAAATCTATATATATATAAAATAGGATGTGTGAATGTATGTATATGTGTATGTATGTATGTATGTAACGTAATGGCTCCAAAACGGCTGGGCCGATTTTGACGAAATTTTCAGGGAACCTTCAGAATACTCGGGCGGATGACACTGTGAAGTCCGATTTTTTATTTTCGGTCTGTGGGCGGAGGGGCGTGGCAAAATCCAATAATTCATAAAATGAGAACGGCTTGGCCGATTTCTGTAAAACTTTTTCTCAAAAAATTTCCCTGAATAAAAATCATTTTCTTAATCTCATTCTAGTTTTCGAAGTGCATATATAAAAAATTAAATCAGAAACTGTTTTCCAAACATATTTTAAATTTGAAAAATTTTGTAAAATTCTTTAATCTAAAATTGCTTTCTCCCGAAAATAAAATTAATGATTGAAATTTTTTTTAAATCTCCCAGTGTAAATACAGTAGTATCTTAGAAAAGTTAACTCTCGTAAAAGTTAAACACGCGGATAAGTTAACAGTTTTTCATAATCCACGTGCAGCTCTAAAAAGTTAACTTTTCGGTTAACTTTTCGGTTAACTTTTTAGAGCGTGTACATACATATATACATACATCTAAAGTAAGTTTCTCGAAAGTATCAATAGCGTTATGAAATGGCTTGAGAGCAACAATGATGCAAATAATGTGTCAGACCTAATCAATATGCGCACGAAAATGATCAAGAGCTATTATACAAAAGAAAAGAAACAAATAAGCCTTGACTGCTTCTTTAAAGCTCTATAAACTATTTTTATGCGAACAAAAAACTAAGCGTGACTGTGAAATTGAACACCCAGTACAAACTAAATCTAAGTTTCTTTTTTGTAAACTAATATATAAGTCTTTTAATAAAAATGTAACATTTGGTATCTAAAAAAATTGTTTACATATTACATATATACTTTATTTATTCCCTTTTTCGACAAAAAAAACCGCTTAGAAAAGTTAAAAGTTCGAAAAAGTTAATACCCCTTGGGACATTTTGGTTTACTTTTTTAAGATTCTACTGTATTCAATATTGTGGGATTTGGTGCGATATACATACACATATGTACACTGCTACAATTCTTATTTACTTATGTACGCACAAAGTTACTGTGGAATGCTCTTTTTTGTCTTCATACACTTACACTCCCTTTTCCCTGGAAAATCGTGAGAGACTCAAGTGGATTTATATATTCATCATTATAAGAATTTCAATTGTTGACGGTTTTATGAAATACAGACAGACACACAGCTAGACGTATGCAAATACAAATGCACATGAATGCAACTGCAAGTAAGACTAAGTGTGTATGAGCACATATGTCCATATATGTACATAATGTATGTATGTATGTATGTATGCAATCCTTGTTGTTTACATTTGTTGCAATTCTTTTAAAGGCATGCCATAGATATATCATAATGGTGTTAGTGGTGTTGGAGGTTGGTTTTAATGCCGATATCAGTTTGATGATGTTTCATACATGTCATTTGCCTCTTGTATTTGTTTATTATTTTTTCTTTTAGTGGTGTTGGAGGTTGGTTTTAATGCCGATATCAGTTTGATGATGTTTCATACATGTCATTTGCCTCTTGTATTTGTTTATTATTTTTTCTTCTTTTTGCTGTTGTTGTTGCAATTGATTTTGTCTTGCACTCCTCCCTTTATTTTGATCCTTTTTTAAATTAAACTTGTGTCTGAATGTGTGTGTAACTTGTATGTAATTTGTTTTAGTCCATTGATTCATCTGTTGCATTAATATTGTCCGTTTGTGTACGCTTGCTATTTAGTTGTTCTCCCTCCACTTTTTTGTTGTCTGGATGCAATGTGTCGTTGCCAGTTTCGCAATTTCTATCAACTCCTTTGTTTTGTATACATCAACACACAATCGGAATGATTGCCTTAAAGAACTGTTTGCTTTTATTTGCCTTTTTAATTATTTCCTGTGAACAGCAAAATGGTTTTTATTACTTACAATGAAATTTCATCATTACTTGCAACGAGCAGCATGTACTTTGTCACAAAGAATAATTAATTTATTATTAGTTTGAATCAAAAAAGCTTTTAAGTTGTTTACTTATAACAAGAAGAAATTATATTATAGTTTTGTAAAAAATATTACAAGAAAATTTTTAAAGAACATTAAAATTAGCAGGTGCTGAATACATTATGGCCTTGAGAAAATCAGCAGAAAATTTTACTATTTCGGTATTTATGCTTGTTGCATTTTCTATTCTGAAAGAAGATGCAACATTTTGTTGATCAGCTTATAAAAATTTTATTTAAAGCTTACAGGATTGCGTGCTCTTTCCTAATAAATATGCGTTAAGTAAAGAAGACTAAATTAGTTTTTTCGAAAGGAAAACGCCATTAATAAATATCATCTAGATATTTGGGTAAATACAAACACGAAATAAATATCTCAAAGTGCTCAACAGGCTGCTGGTGGGATATAGTGCCCAGCACTCTTTGGTTCGGTTCTTTCTGATCGTTTTGTGATATCTGAGTAAGATAGGGAAGAGATAGAAGTAGGTAACGAAAAGTTTTAAAGAGAAAAAACGCTGTGGATTGGAAGTTTTTGTAGCCGTGGCTTGACCTGGTTTGACTTACTTTGGCTAGCAAGTCTCGTTTTCTCTCCAGTGCAGGACGGAATGGTAGTTTCCTTCAATAAAGTTTAAATATTTTGCCCATGTCATGACGTAGCTCGACATTCTGACGGATTTTAATAAATTAATATGCTGCTGTCGGTAGTACTTAAAATCCGTGAAACTTTTAATAGCTTATTCACCATGAAAAATATTCTACCTTCGTTTTGTCTTAAACTGAATGCCACTTCTCATAGTTGCATACAATAATTTAACACTAATTTGAAATTAACATTTACAGCGAGCCACAGGCTACAACAGACCTTAACTGTCGAGCAATAGAAAAAACACTGGTATGGAATTTTTTCAATATCGATATGTTCCCCATCACTTAACCGATTTATATAAAAGTTTTGTCCGAACTTAGAAAATAGATTCGCAAGAATATTCGGAGTATTTCAGAAAACATCTTATCCGAAATTGCTCGACAACCGTGTCTTTCAAACAAATCAATCGATTTCAATAAAATTTTGCTGGAATCGATGTTGTTTTTTTAAGTTGAAAGCTGATTATAGTCTGGCTTCGATTAAAGCGGTAACTTAACTTTTATTTCAAAAGTAGATTTTTTTCGGAAAAATTTGTTAACAAAAATCTAAAAATCTTTCGCATCGAAATGATATGTAAAAGCAGCATCCCAATAATGCGCAAATTTTGTCCCGATTCATGAGAGGCTTACATACATACGCACATATATACATATATATAGTACATGCATACATACAGCCATAGGGACATCCTCGTAAAATAGTCAAAAGAGCTTCAAAATGTCAACATGTGATAAAAACTTGATGTTCAGAAAATCAGGACGAGATCCGTAACTAAAAAAAGAAACCTCTTCAAATTGCAGCAATAATTCATTCAGAGAGCATCAATTAAATTAAATTGTAAATTTTTCATTAATAAAACACCGACAAAAATCAATAAAATATTTCTTAGAAGTTCAAATTAATTGCTACAAAATCTGCTTGAAACAACAATCCTTAAAAACAAATCTTATTCAATATTAAAGGGGCTCCTTGAACAGAACTTATAACAACAATAACACAAGAGTCCAATATAGACAAGATTAACCGCAAGATACTCATTGTGAGGTCTACTTTCATACATACATTCACCCAAATCATTCCATATACGAGTATGTACTTAATCTTGAGGGTTGCTACATGCTCTTCTCTCAAAAGGCACAAGATCATCTGAACAAGATCTTCAAGAGTTTTCTCATACGCGGTACACAAGGAGCTCAGCTGGAGGTTTTTATGAAGTCCCAGAGAAAGAAAAAAAAAACAAAAAGACTACAAAAACAAAAAAGAAAAGAATAAAAAATTGTGAATAAGGGGATATTCTATGGAAATCTTTTATTGTTGACAGTAATGATCACACTTGAATTTGTAAATGTAAATATTTTCAAGAGAAAACAATAAATTTGTTAAATCTGTTAAAATTGACAACTGATTATATAATATCGTGGTATAATAACGTAAAGTTATTTCCATTTGTGACTTGAAAGATGAAAGTGTTTTGACTCAAGTGGGATTTTTTTTTGTCAACATGGAGCAAAGTGTAACCAGAAACGAGCAGGGGAAGCGAATAAATATAAAATAGAAAAGTTTCTAATAAATATTTAAAGAATTTTTTTTACCAAAAGAAACGTTTATACAAACATTTAAAAGAAAAAACATGTTTGAGGTAACCATACGATATTGAAGAGCGAAATATCATTATTAAAATATATATAAACAAAAATTATTTTAATATCAAATGAAATGGGTGGAAAGATAATTTTGTGCCGTTAATGTTCGAATAAGAATTCATCTATGTGGCAGCAGTACGTCCAGCTGATGTATATTTTTTGCCAATAACTCATTGAAAGTTGTGTTTCAAGTGTTCTATCGTTAATAGTTTATTGGAGTAGAAAAGTGACTTGATATATGCCTAAAAAATAAATTGACAGGACACCTACTTTTACTTATTCTTTTATTATATAGGAAATTAACTGATAAAATCACAACAATTTTCAGGATTTACTCCGCCCGGAAGTCTATTTATTATCAAATAACAAACAAAATTAGTCACAAATCAGTTGTCAAAAAAAAACAGTGTAGGCAACTCAACGATCCGATTGCCTAAAAATAACACCTTTTAGTTGTAATAAAGTTATTGATTTCAATTCTTTATTATAAATTACCGCGTGACCATACTATTTAGTAGTTCTCCCAAATGCAAAAATCAAGCACGAGTATGTACAATCAAAATATTTTTTCTCATAGAAACACATGCACTCGTATGTATACGAGTATGTATAATTTTAGAGTTTCAATAAAATAAGAAATTTGAATGTAAAAAAAAATTATTTAAATTCAAGCAATTTCCATTAAAATGAAGAAAACATTATGTATTAATATTGTTTTGTGGTCTTGCCATTGGCCTCCAGCAAGCGTAGCTGTGACGTAAATGGCGCCAGTGGGCTAATTACCACATGCACACACAAACACACTCAAGCATGCATTTATTTTTGTATATTAAGGCGTAGACAATCATGTATAGCCAATTGTCAAAAACGGCTAAGCCAAGCCGTCCGCAAATTTTGGTATCCGCCGCCATAGATATTGCTTTGAATAATATCTTTAGTCTTTAATTTTTAGTATTAATATTGTCAAAATTTTTATAATTAAAAAACCGCTGACAAAAAAGCTCATGCGAGTATTGGCGCATATATGTGGCCTTAATATTTGGGACAGGTTTAGGTATAGTTTTAGATAACACCCTACGAAGAAAAAATTTATTTTGGAATACTTCAATCCTCGAACTACTCGTGGTATGTCCCTTTTCGTACCTTTTCTTGCACAAGCTCCCCTTGTAATGCTATGAATTATTACAAAAATATTTGTCACAAAATTTCGTTATGAGTCATCAAGTACATCGAAACTGAAAATTCAACTTGAACGATAGAAATGTAGCAAAACTTAAAATGTAGTTAAGGGTTAATATTGAATTTATACAAAATTGCAGCAACAATTGGCAATCCTTACATTTTAGGTATAAGGTGTGTTCAGCAATTTTATGTGAAACAATATAAGGAACAGTTTAACCCTTCAACTCTAACTTTTATCCTCATGATTGATGTATGAGTCCTTCGTGAAAAGCGATAAAAGCTCAAGTTAGACTAACATATTTCTCATAATTATTGTTATTAAGGAAGAATTAAATTACACTAGCAGAATGGAACAATAATGTTTTCGGTGGTCGCCACACTATCATAGTGTGAGATGATTAATTTTGATTCACGCCAGCTGATGTTAAATCACAAGCATATAATTCCCTTAATATTTGTAATTTTTGTTTGAAGAAATCATATTCTTTGATAATGACTCTTAACGTCTGTTAAGCACATTTTGATGGTATTATTTCTTTGTATGTATGCCCATATAAATTTTATTAAATTGATCTAAAGCGAATATATCGACATTTTTAATTAACGGATCGCTATCGGCGCCGCTGTTGTTACAACCAGTTGGCACGGGTCTCTGACATCGAATTGTTAAAAAAAGTTTCCCATTTTACTTTAAATGTCTTGTTATGAAAACTAAAGTTCTATTCTTTTGTTGTCTTTTTGCTGCCCAGTTGCACAACATGATGATGTGTCTCATACATTTGGATGATGTGGTGCGTTTCGCATATTTTTTTTTTGTCTCAACTTATGATGCATTTTAACGCACAGAGCGTAAAATGTTCATTAAAACAAATGGAATAAAAATAGTAAAAATTTTCGTATGATGAATATGAAAACAATCCAATGTTCCTCGTTCAGGCGTATTCTAGTTGCTTTTTTCATTTAAATTGAAGAAGTACAAATACAAACTTAACATGTTGTAGCATGTTGCAAGGTTTTCTATTTTATGTTTTTCATGGAAATTGCTGTTAAGCTATTCGGTATATGGCAACAGAAAAGTGAAAAGGACTAAACTAATTAAGACAAGTTAATGAATAACGCAGCTACAAAAGGGATATTCAGGCTGGATAGCAAGACCTACTTAATTTTGTATAAGTGCATATAAAAGTTTAAAATTAAATATTTTTTATTTAAATCTTGTATTTAAACAAATAGTTGTGTTATTAAGTGATTTATGGTTTTTTACACATAGTTTCTTAGCAAATAAAGTGGTTCTGTTAAGAATACTCAAGAACGGTATGACTTTTTTATAAATACATACAGATATTTTGCATACAACGATATACATATTGACATGATTTTCATTTCGACAATTCCTCCCAAAAATTGTTGAAGTGGTTTTCAGTGTCAAGCTAAATAAAATGCATTCTTATATCTTCCGGGAGAAATCACTGCATTCTAAAAAACACTCAAACTTGTCAAGTCATGACCAAGGATCAGTCATAACCAACATCTAAAATATTCATCAACATATTATGGAAAGAATGCTTTGTCGAAAACGCATAACAAAGGCATAAGTTTTAAACATGGATTTTATATAATAAGATTATCCATAATTTTGTATGCTCTTCCAATAATTCCTTCCACTATTTGTTTGTGGTATTTTGAATGCAGTAAAACTATTGAAAAACAGTAGCATTACTTCACACAAGCTTGTTTTGGCTTATAATAACAACGACTTTGTCACAAATAAAGTTGTCAAATAAATTCTTCTTGACTCTATTAAAGAAAGTTGTCTTTCCCTTTCGTAAGCCACTTATATAAAATATTTCTTAAAACGCTTTATGATGACTTTTTTTGCTTTTGTTATTAATTTAAATCTTTTGAATATATAATAAAAAAGCTTGTATGCAACAGGTTGCAGCACATCTGCATATTTTTTATTTACCATACAGACCTGGCCCAAATACTCATATCTTTATGCATTTGTTTTGTTTTATTTCAAATACTCTCGATAGAGGAATGTTGCGACCAGGTTATATGGGAAAGCGTTATTGTAGGAAGCGATTTAGCTGTTAATTTAATTTTTTGGGACTTATTTCATAGAATTTTGTTGGGTCTTATTTCATTTTTGTACATGCTAATTCATTGGGATTTATTTCGTTGGACCTTATTTCACAGAGCTTATGCAATATTCTAGAAAAATTAACAAATTAAAAATTATTTAATGAAATATTAGCATTTTCGCAAAAATTAAGCAATGGTGCCCTTAGTAAAGAATCCACACAAAAGTGTCACTCTATGCCCGATCTTCAGTTGCGGTATTTTTGTTTGTTGAAATGAAAATGAGCCCCGTCATGAAAGTTAATTTTACGGCCAAATTCGATGTCAGATTGTTTTGCAATATTTTCAAAAGTTGTTAAAGCGTCTCATTTTGGTCCGCGGCTATGCGATACTGAATATTTCGGACAAAAATCTTTCAGTATCAAAATAGCATGTGAATAAAAAAGTTACTTATATTTAGACCGCCCTTATAACAGAGCTTTTGAAATTTTTCTCTGAATATGTGTTTGAATAAATTATATGTATGTAATCCTTATAGAAATACAAAATTGTAAAATTATCTTTTCATTGAAAAATTTGTTATTATTCTTTTTGCTATTTAATGTTATGTATGCGTTACGACGTGAATAAATACCCTTCATATTTTTCTTCCACATTCCTTATGCCTTAGATACAGAAAGAGATACATTATTATTATTCTAGTTGGCAGCCATACTAACATTTCCACTAAATGATTGTCCATATTTAATTCAATTCAAACGAAATGCATAAAGAAAAAAGAAAAATTAAGAAAAACATTTTCAAATGACATGTCTCTAACTTGTTTCCAAATTGGACACCGGTAGTTTGTTTAACACATCATTTAGTGGAATTCGTTACATGACATTAACAACAGGCCATCAGCATTAGCATCAGCATCAGCATCACCATCAAATCATAATCCATCACTGAAAGATTTTTTTCTTTTAGATATTTTAAAGTTTTGCATGATAAATACCGAGCAGTTTTAAATATGCAACAGGCAGATTTATCATATAAAATATTTTGCGTGCAACAGTTGAGCAAAAAACAAAAACTTTGTTTTCATCATCGTCGTCATCATTTCAAATTAAAAATTCGTTAATAGAAAAGAAGCAAAAACTGGTAAATAAAAATCAAAAAACGAAACACAACTGAAATGTCATGCATTTCAACAATTTCCGCACAGTTTCTCTTTCCGGTGCATGAATATTTCATTTTAAAATGTCTTGTTGATTCTCCAAAAAAAAAAAAAAAAAAAAAAAAAAAAAAAACTAAAAAATTCGTTTCTTCTCATAGTAGCAAAAATTTTTCCATGCTTGTTTTGCTTCATTTTTTTTAAATTCATTTTTAACAAGCCTTATCGCATGTTTGCAAATAAATTTATCAATTTATTTTGTTTTTAATTCAAGTAAATATTTTGGTAGCTGCTACCTGGTGGTTTGCAAAAC
The DNA here is from genome assembly GCA_963681545.1 of Germaria angustata. Classification (NCBI taxonomy): domain Eukaryota; kingdom Metazoa; phylum Arthropoda; class Insecta; order Diptera; family Tachinidae; genus Germaria; species Germaria angustata. Next base: position 46,198,607 of record OY813001.1, read on the forward strand.
CTCTTTTTCTATTTGTTATTACTTAAATTGCTAAAGTGTCAAAATGGTTCGAGCTGCAGCACCAGCAATGCAGTCACCACCTTAAAATTCCATTTTATTTTGTTGCTCTCTGCAAAATGTGCTGAAACTTATCACTCCGGTCATTGGTTGTCATTTATTATCAATCAATTTTCAAAATTAATTAAGTGCACTAGAGAAAATTGAATTTGATAAACTACTTTTATAAATTGTTTTTCTCACTGCAAGTGCTTTCAAAGGCAAACAGTCAGTCAGGCGACCCGCTGGAGAAGCCTAAAAGTTTTCGTGTGTGTGTGAGTTTTTTTTTTCATTGGCCGGCACTCTTTCTTGACTTTGTATGAATTTTTTTTCAAAATGACAGTTAGAGTTGATAACAGAGATACGTTGCATGCAATTAATAAATTTTTATTTAGTAGATTTTTCTCTCTCTGGCGTTTTTTTTTTTTTTTGTGTAGTAGTAGTAGTAGGCCACACAAGATAATTTGTTATTTTTTATTAAAGGAATAAAAAAGAGAAGATATTTGATTTTAATAGGGATGGCTTATGAAAAATTTTAAATTTAAAACAACAAATAGTGGGATAACTAAAAATTCCTGATGATTTCTAATATTTTATTGATATGCAACTGCTAATTATAGAAATACGATCTTTAAAAAGAAAAATGTACATTTAAACATGTATTTTTCTACAAAATATGCACTAAAAAAACAAACAAAATATGCAAACATGTTGTTACTCCGCATTGTCAGTCCTTTATTTCCCAAGAAAGCGCTCTTGATTTTATTTTATTATTTAAGTCGTTGAAAATTGCTTAATCGGAACATTGCTTTAAAAAAACTCTTTAAATGTCTTCAAAATATGTTTTAAAGTAAAAATCCGTCAAAACCAAACCTGAAGGCCTTTCGTTTCATTTCAAAAAACAGCCACTATCAAAGAACGCCGATTGCTATCCAAACCTTAACTTTTTATACAACAAATCTTCTTTTGTTTTTCTCTAAAACTTGCTATGCATTTCTAAAAGCAACTTATTTTCTCCTAAATAAATTTCGTCCACATGAAACTCGAAAGCTAATTCTATAGTTTCAAAATTAATTGTGCAATAAAATTTCGTTATTTTTTGGGGCATAAGCAGTTAATATCCTGCTTTCCTGCCAAATTATCAAGCTTCAGAATCGCAAAGCTTTCAACCTTTTATGTTTATGAGTATAAAAACTCTCAAAGAATAAATGAGAATTACAAAAATAAAGCCAAAGTGGTCTAGAAAGTTTATACTAACAAATTATATGCAATATAATTTTTTTTAATATATTTTAAATATGCATACGACGCTGAATGATTTTCAAATATGATGAATTCAACTGGAGAGTTGTAATCAGCACCAACAAAATACAGACATATTGACAGCCTAGGCCACATCAAATAATTAATTGGGAGCGAATCCCGATTAATTTGAATACATTTTTAATTTCACATTGCAAATATGCTAAATTAATTTAAAGATTATTTTTCCTCTTGCTTTTAAAAGGCAAAAAATGGACGGAAGACTACAATTATGCAGAAATTTAGTTTTTTATTTCTCCTGTGAAATTATTTCAGACATCTGAGGCGGCTTTTAGAAAGAAAATATTAAAAAATTATTTTTTTTAAATTCTTTTGAAATATTCTCTTCATTTTTAATTTAATGAATTTATATGCTTTGTTTTCCAATCTAGTCTATCTAGAGACCTGCACATGATATGTTGATAACGCGTATAAGACAATTGTTTTGTTTCAAATACTTACTCTAATAAATAATATTGAGCTCATGCGTGCATTCTTCAAGTTTAAAAAGTTGTGTTGCACTTATTCCTTCCAATATAAAATCGTTTCAACATTTCCATTAAACTTAAAGAAACATACATTTAATGCCGAATCATATGAAACGAATATGCCTATAATTTCGTTGATTCCTCTTAATTTGTTGCCCAATTGAAATTCCACGTCGTCTGATTTTCAGTAAACCCTTCGACTGCACATGATGGTTAGTGGTTGTAAATACAAAGAATAAATATTAGAGGCATTCATAAGATATCAAAACTTTTGCAATGTATACAATTGGAAAATATTTTTTTGCAGCCTGTGGAATATGTTCGAATATCCCATTTTGAGTTTGATTGAAATGTTAAACCTGCAACGTTCTTAAAATTAAACAGAAATTACCTTATCAAGCATCGGCAAGAACATGTATAATCTATAAAAAAAAGTCATTTTAACATGAACTCTGTTCAAAAAAGAATCTCAAAAGCCACGACAATTTAGCAGATAACTTCAAAACATACTTTGTGAAGTCGACGGATTTCCATCATTATAGTTAAAGTTCGCGAAACTTAACAAAAGACGTCTGCTTGTATTTCTTTTGGTGTACCAAAATAGGCTCAATATGCTAAAGAGCTTAAGTGCATTATGAAAAACTCTAATTATATTTTTATCCTTTTATTGATAGAATTAATATTATATAAGAGACCATTTGGTAGAAAATTTTCGCATAAAACGCATAAAATTGGCGATTTTTAATACTCGTACAATATCCGATTTCTAGCGCATTGCGTCATGTATTACGTTGAACATGTACAGAGATGTTGCTGGTAATAAAATAAACTTCAAAAACTTTTTTTAAATTATTGTTATAAATTTGGTTTTATTTTTAGTAATTTCAATTTTCGCATTAATTTATGTCAAATCTAAGATAATTATTTTCTTCGTTCGATTTTTTGTTTGTTGCACAAATGCCTGTTCAAAGAGAGTTGTTATCCACACCTGTGACTTGATTATGATGACAATTGTTTAACACGACACGACCAAAAATTGCAGCCAACAACTGCAAACATTATGAAGCAATTTTTGTCCAAATTTAAACAAACAAACGAACCAAAGAAAAATTATAATAAAACGATTTGTAATTATTGTGTCAAGTTACAAATTAGCATAACTTGTCGTCCAACCATTCAACCGTTTATTATTAACAAACTAAAACAACAACAAAAAAATAATAAAACAACATGCTACAGTATTTGTTATTGACGCTGTTTGCAATTTGCGGAGGAGCTGCAACAACTGAGTCAATACAATACAAGGCTGCCAAAAAATAATAAAAAATATTTACTGAAAGCAAAGTGCAACTCGCAGTTGCTTGCAACACTAACACCAACAACAATAATAACAACAAAGCAGCAAAAATTTTAACTATATAAAGTTAACCGAAACATGTTTTTTTAACCATAAAACATTCAAATAAAAAATATGTATATATTGGTTATTGGGTCTTCTTGTTCGTACATAAATGCAACATGGTCTTTAAAAGTGGTTAAAATCCACACAAAAGTATGGACGAGTATTGGCCGTGTTGGCTGCATGCCTCGTTGGATACAACAAGGTGTATGCTGTGGCCAATGTTTTTTTCTTCTTTGAGTATAATTTTTATTTTTACATTTTGACTTAAATCATTGTTGTAAAACAAACAATTTCTATAATTTTTTTCCGTAATATTTGTAATTTTGTTAACAAAATATAACATTATTTTTAACACCATTTGTTGCAAGCTATAGTCAGCTTACCGATAATAATATTAGTGGCACTCACCATCATCTTTAACCCATCTCATAATGATAATGATGATGTTAATTGGCATACTATTAGTGTACTACATAAAAATTTTATGCATTACAACATTTGTTGAAAGACTTGCAACATTGGACATGACTTTAAGTCTTTTACTCCGATCCTCTGAGCCACAACGGAGAAGTAATTTTTTGAGCTTGTAAACTGTACTGAAACCTTTTTCACATCGTACGAGCTCATTGATTTCTTTTTTAAATTCTTTTTTTTTAATTTACAATATAAGGTCATTGCAATATTACTGCAGCGAAAGTATTTGAAACAAATATATCATTTTTATTCCTTAAAAAGAAGGAAACACGTTTTCTACGTTACTGTTACACCTTTGCAAAGTTATACCATTTCCAAACTTACAATAGAACAAAAACGATTTCTTGGTGTAACATGTAGCATTAATGTATTTTTAGGTTCTGGAATATAGAAAAAAATATACATTCATTACAAATATTTATATCGTTCAGCTGACTTACGAAATTTAATTGTATGTTACAAAGAAATATTGACAACACTGATCATTTGAAATAATAAAATGAACTTCTCATCTTCATAGAATGACGATTGGTTTAAAATACTTAATGTCTGCGTAATAAACGCCATTAATTTCTTATAAAATTGTCACGCAAAAACAAATATTTAAATGAAAATTTAACAAAGAAAGTTGCTGCAACAGTTGAAAAAATGGGTAGTATCTAACATTGAAATAAAGTAGATCTCAAAACATGTTGCATATTTTATTTGCAACATGTTCAGAAAATAAGAGTTCTTTTTTGTACTACTGTTTATGTTTTAGAACCATAAATAAATATGTAGGAAGTCAGAAACGAAGATGCCATGATATATATCTTGCGCAGGCCTCTGCGGCTTCTGCATGTTCGATAGAAGTATTCCGGAAAGCATTTGAAAAAAATGTGTAAAACACTCCCCTTGAGGTTTTTCATATTTACTGTGAATAAAATATTTATCTTCATGTTGCTAAAAAAAAAAATTAGCAAATTGGCAAGTCATTAGAGGGCCTGGATATGTAGTACATATCAAAATATATTGCAATAATTCTATCTGATGTGGTGCCGAACGGATCTCGTTTGTTGAATACCGATATTCGGGACTTAATAATATCGAGGGCTGGGATTTTTCAGTTCCCGGGTTTGTTCAGTACCTGGGAATTTTAATATTTTATTGTCATAACCGGTCAATGATGTTTTTTATGGAGGTAAAATAATAATTGTTAATGTTTTTTTTTTTCGAAATGCTGCATACGCAAAATATAGATAAACTATTAGGTATTGCGCGGTATAACAAACCTCTATATCTTGTAAATGAAAAGCTTAAATATACTTTACCATCTGGCAAATATTAAGTTGCAAGATCATTAAAGATTAAAAAAAATTAAGACAAACATTAACTAAATTCAGAATACATAGATGTATATTTATGGGAAGGGAAAAATATATCTTCTTCCTAAACAAAAATATTCAGTTGCGGCAGCTTTTAAATTTGTATGCAAACATTTATTTAATATAGTTTTTCTACTAAAACTTTGATTTCATTATAAACTATTGGTCTAATTCAAGGTATATGAGATAGATACAATAAAAATACCCAGTGTTCGTTAGTAACATTTTTTAATAAATATAGGAATTTTCCGAAAACGAAGTTAAAATTTCGGTATTATTTGATCCCAAAATATCCCGATAATCCAGTTCAAAGTTCCCGGAATTTTGGAATTTGTCAATTTCAAAAAAAATCCAGAAATTTTCAACATAAAAATATTAAAACAAGCGTTGAAATGTATTTGTGCAGACCTCTAATAACATGTCACAGCTTCATTGCCACAAATAAACTTGTCAACTAGAGTAAACGAATTTCTACTTGACACTATTAAAGAGAACCTGTCTCTCCCATTCGTAAGTCACTTGAAATATTTAAAATATTACAAAAAAATTTTTACATTAAATTGTGCTGCTTTTGTTATTAATTGACACTTTTCGCTTAAAAAACAGAAAAAATTGTAATAAAAAACTGTAGTTGTATACAATTCAATTGTAAAATTCACAAACAACAAAAAAGCATTCAATTAATTATGACAACAATTTGTGTTTCAAATTTGTCCAGCCATCTGCCTGACAGCCTGCATTTATGTAAAGTCTTGATAAATATTCGTTTCTTCAAAGAAGTGGTTTTACGTTTATTAATCGAAAGTGAGATCATCAGCAAATTACGAAGTTTTTCAAAAGCATATTATTTTTGAGAGATTTTCAACTCTTTTAAACACTTGAGTTTGGCATTTAAGAAAATTTAACTCAAACAATTGGTTACAAATTAAATTTGTTAGCCGTCATATATGTATGTCTATAATTTTTCATTTCTCTGTTTTTCTTCTTGAATTTCTCCCGACAAATTTTAAAAATAGGAAAAAATTTTTTGTTAAAATTTTGTATTATTTATCAAGGAACTTTTAAGTGCAGTAGTTTTGATTTAGCTGCCTTTGGTTTAGGGACACTTTTGATTTAACTGCGCAAAATCTACGTTTGGTCTCAGTCTTTCAAATCTCATACAATTTCCTTCTTTTGGTGCACCTTATGTACCTGCCGAAGTTTTGAGATTATCAAACTATTTTCAAAAAGCATAAGGTTAGGTTAGGTTAGGTTGATTGGAGGGGTGTGATAGCCCATGTCATACGACATACACTTAGGCCAGTGAAGGCTTGTTGTGCGCTCCATTTTTAGTTATCAAACACAAACTGCCAGAGTTCTGCGGCAGGATTCGAACTTGCGACCTTCGCACTACCTACTAGTCTACGAAGGACAGTGTCAAAAAACATAAAGTTTTTGTTTCTTTTACTGCCTGTTTCACGATGTCGAACGACATCGTTCGTTCGCATAAATACGTTTGAAACAGCAACAAATTTTAAAATGTTGTTTTTGGTTTTAATGTATTTATGCGAACGAACGATGTCGTTTGACATCGTGAAACAGGCAGCTAATCTTTTTACAAAAAAGATTTTAAGCATCGATTTTATATATCGAAGAGTTTTAGATAATTTTGAAATAATAAATCGAACTTAGTTCCACATGTATAACGAAAAAGTGTTGCAAACTCCTTAGCAAATATCCCTATATTATTAGGAGTTATAATATAGGGATGCATTGCAGAGGAGCACGAAATTCTGAATTTATAGAATCAACAAGGGACAGTTTTGTCTAGCTAGACATTTCAGGGAGAAATATGAAACATCGTACTAAAAAATTACATTTGTGTATCGCATTTTATTTTCAACATTATAACGACACAAACAATATCCCTGTGGTCACAAACCGAAGAGGAGTGGAGGAAGCTGTCGCCTTCAGAGGCCATACTTGTACTATTTTCTTATTCCATATACGACTATAAATGCTGTTCTGATATGTCGATGGCATATAACTTAATTCCTTAATTCTTTTGCCTCAATGTTTTCCTTTATTTTTGAGTTTTTGAAGGTGCAGCACGTTTTTTTATAATTTTCATATTTTCGAAAAATTAAAAGAAACTATTATAAGTTCTACAAGCTTTTAGGTATTGATCAAAGCGAAACAAAAAGTGCTGCTCTCAATATGATATTCCAATAGTTTATCTCACACAGATTGAATCAAATGATATTAATAAAGAATGAAATGTTTATAATTATTCCCAATGGAATTTTTAGAGTACAAATTCCGTCATTGTCTCATACTTGAAAAATACATAAATATTTAGAGAATGCA